>CM040121.1:561822483-562361537 GCA_022559845.1 Amorphophallus konjac | reverse complement strand
TCAAAGGCCTGAGAGACTGAACACAGAGGGTGCGCTGCAATCGCAAAAAGACTCGAGAACAGCGTGGCTACGGAGGCCTCCCCGAACCACCTATCCTTCCAGAAGAGGCTAGTGTCTCCTCTTCCCAATAGAACCCGAGCTCCAGAAGAGAGCACGTCCCTATAAGAGAAGATATCTCTCCACATAGGAGAAGTTCTGTATAGGGGAGATGGTGCTAAGTCCCACACTCTCCTCCTGACAAAGTATCTCTGTCTAATCAGTTGTGCCCACAACCCCTCCTCTCCAAGCCCCAACCTCCAAAGCCATTTGCACAAGAGAGCCAAGTTGAATTGTATGCCCTGCTTGAGCCCAAGCTCGCCTTGTGCCTTGCTAGTACATATTCGGCCCCAAGCTATATCATGCCAACCCCGACAACCCCCTCCACTACCATGCCAGAATAATCAACACTGGATTGAGTCAAGCTTCCTCCCACACACTTAGGAATCCGGAACATGGAAAGAAAATATGTAGGGAGGCTATCCAAAACCGATCTGCATAACACGAATCTCCCCCATAAGATAATGCTCCAGCCTTCCACCCTGCCAACCTGGACTCATACCTCTGAATGATGGGAAGCCAATCAGCACACCGAAGAGCACCAAGTGTAAGAGGGAGTCCCCAATACGAAAAAAGAGAACTCGCCGATCTTACCACCCAACACGCGAGCCGCCCTAGAGATCGCCATGTCCTCCAAGTTCACCCCCACCAGAAGGCTTCCAGAGTTTTACACAATCAAGCATGCCAAAATTGAATAGCTCATCATTGGAATAACTATTATAGCTCCATCACCAATGCTTGGCTCGTTTACTAGTAGAAGCAGCTCATGAGTTCAGCAAGTGGATGCCAGGAGGGTACTTAAACAGCTCATGGGGCTTACTAAGTTCTAGTAAGAAGAAGAAGAAGAAAAAGAATACCAAACCAGTAATCTCCAAGGCAATGCTAGGAACCTGGGAGAGTATGTGATGCATCGGAAGGTCGGGGACACTGGACAGGTGTTCAACACGATGTGAAAAGGATATGGGAAACTTTCAAATAGCCTAGGCAGCTTAATATCCATCCAGTTTTTTAACTCTTCTGGGAGAGCCAAGAAGATGGAACGGTCATCCATAGAGCGGAGAAGGTTTGCATTTGAAATATCTCTCTGGCCAAAGTCATCCTATCATGACCTAGCGCCACCAACTTGTCTATTGACTCTTCATTGCCTTGTGACATTGCTAGATGAGGGCACGTTCTTAGGGGCTGGAGGAGCTCCCTCATTCGATTGATTGTTACTATTGGGAGTTTCGACTCCTGACTCTTGTTGATTATCAGTTGGTCCAGAATCATTAAAAAGACTGCCTATATTAAATTCAGTGCTCGTGCCCCCCTCCACATCCTGCTCCTCATCACCACGCTCACTGCGTGTGTCAAGATACGAGCTACCTTCATTGCATGTAGCGTTATCACCTCTCGCCATAGAAGTAGAGCAAATGATCTCCATCTCATCTATAAATAAGAAAGGCTTTCCTTGAATTGTTCTATACTCTCTATTCATCTGAAATTTTAAACCATATTCAATTCATCACTAATAAGAAAAAATATGAATCAAAATAATAATATGCAACTTTCATACCGCTATCAGATCTTCCCAGCTTTCGTCTGTGCCTGGGATAGCTATTTTTTTGTCATCATCCCACCCTCAACCTGATCGCTTCTTAACATTCAAAATTAAATAATACCTTTTCTTTAGATTTTTTAACCGATTCTTCAAATTTTCCATTGAGTAACCTTTTTTTTTTAAGCACCGACCAACAGAGTTAATGTCCAGTCGAGTGCACCATCCCCCAGCAGGGGACAGTGTTCTCACTCCCCAGACTAACACTGTGGCCATAGAATTTTATTGATTTTTTGTAATGAATACAGGCTCATCGGGGCATACCCCTGAACAGTTACAGTTTGCAGCCATGAAAGTCTACAAACCGTAACCTGTTACAAAAGTTGCAAAAATGAACAAAGTGAAGTCTATACACTGCACTCCCTTTAGCTGTTGAAGTCTGTACATTGTGATACATAAGCTTTGGTGCAGAGTATGTGAAGTATGTACATTGTTGAAGTCTGTACATTGTATGAAGTCCATACTGTGAAGTCTGTTCATTCGCTGCTGAAGACGGTACAGAGTGTGAAGTCTGTACATTGTGGTGCATAAGCTTTGTGAAGTCCATACACTGCATTGCATAAGCTTTGTGAAGTCCATACGTGAAGTCTGTACATTGTGCTAGAGCTTTGTGAAGTCTATACATTGCATTGAGAAGTCTATACATTGCATTCCCTTTCGCTGCTAAAGTCTGTACATTGTGAAATGTGAAGTCTATACAGTGTGTGTGAAGTCTGTACAATGTGAAGTATGTACATTCATTGTGAAGTCCAGCAGAGTCTGTACATTGTGGTGCATACAAAGTCCTGCAGAGTTTGTGAAGTTTGTACATTATGAAGACTGTACATTGTAAAGTCTATACACTGCCCTCCCATTCGCAGCTGAAGTCTGTACAATGCATTGTGAAGTCTGTACATTGTGAAGTCTGTACATTGCCTTCTCTTATGCTGTTGAAGTCTGTACATTGCCCTCTCTTATGCGGCTGAAGTATGCACATTGCTGAAGTCTATACAATGCATTGTGAAGTCTGCACATTGCCCTCTCTTTATGCTGCTGAAGTCTGTACATTGCCCTTGCCATGCCCTTGGAATACAGGAAAGGTAATAAACTGTATAAGTTGTATAGCACAAGGAAAATTCAGTAACTATATACGCCGGATGCAAACATTAGGAATGTGGGAGGCATCAGCCATTATATAGCCTCTAGCCATGAGAGGCAACTCCCTAGAAGATGAGAAGATATTATTGTAGCCCACCAGGATAGCATAATTCGCCAGAGCATCTGCAGTTTGATTAGCTTCCCTGTATGTATGCACAATGGGAGCTTGTTGCAGTCTGAAAAAATACTGAAGTTTTCTCCACCATGGAAGGAAGGACCAAGGTGGGCTTCTATTTTGCTGAAGAAGAGTAATTAAGTCAAGTGAATCAGTGTAGATAATGGAGACCGGGATATTATGTAAATGAGCCAATCTTAAGCCATCAAGAAGGGCCCTTCCTTCTGCAATCATGTTGGACCCATGTCCATAATAATGAGAGAAACCCAATAGCATGTTCCCTTGAGCATTTCTGAAACATCCACCTCCCCCAGACATTCTGGATTGCCTTTACTTGCACCATCAACATTAAGAGCAAATCCTGTCCTGGGAGCAATCCAACAAACTGTGATGCAAGATAATCTTTTGTGATTGATGGATATACCCATTGATTGGAGAATGCTTCTTAGTGGGTTACCAACACCACATTTGAAAGTAATTTGTTTCAAATTTTGGACAATGTCATCATGTATATGTTCAGCTATCCGAATATATTTAGTTCTGATTCCTTCATATCTGATGCGGCATCTGTATTTCCAGATTTCCCACACAATCATCATTGATATTTGCAGAGAAAGAAAACCTTGTGGGCTGTAAACAGAGGATTCATTGAGTATGCTGCAGAGCCGACAGTAAATGGAATTGAATTCCAGATGAGGATTAGCAATTAAAGGACCAAATTTGTTCCACAAATAATTGGCTATTTCACTATCAATAAAAAGGTGATCAATGTCTTCAATAGCATGGGAAGATGAGCAGCAATCACACCGGGAAGCAATGTATATACCATATCTTTGAATCCAACTGTCCACAGGCACAGCATGATTGAGGAGTTTCCAGTAAAAAGTGAAGCACGGGGAGGGAATTTTTGATACCAAATTTTAGTAGCAGAAACAGCAATCATCTGCCCTTTGATATAATCATAAGTAGACTTTATGCTAAATTTGCCTGAACTTGTAAAAGTCCATATTGGAATATCATCCCCTTCTTGAATAGTATAACTATATAGATCAGTCCTCAGATTGTGATCAGTAATCTCATCCCAGGCCGGATGATGGTGATCAGCCAATACAGATTGGACAGAACAGTTTTCAGACCAAGCATTATTCTGGTAGGATGAATGATCCAGCAGAGGTTTGTCCTTATACCATGTGTCTTTGAAAAAATTGGTATTTGCACCATTGAAAACAACTTTACGCATACCTGCCAGGAGGATCACCTTGGCTTTTTCAAAATCTCGACTTTTAATCCCTGCTGGGAAAGGGGTTTTACAGTCTGAGATATGCTTCCCTTGAATGTATTTACTCCTGACAAATTTGGCCCATAATGAGTTACTGTGTAAAGAAGTCCATAGCTGTTTAACATAGGAACATAGTTGAATATCCCCCAATTTGCGAATACCCAGACCACCTGCAGATAAAGGTTTACATACTTTTTCCCATGAAACCCAATGTTTTCTGTGAGCAGTATCAAGTCCTTGCCACAAAAAATTGGCACAAATTGTATCAATTTGCTTGTGAATTGAATATGGAATAGTAGTGGCACTGGCTGTGTATATGGGGATGGAGGATAAAACTGATTTGATTAATGTCAGTCTTCCAGCCTGTGAGAGAAATTTACTTTGCCATCCAGCTAATTTTGCATTGATTTTGTCAAGTAAAAACTTGTAATGAGGTATTTTGATTCTCCCTTTAAAAAGAGGAATACCTAAGTAGTTAATACTTCCAATTCTGTGCTGATATCCTGTAAGCTGGTGATTCTATCAATGGCATGATTTGGCATGTGCTTTGAAACCATGAAAGAACTTTTATGAATATTGATCTTCTGACCTGAAGATCTTTCATACCTTCCCAATAGCTTGAGCAAATGTTCAATGGAGGATATACTGCCATTCATGAATATAATTGAGTCATCTGCATAAAGAATATGAGAGATAGGCATAACCTGTCGAGGCAGATGATAATGTTGGCACTGTCCAGAAGTGAATAAATGACTAAGACCTCTGCTCAAAACTTCTTCAGCTAATATGAAGAGGGCAGGGGCTAATGGATCACCCTGTCTCACCCCTCGAGTAGATTTGAAGAATCCATGCAGCTGACCATTAAATGCAACAGTGTACCAACAATTCATTAAGAGTTGAGCAATAAGAGAAATGAATCTATTAGAAAATCCAAATTTCCTCATAACATTGAAGATAAAGTCCCATTCAATTCGGTCGTAGGCTTTAGCCATGTCTAGCTTGATCAGGATATTATGACCTCTGACCGGCCTATCTAATTCCATGAATAAGTCCTTAGCAAGCAGGAAGTTATCAGAAATAGCTCGGCCACTGATAAAGCCACTTTGCGGTTCAGAAATAATAGCAGGAAGAATATTACGCAATCTGTCACAAATTGCTTTGGACACAATTTTGTATATGAAGTTGCATAAGCTAATAGGCCTGAAGTCCACAAAGGAAGCTGGGTTTTTAACCTTAGGTATCAAACATAGAATGGTAGATGTGACTCCCTTTGGAAGTCCCCACCCTTGAAAAAAACTTTGAGCAGCAGTTATCACATCATTCCCTACTATATCCCAACAGTGAGTAAAAAAGTTACCAGTGTACCCATCAGGACCAGGAGAGCTATTGCCAGGAAGTGAAAAAATAGTTCTTTTGATTTCTTCTGCATATGGAATAGCACAGAGAACTGTGTTCTGATCTCCAGTAATGAGACTAGGAATAAGTGATAAAAGCTGAGCATCAATATTATGTTCTTCAGATGAGAGGAGATTCTTAAAAAAATCAGTTGCACCAGTTAATAAAATAGCCTGATCTTCAACCCAATTGCCATCTATTTTCAGCTTATGAATGTAATTTCTCTGCCTTCTGATTTTGGTGTAATGGTGGAAGAATTGGGTATTCCGATCTCCATATGAAAGCCAATGAATACGGGATTTTGGAAACCAAAAGATTTCTTCTCGATGTAGTGCAAGTCTCAACTCAGCATTAGCTTTGTTTAGTTTCATTCTGTTATCTACAGAAGGATTATCATCAAAATTATCTTGAGCTTGAAGTAACTGCATTTCAGCATTTTTCTTGGCTTGATGGATGTCACCAAAAACATCTTTATTCCAGGTTTTCAAAGCAGCCTTAAGGTGCTTAAGTTTCTCTTGTAATGAGTAAAAGGGATGATATATCTGCTCATGATTATTCCATTGTTCTTTGACAAATTCCAAAAAATCAGGATGTGTATGCCACATATGCTGATATATAAATCTACCAGGAGCAGCTTGCACAGGTTGCATATCCATGAGAAGAGGAGCATGATCAGAAGGACCTCTAACCAAATGCTTAACAGTCATATTAGAGGGAAAGTTTAACCAGTTAGCATTGTAAAATATTCTGTCAAGCCGGGCTCGAATATGGGAGGTTCCTATTTGGTTATTAGTCCAAGTGTAAGGAGAACCTGAATAACCAGCATCAATGAGTCCAGTAGCTGCAACAAAGCCTTGAAAATCAGTCATAGCAGTTGAAGAGGACATGAGACCACCAAGTTTTTCTTCAGGGGAAATGATGCAATTAAAGTCACCACCAATAATCCAAGGGGTATTCACTTCTGGACTGAATGCCATTAAGGAGTCAAACATTTCCCTACGAACACTAGCACAGCAAGATGCATAAATGGCAGTAAAATACATAAAGATAGAATGGTCCTCCTTAAGAGCAACAGTAATATATTGTGGATGCAGCTCGATAACATCAAGGCAAATATCAGTACTATGAAAGAGCCAAATTTTAGAGGATGCACCATTGTTCCCAAGAACAGACCGAAGGTTGATGCGATGAGCCACATAACTAGCATGACTGAAATCAATTCGAGGTTCAAGAATAGCTGCAATGCATATCTTATGAGTTTTGACAATTTGTGCAAGGCTTCTGATAGTAGCCTTATTACCTATACCCCTAACATTCCATATAAGAGCAGAACTAATCATGAACATAAGAGGACGAAGGATTAGCAGCCAACACCTTGGCTTTAGCTCTGGTCAGCCGACCATCATTAATAAGTTCTCCGGGAATGGCAGAGATTTCAGTTACTTCTTTATCTTGAAGGCTACTGTATGTGCTTTTATTGTTTTGGCAAACCATCTGAGAATTTTCTGATGCAGCCAGTTCAGAAACTTTATTTGAAGTAATTTGGATGTCTTTGATATCCAAGCTTTGGGAGCTATCGACCAAATCAGATTTCTCTTTCACCCCAGGAATGTAAAAATTTTGTGTTAAAGGGAACTTCTCAGTGAGTGAAGATTCAGTTGTAATACTCTCATGAGATGCTATATATGAAGCATTCTGTTTACTTGAGACATTATCACAAATATATGAGACGCATGACTTATTTGCTTCATCAACTAATTTAGAATCACAAACAGCATTGTTGTAAACTGTAGAATCAGTGGAGATATCATTGATAATTCCTGTATCATTCCCTTCATCTGCTAAATCCTCCTTCAGATTTGATTCTTCGGAAAGTTGTTCCAGTACAGAGAACCTGTTGGCCTCATTAATTATCATCTTCGGACTACAAATTTTAGGCAGTCGAGGTCTATATTCCTGACGAATCACCTTTTGTGCTTCAAGAGGAACATTATCTTTTAGAGGCAGATGGCGAATCATAGCCTTATTTTGTTTCTTCTTACATTCTTTCTCCAAATGTCCAATTTTATGACAAAGAGAGCATAGGTGCGGAACCCTGTGATAGCTAATTGACTGCCAAAAACCATTATCCTCTATCCCAATCCATATCCGATTTTTCCTCTGTGCAGCAATGTCTAATTCAACACATACCAGAGCTTCTGAAGTCTCAGTCATCGCAACAGTAGCATCATGAATCCGCAAGACAGATCCAATGTTACCAGCTATAGAACGCAACATATCTTCATGATAAAAATTGACTGGTAATGATGGAAATCCAATCCACACAGGGATAGTCGATGGATCCGAAACAAAGTCAAAATCAGGTGTCCATCTAAAGAATCTGAATAGGAATCCCTTGATGTATAAATTCTTTTGAAGAAGAATTTTAAGGAAATCATCTTCACACTGAAGACGGATCAACACATGTCTAGCATTCATCCTGCTAAGAATAAAGTCTGATCTTAGATTCAGTCGTTGAGAAAGACAGACCTTAATCTCTAGTATAGATGGTCGACCATATGAGCATCTAGCAATGACTGCATTCTGAAGATGCGAGCAAGACTTCTGAATATCTTCCTGAGAAAAGTATACTGCAGGTTCCCCTTTATCCGTAAATGTCGGAGCCTTCATCTGGAAGCATAAACGCGATCGATGCTGTCCCTCCATGAGTGTCGCGCATATGACTTTCGATGGGCTACTCCATCTGAGCATCCAGCAGCATTTGTTTCAGAAGAGAGATGAGCATCCCCCACCGCACCAGCCATCACCGGTAGGAGGGGGATGCACCGAAGAAGCAGAGAAGCGAGGCGGGAAGAGAAAAATTCCGGAGCTTCTCACCTTTGTCAATCGATGTAGCTCGTATACTACTTCATTCATTGAGTAACCTAACTTTGTCTTGTCATTGAAAATTTTGATTGTGTGTCTCCATACATCTCTTGTGAAAATTTCATTGACAAAGCCGTCATTATTAACACGATATTCTACCAACAAGTCTACGAAGACTTTGTCAGCATCATTGCTCCAATTTGCCACCCTAGTCTTATCTTTGGATGCACTCATAATTTCTTAATAAATGAACATAATATAACGTTAGCAGGAAAGAGGTTAGAGTAATCCAAATACAACACATGACCATGAATAATTTATGATGATATAAAAGTGATTTTTTACTTGCAAACACTGACCATGACATGGTTGAAAAAAATAAAACTCTAAAAACACAATGTAATACAGTAATGACTCGGACATTAATACAATAATCAGGAAAACAGTAATCTAAAGCATACTGTTCCCATTCACATAAAATTTTCAGATAATATGAAGAAGATTGGATCTGCATAATAGCCTTAACAGAAATCACAAACAACAGTATCCCGGGTAAATCGCACAAGGCCCCCACTTAAATCAGACATTGTAATTGTAATGACTATAAAAAAACTCTAAAAACACAATCTAATACAGCATTTCAGATTAACATTAATACAATAATCAGGAAAAGATAAACATAAGCATATTGTGCTCGTCTAAAGATTTCAGATTTTATAAATAAGATTGGATCTGCATAATAGCCTAATAAAAATCACAAAGAACAGTATGTAAAATCACACAAAGAATGTACTTAAACCACCATTGAACAAGCCTATATGTAGGATGCCAAATTTCACATTAAATCACACAACAAGGAATGTACTATGACTTACATAAATCACAAATCCCAATCACACATGACCTGCAGAAAATTTCACACGGGCATGAGAACATCCATCCTGTGTAAAAGCACTCACATGACTACATATGAAAATATTCTGGTTAAGCACAATACAAAGATCGAGCATCATACTAACAAATTCATGTGGAAAGGAGCAACATCCCACATTGATGAGGGGTAGGAGCAACCATGACTGCTTAAATCAGAACACAATAGACTTACACGAGGGAAGGAGCAGCCAACACGGTGATGAGGGGAAAGGAGCAGCCAACCCACTGAAGGGGGAAGAAACAGCCACGTCGCCAGCCCACAGAAGGAAGGAGCACCACACAGAGGTGAAGGGGAAGGAGTACCCCACGGAGTGAACCTACACAAACCAGACGATATATCACATAATACCATCATAGGAAAGTAAAGGGAAGGGTTCCCGCACGACATCACCTCTCACAGCATGCGAAGAAGGAATGATGTTTGCAGAAGATGTTGCAACCAGACAAGCGTAGATGAAGACCCCGTGGCCGGAGAAGACGAACTCACAAGGGCACAGCAAATGATGACCGGATACAGTGGGTACCCGGCTCCGACCGTAGACGTACCACCAGCGACGCGATCGCACGGTCAACCCTCACACAGGACAGAAAGGGGCAACAGATGCGGAAGGAGAAAGAGGACTGGGCCGTTGTCGCAGAGTACCACTGGAGACGATCGCGCGGGAAAGGGGCAATAGATGGGGAAGGAGAAAGACGCAAAGCGTCGTTGCCGTAGAGTACCAACGGCGACGCGCAGAGTACCATCGGAGATGATCTCGAGGGAAAGGGGCACCAGATGGGGAAGGAGAAAGATGCCTTGACGTCGTTGCCGCAGACAACCACCGGAGACGATCGCGAGGGAAAAGGGCGTTTGGTTGGAGAAGGAGAAGGACGCAAAGGCGTCGTTGCTGCAGAGGACCACCGGAGGCGATCGAAGCCGGAGAAACGATCGGTGCGTTGGGCGGAGCAGGAGGGCAGAAGCAGAGGGCAGGAGCGGCCGAACGAGGCGAAAAATGGGGTTACGGGAGCGGGGTTATGTCATTCCACCATTTCAGTGGAATGGTTTAACCCCGTTTGTAACCCCGATATCTCCCGTAACCCCAATCCAGCTAACCCCTTTATTCCAGCGCAAAAAAAATCGAACCAAATGACAAATGGGGATAAACCAGGGATATCCTCCACCTATCCCCCAACCAAACGTGGCCTTGGCGATCCAACTAAAGCAAGAGGCCAAGTTCACCTACAGGCGCTTGGTCTCAGGGGCATATTCAGATCAATAGGGTAACTCAAAGATCAGGTTTTGCTAGTTTTCTCTCCTGAAATACCAGAAATATGATATCAATAGAAATTTAAGCTCCAAAGTTTTTTTTTTTTGAAAAGTGGATAGTACCACTGACGTATTGCGATAGACAGAAAAGCAAAGTACAAGTATAGGCCATGCAAAATCACAGCCAAAACCAAAAACCTATACACCAATAAGGCGCACAAAGAAAGTGTGACTCCAATTAGCCCGCCAAGCAACCAAAGAGAGGCGAAGTGAGGGCATTTACATTACAAAGATTAACAGCCCATTCCCTCACTCTATTACAAATAAAGGAAACAACTTCCTCAGACCGGGACTCTTTCCTGAAGATCATGTTATTTCGTTCCCCCCACAGGGTCCAAAATGTAACATGAAGAATGAGCCACCAAATCGTCCAGTCACTCCTATGGGGACAAGACCTACCCCAATTGTCCTACAGGGAATGAGCCTCACAAAACTGGCTGATGCCACAACCAGTCCTCCTAACCAGCTCAGACCATACGTCCTGTGAGAAAGGGCAGCCCACAAAGAGGTGGTCCAAGGTCTCAAAATCCTGACCACATAGGCAGCATAGCGGGTCGATGCCAGGGAGGAACAGAAGCAACTTGTCCCTAGTCGGCAGTCTCCCATGAGAGATCCTCCACACAAGAAGCTTCACCTTCAACAGGGACTTCGGCTTCTACACTTACTTATAAAGGTTGTGCCACTATCAGAAATGATATCATAGGTTGATCTCACGGTAAAGACTTCATTCTTCTCCCACCTCCAAACCCAAAGATCCTCTACATCGGGTTGAGGATGGTGTGGAAAGAGGAAGGAAAGCAACTCTTGAAACAGTATCATCTTCTTAAAAGAGAGATTCCTCTTGAAGGTCGGTGCCCAAGTACCCCCAGACAGGAGGGGGTCAAAGGCCTGAGAGACTGAACACAGAGGGTGTGCTGCAATCGCAAAAAGACTCGAGAACAGCATGGCTACGGAGGCCTCCCCGCACCACCTATCCTTCCAGAAGAGGCTAGTGTCTCCTCTTCCCAATAGAACCCGAGCTCCAGAAGAGAGCACGTCCCTATAAGAGAAGATATCTCTCCACAGAGGAGAAGTTCTGTATAGGGGAGATGGTGCTAAGTCCCACACTCTCCTCCTGACAAAGTATCTCTGTCTGATCAGTTGTGCCCACAACCCCTCCTCTCCAAGCCCCAACCTCCAAAGCCATTTGCACAAGAGAGCCAAGTTGAATTGTATGCCCTGCTTGAGCCCAAGCTCGCCTTGTGCCTTGCTAGTACATATTCGACCCCAAGCTATATCATGCCAACCCCGACAACCCCCTTCACTACCATGCCAGAAGAATCAACACTGGATTGAGTCAAGCTTCCTCCCCACAAACTTAGGAACCTGGAACATGGAAAGAAAATAAGTTGGAAGGCTATCCAAAACCGATCTGCATAACACCAATCTCCCCCCATAAGATAAACCTCTAGCCTTCCACCCTGCCAACCTGGACTCATACCTCTGAATGATGGGAAGCCAATCAGCACACCGAAGAGCACCAAGTGTAAGAGGGAGTCCCAATACGAAAAATGAGAACTCGCCGATCTTACCACCCAACACGCGAGCCGCCCTAGAGATCGCCATGTCCTCCAAGTTCACCCCCACCAGAAGGCTTGCAGAGTTTTACACAATCAAGCATGCCAAAATTGAATAGCTCATCATTGGAATAACTATTATAGCTCCATCACCACTGCTTGGCTCGTTTACTAGTAGAAGCAGCTCATGAGTCCAGCAAGTGGATGCCAGGAGGGTATTTAAACAGCTCATGGGTCTTACTAAGTTCTAGTAAGAAGAAGAAGAAGAAGAATACCGAACCAATAATCTCCAAGGCAATGCTAGGAACCTGGGAGAGTATGTGATGCATCGGAAGGTCGGGGACACTGGACAGGTGTTCAACACGATGCAGAGAAGCAGCAGGTCGGCCCTGACGTGATCACTTTGTGCCTAATCACAGAAAAGGGCCTGCACTACTTTGGTGTCCTCAAGTCCAGACATCATAGGATCACGCCGAGGATGGAGCAGTCGAACACTATTCCTGTGTGCTTAATGTCTTGGGCTGCACTGGGAAGCTAAGGCAAGTGTATAGGGCAAAGGTGATGGAGCTGATGGCGGAGGCAGGGTGGCTGTGCGAAGGGGCGAAGGCAAGGGAGGGGGACTACCAAGGCTGAGTGCCAATGACAAGAGCGCCATGCGACTCGCAACGGAGGGGCAAAGGCGATAGAATGGGCTGTGGCAGAGCAGCAGAAGGAACCCTAAGTGATGGAGGGGACCTGCCCTCATGAGTTGCGATGATTTCAGGCCCTGTGGGGATTTGAGAACTTACCCTCTCTTGGCGATCTGAGAGAGAATCTGATATACAAGCTATCAGATTCCCCTGAAAACCCGAAAGAACAGCACTATTGGCCAGACTCTCCACCCGAAATAAACCAAATTCAGGTCGGACTTCAGATCCCTTGGATTCATTTACACCTTAACGGTACTCAACTGCATGGGAGAGAAACTCCATGTAAGAACATGTACATTGAATTTCAAAAGCTTATGAAACATATATATTGAACTTTCATGCCTCCATAATATTGGAACATAACCTCAACGTGCCGTTAGAAGTTGCAAAAAAGCTTGACAGTCTACAAAAGGAAAATAATGAAACATTGAAACCACTTGGCATATAGATCTCCAAGGATAGCTACTGGTCAACTGAAAGTAAGAATAAACAAGCAAAAGAAATCACGCCCCCTGATTGCATGCCATGCACCATGACTCCCAATCCCTGGCAAGACCAAACCAGACAAGAATGAGAGCACACGAAGCAAGCACAACAATAGAGAGGCCAGAGAGATTCAAATAGGGAAAAGAAAGAGACATTAGAGAGAGAGAGAGAGAGGGAGCGAGCAAGCAGACCAGCAAATAGAGAATGGAAGTGATGGTGCGGCTGATAGGCATTTCACGTGATTTTTTTCAAATCTTTGATGCATCCATTTCTGTGGGTAGTAACAGTTGGAGCACCTGTAGCTCTGTCCTGTGATTCACCAGATTATCATCAAATCTCCATAACAGGTCTTCTCTCGAATATTTGTGCCCATTCTTCAATAACAGGAAAGAACTCGTGGGCATTGAATCAATGCTGCTCAGGTTACACAAGGCATGGGGAAGTCTTTTTCTTAACAAGGCCTACAAACAATCAGTTGCAACCACATCTCAGATGATAAATGAAACATTTACATGTTTGAGAAAATTTTAAAATATGCCTTGACCTCTGATGGAAAAAAATCAATAAGAATCTGGATGTAAAAGAACAAGACAACTTTAAGGCATGCGACAGCATCATTCATTTGTCTAAGATTCTTCAATGACTCTCCAGAATTCCATTGAGACAATTTTTCTTTTCACCATTTGTGGAAGCCCTCCTATTCCATTCTTTCGATTGAAGAGAATTAGACAAAAGTCGATGAGAAGAATAGAAGATGAGGACACAGAGGTGATTCAGCACTAACCAGAGTAACTGCTGCAATCTTCCAGCTCTTGCTTTCCTTTCTAACCCATGATTAAAGGTCTTAATATCTCCCAGAAGTTAGTGTTCATTTTGTTGTAAATTGAATCAAACAAACAGCTAATTTTGAAATAAAGATGTAAACTAAATTAACAGACCAAGAGACAAGGAATATGTTCCAAGAGATTGCCTACTGCAAAAAACTGTGATCACAAAATACTTCCTTTCAAACATTATTAAGTGAAAAAATGAAATTCCCATGCACCTCCCTAGTGCATCTTTCAAGAAGAAAAATATTAAATGGAAAAACGCATCTTTCTTGATTTCTTGAACCAATGTCCCTATCTTTAGGTAACCAGTATCTTTTGGCAAGAGAAATGATGAGAAATGTTTGGGAGCATAGTAGCATCTTTTCCTCTCAAGGACCCAAGGAGTGGGTTTTGAATCTTTTGATTCCCCTTGGCAGCAAAGCATGGTTGTGCCTTCGCCACAATGTCCGCACCACCGGTGGTTCCCTAGCCCGGGTCTAGGTAGTGCCGCTCAGGGGTTTTACCAAGCTCGACCCTTGCCCCAGCATGCGGACCCCATCATGCACAAGCGGTAGGGTCTGTAGGTTCAACGTGGCTGCACAGTGAGGTTGGTGGCAGGGGTGGGTTTCCCCGCGTCATCAAAAAAATAGTTTCCTCTCAAGATTGTCGCTGGAAATATACTGAGATAGATTGAGGTCTGAGGTGGCAGACCAACAGGACATGTCACTGTAAAAAAGCAACAAGAGGGCCATGTTTTTCTTATAAATCTAGCATTAAATTCTCTATCAGGTGTAATTTCCAGCCAGATCTTTAGCACATACCCTTAGAAGAATAAAAAGTACAAAATAAAGAACACATAATCATCTTTCTTGATTTCTTGAATCAGAAAGCATGCCCTTACCAGCAAGGGGCCAAGGATATGATCAAATGGGCATTCCCATGTGGGTGCCTCAATGCTTAAGTAATTGATATTTTGTTAGATATCTGGACACCTGTGTGGGGGCACCTATTTGGTAAGAATCCTTAGCTACTGTACAGATGGGTGCACATATTTTGTTAAATAATTCAAAAAGGATGGGTTTTTTTCGTACCATATACATTTGCTCTTCTTGGAGTATTGTTAAAGATGTGCCTGAGACACATGCTTTAGCAAAGAGTTAAATGTTTCATTAATGATATGAAAAAATCCATTTGCCACACTCTTTTTCCACCATCCAATTTGATAATCAGATGGTGGGAAAACAGGAACTTAAGTTCAGTGTTCCCAAGCTCAGAGCACCAAACTTAAAGTTCCAGGCCAATCTCACCTTCACTGTCGAATTCAAAAAATAGTAGAAGTATTATTTTCTTAACAGAGAAATTCCCTTAGAGCTCCCAAAAGTGGAACTTACGATCCCATGTATCCCTTAATTGCCAAACTATGTAGGAAAAAATGTGGTGTAAGATTTAAAATAAGAAATTGAAAGATTTCGTTGAAATTGTTCGTTTGGAAATTTCCCGAAAAGCTAATCATAGGTTCTTCTCTCCATCGGAACAATAGGGCTGTTATGCTCATTACTAAACTTGTTGAAGAGATGAAATAGAACCAAGGTCTATCTTTTTGATCAGAGGTTGAATCGATCATCAGAAGAAGAATTAGGCCAAAAATGAGAATACATTCTGAGAAAATGAAACTTCCATGGAAGAGAAGCAAATGAAACGCTTTCATAAAAATTCTCGTAGAATCGAGAATGAAAACTTCATTCTGTACATGCCAGATCATGAATTAGTAACTGCATCCAATCGCCGAAAAAGTCCCAATTGTTTCGAACTTTCTATACATTCATTCCTTAAAAAGCAGGGAGAACCCTAGATAAAAATCAGATTAACAATCTCAATATCATTTTTCAAAATTGCAATGCAACCAATAGCTAATTTCTATGAACATACGGCAGAATTCACTTGCAATTCCCGTGTGAAGTGATTACCTCTGGATCCTTTTGGTTGTGTCATTCCCCACCATGACTAAGTCAGCTATTTCATCTTATTCCTGGTATTCTTACAAGCAATGTGCTCACAGCATCTGCATATTTTTATATTTTGCTCATCAAAAAAATATTGCATAAGAATCTATCTAACAAGTATTCACTTTGTTAAATTAAACATTACCGGTTTCTTCATGTTTCTCGAGCCACTCAGACAATCCCTTCGAGAACAATGAGCTGTTGGATGAAACCCAACTAGCCAATACTGCAGCAGCAAAATCTTGGAAGGCAGTGGGTAATGACATTACTGCACCAACGATTTCAGGTGTTGGTGGACAACACCTGAGCAATGTGTAGAGGCCTTCTATTGCAACAGAATGCATATCTGGTTGAATAAAACCAGTGCATAGGTCATGAAGTAGCTTTTCCACTTTAAAATTGGAGACTGTCAACTCTGAAACCAGTAAGCCCCACAATTTCTGTTGTTTCATGAATTCCCATTTGACTGAGCTCCGCACCACATTAACTATTGTTCCAGGGTCCTTACCAAAAATAGAGAATGTCTTTAAGCTGACCTCAAACTGCATGCAAATTAGATCTATATGGTCTAACTGCTCCACTAGGAGTTGAATAAATTCTTCTCTTCCAGCACATAAATATGAAAGATGGCAAAAGATGCAACAGAACAACGATCTACAACATTTTACATTCCACTTGCAACAGGCTAACACATCGGAAAAAAGTGAAATAGACTGAGTTTCATCAGTTGTTTTCGGCCTTTCATATGGCATGCTCCTAGAGAGGCTTTCAACTCGACTTCCTTCATTTAAACATGTTTGTTCCATATTTGAAGACCTCAAGAAGCTTCTATATGCCATGAAAGCTTTTTCCACTAATTTCTTAATTAACGTGAGGTTTGTAGTGCCAGCAAGAGAACCATTTGTAGAATCTATCATACTATGTATTCCAAAAGAGGAACATCCATCGATATGCCATTGCAAATTGAATTTCTCTGAACCATTTGCCTCCATGATATTACCCCTCCTGAATTGAACCCATGACCTGGCTTCTTCAGCCAATCGACATACATAAGATAGCATGCGTGCCCCAACAGGACAACCTTTACTAGACCAAAATGAAACAAGTTTCCACATCACCTCATGAGGATGAAATATATAAGACCGAATTACAATTGCAGTGGCAGACTGAACCTCGTCATCATCATGTTGCAAGGAATTTAAAGGAGAGAACAGGTTATATCCAACTGATTTAAATGCCTCTGTTATTTGAGATGCTAATGCTTCAATGACTATGGAGGAGTTTCTACCAACTTCCTTCTCAATTGCTTGCTTGTCGAGTGTTGCAAATGTGATCAGTAGCTTCTCCAGAGTCTGAAGGCCGCCGCTCCCTGTCTGTGTCACAGTTGCACAAAGATTATTTACCAAATTTTTTACATGGTCAAACCCATTTTTCCCACAACTTGTTGATTTCTTCAGCCCAGCTGGTGCCTTTATGTCACTGGCTACGGATAATTCCTTAACAGCTTCTGGTCTTGATCTATGGATGATGACGTTTAGCCTCTCCTTCAGCAATGGAGAAATCAAATTGCAAGCAGACAAAAAATCCAAAGACTGCACAACTCCTTTCTTCACCAACATGTTGAACGACATACGGACACCCTGGACAATCAAATCTTTACGATTTACATCATACTGCTCAACCAACAGAAATAGGAATTCCATGAGCGTCCGAGTCAAATCTGCATACTCAGGGATGGAGTGCAGCATCAATAAGATCGCTGGCTCAATGTTCATTATGTTATCAACGTTGTCATCAAAGAACAGCCAATCGTAGAACAGAGCCAGCTTGGCATTGGCTGCAAAGTAGTTCTTCCGGCAGCTCTTCAGAAGCCACCCGATCACCGCCCACCTCGGAATGACACTAGAGCGGAGGATCTCATTGGGAGGGTGGTGGGCGCAACAGATGAACCGGATGAGATTCACTATAATGGTCTCGCACTCTGGCCTGAAGAGGAACTTCCTCGCAAACCATTCCTGGTACCGCCGCTGGTTCCCCCACTTCACATGGGTAAGCAAGAACCGCATCCTCGTCTCCATCTCAGGGGTGATCCCAAGCAAGAAATACTGCACCGGCGTCCTTGTCCGATAGAGCTGCGAGATATCCGAGTAACCAGGAACACCAAATGCACGGGGTTCGAAGAGCAAGTCTTTCCACACATCTCTGAACTCGGGAATAAAGGCCACATCTTGAAGCAGGCGCACGAGGTCCCTTCCCATGCCCATACACAAACCAAAGTGCTGCCGCAGAACCCTAATGCAAAAATCGATCTCCACCCGCTTCAGCGCCTCCACTTTCTTGTCCGACGCCAGCCTGTAGTGGTCTGCAAGAAGGCGGAGGTATTGGAAGAGCGCAGAGGTGAGGACCGATGGCTCCTCCAGCAGCCAGTCCCACCGGCCGGAGAGGACCCCCAGCAGCTCCTCCGCGAGCCAGAGATTGGGCGGGGAGAAGTCGCCGATGGTGACCCACCTGAGAAGGGAAACCACCAGGCGGTCGACGCCGATGGCGGCCGCGCCGATCAGCTCGGAGGTGACCCAGAGGAGCTGCGCGCGGGCGGGCTGCAGGAACCGCGGGTAGGACTCGAGGGAGAGCCGGATGAGCGTGCGGGTGAAGAGTTCGTATCCGTCGGCGACGACGGTGTGAAGGTGGACGAGGTGGGTCCGGGCGGCGCGGGGCGGCGCGGTGAGGACGCCGTAGGCGATGGCGAGGACCAGCTGGTGGTAGTCGGAGGAGGGCGGCGTCTGCAGTGAGAAGGGTGGGCGGAGACGGGGGCGGAGGAGGGCGAAGGCCTCGCGCAGGGCGAGCTCGGCGGGGTCGGGGGCCTCGTGCTCGCCGGCCCGAAGCAGCCCGTGCTCCGCAGCCGCTGTAGTGTCCATGGCGGAACCCCCATGAAAGCACAGAAGTGCAGTCAGAACGGCTTATGCTCCTCGATGGTACGGGCAAGCCTATTGGAGTTATGGGCTAATGCTAACAGTCTGTGCTCCACTCGACCGTTCTGACAAAGTGGGGCCCCAGAAACTCGCCTCAGCCTCGTCCGTTAGCTCCACTCAATTTGAGGACCTGCTGATAGATTATCAGGCCTTGTCTGGTGGTCTGGGCCCAAGAAGCCCACCGGTCAATCCTAACCATCAATATCACTAATACGATTTTAATATAGGGAGTTGTTATTTTCCATCCTCTTTGGTTGGAGTATCATATTTGATATAGTATTAATTTTAAAAGTTATATTTTTCACAATATGCAATAATAATAACAAAATTGGTATGATGCAGACTTTTGTGTTCGGAAGAAGATGTATCACTACAGAATATCAAAAACCTTTCGCCAAATCTGATTTGCCTGCACGTGCGCCCCATGAGTGTGGATCCCGAAGGAGGAACGCAGAAGAAGGCTGATGCAGAAACATGGGCTGTGCAACTGGTCGCTTGCAGGAGGTTGAGAAGATCTCCTAACCCACCCTCCAGCGCCATACCCTGCGGCGGCCTGCAGCGGCGTTGCCTCTGACACGGGGTTCTCTCCTCTGGTGCTGTAGGGGATGACTAGGTGACGTCGGCGAGTCGATCCATGACGACGTCGGGGGCGACGTTCTCTTTGATCTCCACAACGATGATGAGCACGGCGGAGAGTTGCCGTTCAAGCAGACGACGAGCGGCAGGTCTGTAGTGTTGGCATCCTTGAGCCGGAGCACCCGATTGAGGTTAGACATTGACGGGCATCCCTTGTCGCCAGATCCCAACCCTCCACCTCCAGATCTAAGTTGTCATTGCTTACAGCAGGCCGCCATCGCCACCTCCTCGCTATTGCCGTCGCTTCAGTAGCATCGCCGCCTTCGGGTGTGAGGGCAGGCCAGAGGTCGCCGGGGTGCAGGAAGAAGAAAGGGGGAAGATAGAGAAAGAGGTGTAAGCAGGTGGGTCAGGTGTATAAGATTTGATGCATCAATTGTATCGATTATTTCGATCATTTATTGGTATGATATAATATGATATTATCACGTATAGAGATTAAAAAAATATTTAATATATATTTTTTAAATGTCTGTGACAGTTCGATTAAACTTAACTAATTTATCTATCAAGATAAATTTAATATAAAATATTTAAAAAATATGAATAATATATGGATTAGATATCACACGAGGATTGTATCGATCATCAATTGGTACGATCTAATACGTGTGATACGAGATCTACCATACCAATTTATCTAATCTTGGTTAAGTGTTACGTGTTCCCGTCAAAGGTAAATTTGATATTGTGATGAGCTTTTTTTGTGAATAACTTTTAAAATTGATACTATGTAAACAAAACACCTAAGTTAAACTCTTCTGGCATCCATATCAAATCATATTGATACAGGTGATTAATACTATAACCAAACAGGCCAATTGAAATTGTCAGTTCCACTATTCGATGTTAATTTTTTTCCCCACGTAAACTTCTCATTATCTTAAAGTGGATAATAAGAAATATGGTAGACCTATGAGAGCTACTTTCTTTCGGAAGGGTCTCTTTGTTAATCGAGCGCGGATGCCGTGTTCGACCTCAGAAGGTCGAACACGTCGCTTAGACTCAATTAACAGAGAGTGTGAGCCCTCCGTCGATTTTTCTCTCATCAAGTTAGATAGTCGACCTATAATCTGATCAACAAACCGGGCAAAAGGGAAGAGGACCATATGAGAAAAGTATACACCCCCATGGCATGGAAATATGCATGCAGATTAAAGGAAGAGGGGGGGGGAGCAGGCCTTGTACCTATTGACTGCACGAAGTAGTGATCTTCTCATGAAATGGATTCGGACGGCTAACACTGATCATGAGGGGCTACCGTGTGGAATCTTGTCGTGAGAAAGAAATATCTGCATAATCACGAGGCATGATTCTCTGACGTAGTTCAGCGCATGGTTCTCCGACGGAGTTCAACGTACCAATTTATCCCCGGTATATATGGAAGAACATCACCAGAAATTGGGATTTGTACAGGTGCTCAGTCGAGATACAAGTGGGTGATGGTCTAAAAACAAGGTTTTGGGAAGATCTACGTGTAAATGATATGTCCTTAAAGGAAGAATTTCCTAAACTTTATAGCATAGTAGGTGCAACGGGGATTAATTAATAAGACTTTTTTGCATGAAATTTTTTGTTAAATAAGAATTTATAAAAAAATCATTCATGCAAATATATTAACAAATGACTTGTGTAAAAATATCATATTGATTTATATAAATATCATTTTTTGTCAAAAATTTATAAAAAAATATATTTAAATGACATATATGTACTATTTGAATTAATCTAGTGATATGTTCACTAATATATTTTTAAAAATATTTTTTTTACAAATTCACTTCTAACAATAATTTTCATGTAAAAATTTTCAATTAATATTTGCCCAGTGTAATCAAAACCAAGAGATAACTCTCAATGGAGCCTCACTTTCCTTCGGAATTGTGCTTCCCAAGCTTAAGATTCCTCTTGTGTGTAACCTTCCCTTTCTTGCTCTCTCCTCCCTCTCTTTTTCTTGCTCTATTCAACCGGCTCCATAGAAGGCCGCTATGCCCTCACTCTCCCTCGCTCTCCCTACTCTATCTCTCATCAGTGTCATAGAAGACCACTTGTCTCTCTCGCTCTCTCCCCGTCCCTCTCTCACTCTATCATGCATGCGGGGGCTAGAGAGGGATCTACGTCCCATCTCTCTATGTATCCCTATTCTCTCTCTCCCTCACCTGGATGATGGAGAGGATTACCTACATTTTTCGCTATCTCCTTCCTCTCTCTCTATTTGGCAGGAGCCATAGAAGGCCATTGTGCCTCTCTCTCTTCTCTCTCTCTCATTGGTGCCGAAGAGAGAACATCGAGTATCATCCCATCAGCCGTCGAGCATCACCCCACCTTTCTCAGACGCCCCCTACGACCAAGAACAATGAGCTAGAGAGAGAGAAGAAAGGGAGAGAGATGAGAAGAGAGAGAATAGTGTATGTATTTTGACCGAGGATTGGTTGAGAGAGAGAGTTAACTAAAGATAGGTTAGTCATTTGACACTTGTTAACTCACTTGGGGTTAACTACCGTGAGTTGTCATTGACGGTAGAGGAACAATGAGGAGTTATTTGAGTTTTGAAGGTTTACAGGTAAATTCCAAAAAGGGGAAGGAATAGCGATAATTCTAATATTTTTTAAAAGTACATAGATAGTTTTTTAAAATAAAAATAAACTTCACCCTATTTTTTAGAAAACAACCCACAACCCCCGACGTTGGCGCATGACTTGCCTCTAAATATGTTATTCCTCTCTCACCCCTATCGTCTTCTTCCTACAATCACGGTGATTGGCACCCCACATTCCTACAATGAAACCCACTCCATAATGCCGACAGATGGCCCCCTTGCCCTCCCTGTAATGCCAGCGGCTGTCCCCCCTCCCCTTTAATTCCAAATGGCCCTTTGCCCTCTGCCCTCTGCAATCGGTAGACAGCCTCCCCGCCTGTTACGATCACCCTCGGATTCCAACCTTGGAGCCTCTTCAGAAATGGCGAAGCGAGCTGAGGCCAGAGCAACCGTTGCTGTCTTCTTTCGACTGTGAGCCTTCTGCAGAGGGGGGAAAGAGCCAAGAACTCCAGAAGTAGAGGGAGGAATTAGAGCAGCAACCGAAGCATAAGAAGATGGGAGAGGAATATAGGAAGGAGGTGAAGAGGACATAGTCAGAGAAGAGGCGAGAAAATCAGAATTCAATATATTTCTTATGAACATTCAAGTACAGAGGATCTCTATTTATATGGATCCTTCCCTCAATTCTATTCCCACTCTGTACACAAACATGCCCGCTCACAGCTCTCATAACCTCCGTAATTACAATTCTGTTTATACCGATCTGATAACGTAGCCGTTGTCGACCGATGAATCGGTCCTAACGACCAAACTCCCTCAAACCGCTTTCTTTGCCGCACCCTCACAGCTTTGTCCGTATCAAATACCCCCCCTTGAGAATCTACCTCGTCCTCGAGGTTAGCATGGGGAAATTGAGTTGTGAAGGACGAGTAATCCATCCAGGTGGCTTCCTGATCGGGGGCATCTTTCCATGCGATAAGAACTTGAGGGATCGCCTGATTATTTCGTTTCATCATCCTACGTTGAAGAATCTGCCGCGGTTCTCTGTCATGAAGACAAAGTAAATGTGGCAGAGGAATCGAATGAAAAGGGTGATCTCCATACCTTTTTTTGAGCTGGGAAACATGAAAGGTGTGATGAATGGAGACTTTCGGCGGCAGATTCAACTGATATGCTACCTTCTCGCACCGCTTGGTAATTTCATAGGGCCCCAAGTATCAGGCAGAGAGCTTGTGGGAGGATCTTATGATCACTGTGTGCTGGCGGTACGGTTGGAGCTTGAGATAGACCTAATCCCCCACTTGGTATTCTACCTCTGTGTGATGTTTATTAGCATTTCTTAGCATTCACTGTTGAGCTTTCTCTAGATTATGTTTGAGCTCCCTGAGAACATCAGTTCTGGAACGGAGGTGATTGTCAACCTCCGAAGTATCTGCTAACCCAGGGACATAAGAAAGAACAGTGGGAGGAGGTATCCCATAAACAACTTCAAAGGGAGTCATTCGAATGGCAGAATGATAGGAGGTGTTGTAGAAGTATTCTGCCCAAGATAACCAGGAAGCCCACAGTTGAGGTTGCTGAGAACAGAAGCAACGGAGATAGGTTTCAAGGCACCTGTTCACCACCTCAGACTGACCATCAGTCTGGGGGTGGTAAGCTGTACTCATGTGCAATTCCATCCCTTGTAGAGCAAATAATTGTTGCCAAAATTGGCTACAGAAAACTGAGTCTCTGTCAGAAACTATGGCAGTAGGCAAGCCGTGCAGACATACAATTTCTCTGGCAAATGGAAGAGCCACAGTATTGGCAGTGTATGGATGCTTTAAAGGCAGGAAATGCGCATACTTGGACAATCGATCAACCACAACAAAAATAGATGTCCATCCTTGTGATTTGGGTAGTCCATCAATAAAATCTATAGAGATGGAAGACCAAATAGTAGTGAGAATAGGTAAGGGCTGTAAGAGTCCAGCTGGAGGTTGGGTGGAGTACTTACAAGTTTGGCAAATATCACAGTTTCTTATGAACTTCTTAATATCAGTGGTCATGTGAGGTCAATAAAAACTATGACGAATGGTATGCAATATTTTATGAAAACCAGCATGACCTCCAATGGGAGATAAATGATAAGTGTGCAGAATTTTTGGTATGTATGAATGAGCCGAGTGGAGGAGTATTTTTCCTCTATAATAAAGTAGTCCACCCTTGCAGCTATAAAGAGTTCTGTCCAACTGACCTGATTCCCATTCTTGTAGCCGTTGTTTCATTATATCATCTGAAGAATAATTAGCCTTCAGGCCCTCCAGTCAATTAGGAATAAAAACTGATATACCACAGATAGTGACAACATCACATTGTCGAGATAAAGCATCGGCCACAATGTTGGAGGAGCCCTGTTTGTATTCTAATGTGAAATCTAGTCCCATGAGTTTCACTAATCATCATTGTTGTCGAGGTGTAGTAAGCTTCTGAGTGAGTAGATATTTAAGGCTCCGATGATTAGTGCGAATAATAAAGCTATTCCCCAAGAGATAGTGTTTCCACTTCTATATGGCAAAGATGACTGAAGAGTAATTTTATGTCATAAGTAGAAAGGACTTTCTGAGATGCTGAAAATGCTTTACTGATATAAGCAATTGGATGTTTGTCTTGTAATAAAATAGCACCCATGCCAGATGAGGAAGCATCACACTCCAATATAAATGGTTTGTCAAAGTCTGAAAGAGTGAGGACATGGGTAGTGGCCAAAGCTTGTTTCAAACTTCTGAAAGCATTGTCTGCTTCAGAGTTCCAACGAAAACGTTGGTCTTTGTGGAGTAAGGCAGTGAGAGGAAGGGTTGTCATACCATAATTTTTTATGAACTTCCGGCAATATCCTGCTAAGCCCAAAAACCCACGCAATTGTCTAATGTTTACTAGAATTGGCCATTCAGTAATAGCTTGTATCTTTTGCAGATCCATGGACACAGTTCCTGAAGAAATAACATGGCCCAGATAGGAGACAGATGTAGTACCAAAACTGCATTTACTCTATTTTGCAAATAGCTTATGTTGCAGTAGTAAGGCCAATATTTGGTTAATGTGATGTAGATGATCAGCCCAGCTTGGAATGTAAATAAGAATATCATCAAAAAAAGACTAGCACAAACTATCTCAGGAAGGGTGTATTGATACGCCACATTAGACCGACAAAGGTTGGGCTCAAACACCAATTTGTTACGATCACCCTCGGATTCCAACCTTAGAGCCTCTTAAGAAATGGCAAAGCGATCTGAGGCCAGAGCAACTGTTGCTGTCTTCTTTCGGCTGTGAGACTTCTGCAGAGGGGGGAAAGAGCTAAGAACTCTAGAAGTAAATGGAGGAATTAGAGCAGCAGCCGAAGCATAAGAAGATGGGGGAGGAATAGAGGAAGGAGGTGAAGAGGACATAGTCAGAGAAGAGGCGGGAAAACCAGAATTCAATATATTTCTTATGAACATTCAAGTACAGAGGATCTCTATTTATATGGATCTTTCCCTCAATTCTATTCCCACTCGGTACATCGAACATGCCCGCTCACAGCTCTCATAACCTCTGTAATTACAATTCTATTTATACCGGTCTAATAACGCATCCGTTGTCGACCGATGAACCGGTCCTAACAACCAAACTCTCTCAAACCACTTTCTTTGTCGCACCCTAACAGCTTTGCCCGTATCACCGCCCTCCCTACAACAACTACAACGCCCTCCCGATGGCAGACAGACCTCCGCCCTCCCAACCAACCCCCCTTCCTCCTCTCACACCCCACACCTTCTCCTTTCTCCTTCAACAAGTGGGCTAAGGAAGGCATGACCTTCTATGTTCTAATGACATACGAATGCTCTTGTCGATGGGTGGTTTTGCTGGCATTGTTGCAAGACTGAGATTGACTATTAAAACAACTATCACCTCTCTTCCTCCTCACCTATGACGCAAATAACGTCCTTGCACCCTTTTTTTCGCGAGGATCTTCTACAGTCTGGACTATCCAATATTGTTACAAGATGTAAACGGATCCTTCACAACTTGGATCAGATTTGCTCTCAAAGGAAAGCACAAATATGAACATATAAAAGCGCTAGCACATCAAGCTCCAGTCAGATTTTATATTTGACATGCCATGTGATCCGCTATCCATGTTCAATCATGGGTAGGATGAGTATATGAATTGATTATAGAGTACATTTGCTAGGATGAGTTTTTATAGATAATGTAAAAAATATTAATTTTGCATGTTTATTTCAAGTAGATGAGAAAATTATTCATAGAAAAAATTACCAAATAAATCTACACAAGTTTTAAAAATTATGTTAGTTTTGCCAAACAAATTAACAGTCATTTACGTTATTTTCGAAAGCTGGGTCAAAATATGAGATAGATCAAATTTTTAAAGTGAAATCGCTTCAAAAATAAAAGTGCAAGCACCCTGATACCCATTTCTTCCTCTATCTTTCTCCTCTCTATAATTTCCCTTTTATAAAAAATATGAGTGTCAGGTCATTTTAATCATTTAATCCTTTCTCCCTCTCTCTCCATTACTTTTAGCCATTAATTGGATCCTAACCGTAGAAATGAATATTCTGTGCATACTCAAATGATAGCAAATGTCAACAGATTTTAATGATATTTTTGAATTTCAATATATATACAATATTTGATATGTAATAGTTGTATGCTTACTATAAAAATGATACATATGAAATTATCCGTACATGTATTAACAAAAAGGGTGAAAAAATAACAGATGGGTAGAAGCTCCGCCCTTGGGACTCCGATTCACACGGGTTACAGGATCTCCCGTTCGTCTGCACCGGCTAGGCAATGGCGGCGGTGGCACGTCGC
This sequence comes from Amorphophallus konjac, assembly GCA_022559845.1. Lineage (NCBI taxonomy): Eukaryota > Viridiplantae > Streptophyta > Magnoliopsida > Alismatales > Araceae > Amorphophallus > Amorphophallus konjac. The sequence goes on along the minus strand of CM040121.1, from coordinate 562,334,267 downwards.
CTGCCCTTCCTGTTCCGGCGGCCGCCGCCGATGTGGTCGCCCCCCGCGCCCCATCGCTGCGAGCAGAGGGCGACCATCGTAAACTCCCGGATCAAGTGGGCCAAGGATCCCGCCCTCGATGCCGCCGTCGCCCGCGAGCGCCACCTCCGCCCCGCCGTCGACCTCGTCCACGTTCTCTCCGCCGCTTCCGCCGATGGCTGCGGCCGGGAGGGCGTCCCAATCCACCGGATACCTTCCGGCCGCCGCCTCGGCCTCCCCGGTACTGTCCCCTCCTCCGCCGCCTTCATGCAGCGTCACCCGGCCATCTTCCACGAGTGCCGCCGTCCGCCCCCGGCCTCCTCCTTCTCCACCTCCCGCCCCTTCCGCTGGTTCGGCCTCACCTCTGAGGCTGCCGCGCTACGCCGCGAAGAGGCGGAGGTGCTGCGGGAGACCGAGCCTGAACTTGTCGACCGGCTGAGGAAGCTGCTTATGCTTGCTGCTGGCGGCGTCCTCCCCCTACCCCTGGTCGATCAGTTGCGTTGGGACCTGGGCCTTCCTCTTGGATACCGGGACTCCGTCCTCCCTCGCTACCCGCAATACTTCCGCCTTGAGCACGCCGACGCTGGAGCCCTGGAGCGCGGCGCGTCCGACGAGCGCCCCTGGCTGCGCCTTCTCTGCTGGGATTCTAGCCTGGCTGTCTCCCGCCTCCAGACGGACGCTCACGCCTCCGGCGAGGAGGAAGACGGCTATCTGGCCTTCCCGGTGAGGTTTCCTAGGGGTTTCGGGCCGAAGAAGAAGTGGATGGCGTGGCTGGAGGAGTGGCAGCGCCTGCCGTACACCTCTCCCTACGACCATGTCGCCGCGGGGCAGCTGGACCCCCGGACGGACGTGGCAGAGAAGAGGCTGGTGGCTGTTTTCCACGAGCTGCTGCACCTGACGGTGGGGAAGAAGACGGAGAGGGCCAACCTGAGCAACCTGCGGCGGCCGTTGGGCCTGCCGTACAAGTTTACCAAGATGTTTGCCCGCCATCCGGGTGTGTTTTATCTGTCCCCGAAGCTGGCCACGCAGACGGTGGTGCTCCGGGAGGCCTACGGAGGTAGCCGCTCCCGGGGAGAGCTCGTGGAGAAGCATCCGTTGGTCTGGATCAGGGAGAGGTACGTAGCACTGATGAGAGAGGGGAGAGAAAATAAGAGGAAAGGCGCTATCTGTGGAAGTGAGGAAGAGGAGGAGACGGAGGAGGTGTAATTGGGCGCCGAGGGAAGTAATCTCGATGCTAACAGTGTTTTGAGATGAGAAACTGAGGGATGCTATCAAGTGGCAAAGTTTTCCGGTGGAACAGTTCATCTCAACATGTGGAGACTTCTGATGCAAATCTGACCATTGATGTGAGGTATCTGGGTCTATTAGACCTGGTCATATGTATTTGGTAGTCTTCCAGTTTTTTAGGAGTTGATAGTAATGTTCTTTCCTCATTTCTGTTTCGTGTTACAGAACATGGCCACAACTGCCCCCACGTAGCCATGTTCCAGTCACGTAGTGTTCCAGTTATGTAGTTGCTTGTTTTTCTTTATGAGCCTATATAAGGCAGTCATATTGTAGTAAAATCTGTTACAAGTAGAGAATCTTTAAATTTGAAAAACTTGACATGGGGAAGAGCTTTTGTAAAGCCATCTGCAGTCTGATCATGTGTAGAGCAACACTTCAATACTATCAGCTCCTCTGCTACAGCTTCTCGAAGAAAATGATGCTTGATTTCTATGTGTTTTGACCTGCTGTGGAATATTGGATTTTTTGCCAGTGCAACAGCTGCTTTGTTATCACAGAAGATCTCTGTTCCTTGCTTCTGTTCTTGATGCATATCCTCCAATATTCTTCTCATCCAAATGGCTTGACAAGCTGCCGACGATGCAGCAATATACTCAGCTTCACAGGATGGTAATGCAACTGTACTTTGCTTCTTTGATGCCCATGACACTGCTCCTGATCCAAGGTTGAATATGAAGCCGCTAGTACTCTTCCTGTCTTCTATAGAACCTGCCCAATCACTATCAGTAAAACCAGTTAATTTAAAGTGAGAAACCGGTTTATACCAAATTCCATAGTTGTTGGTCCCTTGGATATAGCGGAGGATTCTTTTTGCTGCTCCAAGATGATGAGCTGATGGGATCTGCATAAATCTTGAGACAAGACTTACTGCAAACATGATATCTGGCCGTGAGTGAGTCAGGTATAACAGTCCACCAACCAAACTCTGAAAATTCTTGCATCTATCTTTGGAGTCCCATCATTTAAGATCAACTTCTCATTTGCATTCATAGGTGTGGCAAATGGCTTGCAATTTAGCATATTAAATCTCCTAAGCAAATCTAAGGCATACTTTTGCTGGGAAATAAATATGCCATCCTCTGTTTGCTGAACTTGGAGACCAAGAAATGCAACAAGCCTAAATCTGACATTTCAAACTCATGCATCATGGCTTCCTTGAAATCGTCAATAAGGACCGGAGAAGAGCTAGTGTAGACAATATCATCCACATATACACTAACAATGAGGATATTATCATCCTTCACCTTAACATATAAAGTAGGCTCACTTTCACTACGAAAGAAATCATTTTGTTGGAGATAGGAGTCAAGTCTAGCATACCACACCCTCGGAGCTTGTTTAAGCCCGTAAAGAGCCTTCTTCAACTTGTAGACCTTGTCCTCCTTCCCTTGAATGAAGAAACCCTGTGGTTGATGAACATAGACATCTTCTTCCAAATACCCATTCAGGAAAGCTGACTTTACATCAAATTGGTACACAAGCCATCTGTTTTGAGCTGCAAGTGCTAAAATCATTCTCACGGTTTCAAATCTTGCAACAGGGGAAAAAGTTTGAAGAAAGTCTATACCATACTTCTGCACATAACCTTTGGCAACCAATCTAGATTTGTATTTCTGCACACTTCCATCACTATTGAACTTTACCTTGTAGACCCACTTCACAGCAATTGCATTCTTTCCACTTGGTAAGTCAACAAGCTCCCAAGTATCATTCTTTTCAATTGCTGTAATCTCTTCTTTCATTGAATTTCTCCATTCTTCCTTCTCATTTGCCTTCTCATATGTGCTTGGTTCTGTAACCATAAGAGCAAAACAGGACTTTTCATATAATTCTGCAAGAGTTTTTACCTTCCTTGGAGGTGTATCAGATTCTGAAGTGATTCTTTGTGGACTGGTTAAACCAACTGGGGAGTCCATCTTTTGATCTGAAAATGCAGATTGAAAGTCTCCAGTCTTGACAGGGACTTGCTGCCTTTGTTCTTCCATCATAACAGGGACTTGCTGCCTTTGTTCTTCCATCATATCCCAGTGGCTGTTTTCATCAAAGATAACATCTCGTCGAATAATTAGCTTCTTTGTGACTGGATTATATAGTCTATATCCTTTACTTTCAGTACTATATCCAACAAAGATACACTTTTCACTTTTCTGATCTAATTTGTTCCGATCATCAGAATCAATGTGTGAATAAGCAATGCAACCCAAAACCCTTAAGCCACATACCTTGGGTTTCTTGTTAAACCATGCTTCAAAAGGAGTCATGTTCCTCAGCTTTTGTAGGAGATATATTGAGAAGATGAACTGATGTCGCCACTGCCTCAGCCCAAAAATTATTTGGTAGCCCTTTTTCATGTATCATACTTCGAGCCATTTCCACAATTGTTCTATTTTTTCTCTCTGCCACGCCGTTCTGCTCAGGAGTGCGCCGAATTGTGAGTTGCCGCGAATACCATGCTGTTTACAAAAGGAATTAAAGTCATTTGACAAGAACTCTCCTCCTCGATCTGTCCGGAGTGTTTTTATGGTATATCCACTCTCCTTTTCAGTGAAGGCTTTGAATTCTTGAAAATTTTCAAGTGCTTCTGATTTTTCAACCAGAAAATACACCCAACACATCCGTGAGAAATCATCCATGAATAACAAGAAGTATCTACTGCCATTTAGTGAGGGTGTATTCATTGGACCACATACATCAGCATGGACTAATTCGAGAGGCTCTTTAGCCCTCCATGACTTCCCAATGGGAAAGGAAAGCCTATGTTGCTTTCCATATATGCACCCTTCACAAACATCATCAGCACAAGTAATTGAAGGCAACCCAAGTACCCTTTTTTTCTGACTCAACAATTTCAGTCCACTGAAATGTAGGTGACCATACCTCAAGTGCCAAAGTCTAGACTCATTTTTATGCTACTAACAAATGCATAATCATCCAAGCATGAAAGTGCAAGAGGGAACATTCTATTCTCAGTCATGTGAATCTTAATAGGAGGCATTTCAGATTTCAGACTTTTGATTTCACATATGTCACCATGAAACACAACTAAGAAACCTCTTTGAATCAATTGACCAACACTCAACAAATTGTGAGCTAAACCAGGTATATAGTAGACATCATGAATCAATTTTTCAGTACCTGATTTAGTCTTCACAACAATAGTCCCCTTGCCTTCGATTTGGACCTCCTTGTCATCTCCAAGCCTCACTTTCAACTTGATAGATTCATCAATGTCACGAAAAAAACTTTTCATTCTAGACATATGATTACTACATCCACTATCAAGAAACCAAATGTCTTTACAACTTTCTTTAGAATTGCAAAAGGTGAGAAACAAGTTACCTTCTTCCTCCTTTTTCTCAATAAAATTTGCTTGCTGTTTGCCTTTCTCATTCTTGGCTTTCTCCCAGCAGAATGCCTCAATGTGACCATATTTCTTGCAATGATAGCATTGTTTCTCTTTGTATCTTGACTTTTGTTTGTTGTTATCTTCATTTTCAGTCTTGTCATGGTTCTGGTTTGACCTTCCTCTTCCCCGACCTCTTTCATGAAAGCCGCCTCTTCCTTGACCTCTTCCTGCAATCCTGCATATCCTTGTTGAGAAGTTCCCTCAATGCTCTTACCCTTGTTAGTGATTTCGACTTTGGACTGAAAAGCATGCTCAATATTTTTGTCAAATGACCTATTCATTCTCTGTTCATGAGCTAACAATGAACCCATCAATTCATTAAGAGAATATGTAGATAAGTCCTTGGACTCTTCAATTGCAGTGACTACATGATCAAATTTTGGAGGAAGACTTCGCAAGACTTTCTCTACTATCTTTTGATCAGAGATATTCTCACCAAACACTTTCATTTGATTGATAATGAGAGAGACTCTACTGAAAAAATCTTGGACATATTCTGAACTTTTCATGAAGAGAGTCTCAAATTCTCTTCTAAGAGTTTGGAGTTTTACAGTTGTTACCTTGTTATCCCCATGAAACTCTTTGTTCAAGATAGTCCAAGCCTCATTTGACTTAGTGGCATTTGCAATCCTGGGAAATATGGCCTCTGTTACAGCTTGCTGCAGGACCAAAAGTGCCTTTGAATCCTTCTTTTGCAGCTCCTTCAACTCATTTTGCTTGTCCTCTGTATAACCATTAGAAACTAGATCCCAAAGATCTTGTGATAAGAAGAAAGTTCTCATTTTTATCCTCCAAAACTCATAATTTTTTCTACTAAATATGGGCACCATGGATTGAGAGAGGTTGAGAGTATTCATACCATTTGCCATGATGAAACTCTCTAGAAGAACTTTTGTCAAACACCTTGTGTGCAAGACAAACGTACCTTTCTTTCAAGCTCAAGTATACAAACTTGCAGCATCGGATGATGCTCTGCTATAGCATGCACCTTTCCCCACGAGATGACGCCCAGTTGAAGTCGAACACAGCTCTGATACCACTGTTGGCTTTGAGATACCTGCAACCAAACACGTCTCTGTTCTGCTACAGAAAACTTCCCACACCAGTGACACAAGACAAAGGACAAAAAAACAGGGAAGGAAGAAATTCTTTCTGCTCACTAAAAAAAACGAAGTACTACAATATGACTGCCTTATATAGGCTCATAAAGAAAAACAAGCAACTACATAACTGGAACACTACGTGACTGGAACATGGCTACGTGGGGGCAGTTGTGGCCATATTCTGTAACACGAAACAAAAATGAGGAAAGAACATTACTATCAACTCCTAAAAAACTGGAAGACTACCAAATGCATATGACCAGGTCTAATAGACCCAGATACCTCACATCAATGGTCATATTTGCATCAATTTTTAACAACTTATGTTGAACTGAACTGCTTTTGCCACGCACCAGATGCTAACATTTTTTTGGTGGGGGTGTGGGGGGGTGCTATTCTGGGATGAAGAGATGCTCGGTAGGAAACTCCGAGATGAAACAGAAATTTCCTCTAGAAGGTACTGTTTTTCCTTCGTTCGGTCGTATTTCTCCATGCATTTCTGTTGTATTGCGGCTACCATCTCTGCACTTATTGATTTTGCACTGTTAGAGATGCTTCTTGCTTGCACTGTTATTGAGGCTTCTTGCTTAGATTATCTTGTGCTAATAGGTAGATTATTGTTTACCAAGCAAAAGAGAGTACATTTACTGATGTAGTATCTAAGTGCTATAATCATGGGAAAGCAAAGGCGAGAGGTAAGCAATACATTGGCGATGTCTCATTTGGTTTCTGAGAAAAAAGCACATATTCATGCTAAGATAACAAAGTGGTTGGTAGTGTTTACGTGGTCTTTTAACTAAGTTGGTATGGATGGACTGTCAGTGTACAGAATAAAGGAGGATATTTATATAGTATCTGAGAACTAGCAACCAGTGAGTAGTTGCGAGGTGGAATATAGACTGTGGGTAATGGAGACTCATGCTCAAGGTGATGAAAAGTGTGGAATGTAGCTCTTTGCCTGATCCTTGGACCATCTGAGATGGAAGCATGAAGTTTCAATGACATGAGGTTACCATTTTGTGTTTAATATTGTGATAGCAACTGTCTTAAGGATCTCAGGGAGACAGAATTTCATATTTCCACTAAGCTTGACATGTGTGGGAATGCCCATGTTGTGTTCTTAGTTTCTTTTATTTGGATGATTGTTCTTGGTCTCTGTCTTGGGACCCAAATGCTCTGTTTGCTGACACTGGTTTCTTAATGCAAGTCTCCACAGGAAAGAGAATGCTCAGCTTATGAGTCCACAAGTTGCCATGCACAAGAGTTGCAGTGTGTCGGTCTGTTTACCATTTCTAATATGATCTACAGTTTGACAGACATTGTAGATCCTTTGAAGAAATTAGATCACTTTGTCCTTTCATTCTTTGATGTATTTGCAATATGATTCCCATTGTTTATGATATTTGCATTATTGTCTCACTTGTTCTACTTGGATAGTTGTCCACAGGACTAGAGTGGGATCATTGACCATTCTTTCTGAATGTGGCTCTCTTTCTTTAACTTTGTGGGCAAAAGAGAAATTAGGTTAGAATGATATTAAGAGGGGATTATAGAGTGCAGTAGCAGAGGTGTATGTACAAATGTGTACATCTGGGTGATGAAGAGGCAAATGTTAGCAAGGAGTTATGAGAGAGATGCGAATTGTGCAATGGTGAGGAATGTGGTGGTCAGGGTGGTGGATGAGAGAGATGGTATCTTGATTGTTTTATCTGGAGCAAGATAAACTGAAAGGGAGAGGTATGTTATGATGGGGTTAAGATTTAATGGTAGCAGTAGTGGGGACAGGTGTCTGCATTACCTACATGTTGAGATTATTCTATTGCATGCATGATGTGTATTGCTCAGTAGCCTGTAATAAACTAAGGAAGCACGGTGCGACAGTGGAGGGTGTGGGAGAGGGAGTCTAAGGAAAGATGAGAGAGTGAACGATTTAAAAATGAGAGGTAGTAATGACACTTGCCTTTTGTCAACTGGAATGGTACTTTCATAGTTCAGTTGGTTTGTAAATTTAAGAACCAAGTAAATCCCTTTTCTATTTTAATATATTCAGTGGTACCACCCAGTTTCAAAAAAAAGAGAGTAAATTTAAGAACCAAACAGAAAGAGAGAATACAAAGAGCACAAGGTGAATGGTACAAACTTGTAGTTGGGTTTTTTGGGTGGTTGGTGGTTGGGGAGAGGGAGGACACAAGTAGGCTGGATCAAATCTGGATAACATAAGAGCCATGACCCATATGAGAAATTGTGTTCAAAGATTTGTCCATGACTTAACCACAGTGTTTCACAGCAATCAATTTGAGTGATCCAAGTTGAGAGTGGGACTTGACATGAGGAAGAAAACATAGATAAAGAAAATAGAAAAAATAACAGGAAATTTGTATGTAAATACACATACATCTATAGGAAACTGTTACAGTCTGCTGCCTCCCTTTTGTCCGCCGGCGGCTGAGTGTAATAGACCCCATCAGATTTTAATCTGGTGGTCTGTGTAAAAAAGGAAATAAACAAGAAAAAGAAATGTGCCTTATGCGTGGGTGAAACCCAGAACTGAAATGGTGCCTCATGCATGGGCGAAACCCGGGTGCTGTTGGATCGCCCATCTGGCAGTGCCCTGGGTGACAAGGCGCCCCAGTTCTGATTGCCCACATGGGAGATTGGTTCCCTTCATTTGATCTTCCTTTTTAAGAACCCCCCAAAAGTTACACAGTTTTACCCACGTTTGAATTTGTGGGTGCTGAAGATGCTCAACAACAGAAATTTCAGCATGCTGCCAGTGAGGCAGCATACTGTAACAGGACCCTACATCTGTATATGTTAGAACTTAGAAGTTCGCCTTCGTTTGTACGTGTGAAAAGTCAAAGGAAAAGTTACTATTAGCAGGGACCAGAATGTTGGCTTCATATCTGAAAAACTAAAATACATATGAAATGTGCAAATAAGTAGAGTCTGGCAGTGCTGGGGACTCATTGGGATGGGCCTGGGGAGAACCAATGGGTTCCTCTTCAAGAGCTATCCATCATTCCCGAATGCAGCAACAGCTCTCTGTTGGACTGCATTCTGTGAGTGCCATGTTGCATAAACATGACAAAGTTTAGGAAAGAGGCTCTGACGAAAGATTTTAACCCCAATTTGGGGCAGTTATGGATTGAAGGTGGAGTTGGAAACGTGTTCCTGACAATTAACAAGAAGCAGTTTGGCTCTGGAGTTCCTATGTGTGGTCATCAATTGGATCTATTGCACTCGGTTGGCCGTTAGTCGTGAAGCAGAAGTGGTGGCCCATCTGGATCTTGAGCACAAAGCTCACTCTTTTCAAAGCCACAATAATAGAGGCCAGGTATGGCAAATGCTAAAGCGGCACCAAAAGGACATGAAAACCCGTCCACTAGGGCAGGTTTCATGAGAGGGAGCTGCTAGGAGAGATTACAGCCCACTGCTCTCCGGAGCTGAGCTAATGATTCTGCACTTGTACCATGACAAAAATATAAAGGGGGTGTGGGTGTAGGGGATTGCCCCTTCATGGGGGTTGGTTTCTCTTCACCTCCCTCATTCTCTGATGTTCACCTTCCTGTTTAGTCCATATCAAGAGATGGGGAGGAGGGGGGCAGCCTTATAAAAGGGCCAAGCCTAATCTCTTTTTATTTTTGGTGCATCCTTTTGTCCATTGCAACTCTTCCATGGTCCATGAATCTAGCTGCCTAACCTTTACCTTTCACACGCAGGAAATAAAAGAGTCGGAAGTTGACTCTTCTCTCTCCATTAGCAGTTTAGGGGATAACCTCCACAAGGTTGTGCAGGATTCATAGTATTGAAGTTTCATGGACATTCAATGAATGAGCCAGATTGAGGCTTGATCACCTTACATCCAAGCAGACCTTTGCATACCAGGCCATTTTATGCTTTTATGGTTCTAGTGCATATAATTACTTCATCAAGGTTGGTTTCTCATGGCAATTGTTTTGCATGGAACTGTTAGAATCATGAATAGCAATCATATAATGCCTGCAAGGCATCAATAGGTAAGTTATGTTGCTATAAATAGACATATCTATTCATTTTTATCATTTACAAATAGACAGCTTTTGCAGCTAAAATGTTCGGATTCAATTTATAACGTACTTTGAGGGGGCATGCTATACTGGTAGTCATGTCCTCGTGGATAATAATGACTAATTACTCCTGGAAAATGAATGAACATATACCCATTTAAGCATATCGTTTTATAAGACTGGACCCACGTCTGGCCATGTTCAAGTGCTCATGTGAATTAGTCCGATTCACTGATTAGAAATTAATTTCTTGAAAATCTACCTGAATGATTAGTTGAAAAGCCTTATGTACCATGCAAAGAACACCATACATGGGTTATATGCTGCTCCTCCGAAGTTACCATTTCTTAACTTCAGTATTGGATGTTCTAACATCTCCAATCTTTATTGAGTAATGTGCAACTTGAGTGTGATTGTTAACCCAACTGAATTTGTAAGCAGTTAAGATGCAGACCAAAACATGATTTACGTTGTTTATTGAATTTTCTGATATTACCATCAACAATTTAAATCAACAAGTGAAGAGCTGGCCTTCGGGCCTCCTAATTTCTATGATAAAAGGAAAGGAAAATTGTGTCATGGGTCAATGCACCTCATCTTGTCCTGTTTACATCTCAAAGCATTTGTATTCACACGAGATGTATCTAGTGCAACACGTCAATTTGCGACTATCATCATAGGGAGAACCCTCTCTCACTAGACAGTTGAAGTTGCTGCGGTTCATGAAGTAGGCGGTGAGATATTAGTATATGCATGTTCCTGTTTGAATGTCTGGGGTGGGGTCATGGTGATCTGTGTGCCCACAGGCAAACTGTCTCTACTTTCTATTATGACAAACAATGAATAAGTTAATGTTGATTCTAGTCTTAACTGTAATGAAAATAATGATCTTGCATGGGCTCATCCTAACTGATGAAGTTTGCAGTCGGAAATGAAACAAAAGCCTTAATAAGACTTTGGCAAAGAATGGAAGCGTGTAAGTACTTTGGCTCCTGGATGATATAGAGTCCGGAGAAAATGTTGAATACCAAAATGCAGTTGCCGAAACAGAGCGCGGTTGTTCTAATCCCTGTTGTTTCTTTTGATCAGGCGGTGGCAGGTATCCCAAACTCTTGGGGCTTGGGAGTAATATGTACCAGAGCTTGGGCGAAGGCGGGTAACGACGGTTGAGCCGGTTCAACGGCCGCTAACCGTAGCAAGCTGGGTAGTTGGGTTAAATGAAATGGAAATAAAATTGTAATGAAATTTGGATGTTTGCAGGAGCATTTTTGTAGTAGGAATTTTACTGTAATTTTTAGGAAGAATTTGTTACAAAGAGGTCACGGAAGGGACCCTGTAAATAGTGGTGGATGTAATAGTTGAAAAAAACAATATCAGGGAATTCCCAAATTCTTTTCCCGCTGATGTCTTCTTTGATCCCCGCTTCTTCTTCTTCCTCTTTCTCCTCCTGTTCTTGCTCCCGTTCTTCCCTCCACCTCCTCAATCTCCTTCGGAGTTCTTGGAGCTGTGCCTTCCGCAACTGTTCTTGGCAGGAAGAAAACTGTGTTTTCTGCCATTGTTTCGGATCAACTTGCCATCTTTGAAGAGGATCCAAGCTTGGAACTGGAAGATCATAACAAAGTGGTGTCTCAGCCCCTCTTGGATAAACCTCACTCTTCAAGATCGATGGCTTCTCAAGAATTATTATTGTTCCAGCAGTCAATCCAACATGCGGTTCAAACTTCTGTACAGCAGGCCATGGTCCAGTCCCTGGAGCAAATAACACATAGGCTCGCCGCACTGGAAGCCTCTTCGCCTAAACCAGTTCCATTTGAGGTGCAGAACCTCGGCCATGAACAAGTCAATCCACCACCTTAGCCAGTAATTCAGGTACCCCGCCCAAAACCCTTGGAATTGCCAATATTTGATGGATCAAAGTTTGAAGACCGGAGGTTTAAAGTAGAGTTATATTTCCGATATTACCAATTAAATTAAGAATACATGTTTTTCCATATTCAATACTCTTTTCTTGAACGAGCAATGTGTTGGTTTTGTCGTGTGTATAAAGAGCACCAATTCAGGTATTGAGACCAATTATTGGTAACCATGGAAGCAAAATTTGGTCGGAAGGATTAGAGAAATTTGCATATGGAGTCGAGGCAATTAAAACAAATAGGTTCTGTTGAAGAATATGAACTCGGTTTCGACAGGATTTGTGATGAAATTGATGGAGTCCCAGATGAGCACATGCTTGCTCATTTCTTGGGAGGTTTGCGGGAGGATCTCAGGTATGAGATCTTGCTACAGAAGCCTAACACCTTAGATGATGCTACGACTGCAGCAAGATTAGATGGTACTAAACACAAATTGTCATCAGCCAACAGAGGATTTGAATCCTGAATTCCTCTCACACCGGCTACTCATCCAACCACCACTGATCCTGTCAAACCATCTACTCCTGTAGGTTGACCAATGTTAGACGGTACTCTCAAGAGTAGTTAGATGACAGATGGAGGAAAGGCTTATGTTATATGTGTGATGACAAATGGAAAAAAAGGCATAAATGTAACCCTCAATACAATTTTGCTGTGCAATTGATCTGTGTCCCTGATAGTGATGATAGTGACCGGGAAACTAGCCAAGACCTTGAGCCTTCCTAGGACGCCACTACAATGACAATAACACCACTGACCCCTGGTACAAACCTTAGTTCTATTTCTGTTTCTCTGGAAACAGATCCCACTGCTATGCTATTGAATCTTAACATTCAGGCAGTCGAAGAATTGGCAGCTAAAGTTGTGTGAGGCATTCAGAGAACAATAGTGGGTTATTGTCCTCAAGTACATTTGAACCTTGACAGTCTGCATTTGACACTGGACTTCTTCATTATGGATACTTCTCCATTTGATGTGATCCTAGGTTCTAATTGGATCAAGTCCTTGGGGGTTATATGGTGGGATTTTGCAAAATTATCTATGAAATTCACTCTGCACAATGTCAAATATCACTTGCAAGGCATAACACATGGATGTTCATATATTATCTGGACAAGATATTTCTAGCATATTACCATCAGTTAAGGCAGTATATCTGTGTCAACTTCAGGTTACTAATACTTCCTTAAATTCTCTAACTCATTCTTACATGGATTTATCTGCCATTGACAGACCTGATTTGGCTGCAGTGTTATTAGAATTTCAGAAGGTTTTTGATATACCAGTGGGTCTTCCTCCTAGCAGAAACATTGACCATGCCATTCATTTGATTGATGAAGCCAAGATTATTTCACTTACTCGTATCATTATTCCCCTCATCATAAAACTGTGGTTGACCAAACCTTGGCGGAATCCTTAAGAAATGGAATAATTAGATCCAGCAATAGCCCATTTGCTTCTCCAGTCTTATTAGTCCAGAAAAAAGACGGGTCTTGGCGCATGTGTGTGGATTACATGGAATTAAACAAGAATACTATTAAAGATAAATATCCAATACCTGTCATTGAAGACTTCTTAGATGAATTAGGCCAGGCCATGTATTTTACTAAATTGGATTTGAGATCAGAGTACCATCAAATCCGAATGCAACCTGAGCACATTGAGCGTACTGTTTTTACCACACGTAGGACACTGAATATTTGGTCTTACCATTTGGGTAAACTAATCCTCCTGCCACCTTTCAAGGCTTGATGAATGATTTTTTAAGACCTTTTTTGAGAAAATTTGTTCTCGTATTTTTTGAATGGATAGATAGATGTGAGCAGAGCTTCCAAGAACTGAAAACCAGATTGGCCATAGCCCCGATGCTTATTTTACCTCATAGATCAGGAGGGTTTGTGCTGTATACTGATGCCTCTTGGAAGGGGTTATGTTGTGTGCTAATGCAGAACGGGAAGATAGTGATTTATGCATCTAGATTGTTGATGAACAATTAATGAGATGAATTATCTTACACATGATTTAGACTTGACAGTAGTGATGCATGTTTTGAGAATTTGATGACATTATTTATATGGGGAGTGATTTGAGGTGTTCATAGATCTCCAAAGTTTGAAATATATTTTCTCTCAGAAAGAATTAAATTTAAGACAGAGGAGATGGATGGAGCTGTTGAAGGACTATGACGTTACTTTGAGCTATCATCCGGGAAAGGCTAATAATGTAGTAGTAGATGCACTGAGCAGGAGAAGACTAATAGTAACTATGACGTTACTTTGAGCTATCATCCGGGAAAGGCTAATAATGTAGTAGTAGATGCACTGAGCAGGAGAATACTAATAGTAACTTAGGTTCGCCGGGGGTGGAAGATGATGACTGAGATAGTATAGTGTTCCCCAATGCGCAGGAGTGTATTTTTGTCTCAGGTAGCCTTTCACTTTAGAATAGTGTAGTAGAATGTGGAAGTTCAAAAACACGATCAACAATTATAGAAATTGGTGGACGAACCAGGTTTGCCCCCAAAAACAAATGAAGCTATCAGATTTTTTATGTGTCCCGCAAAATGAGGAGATTAGGAAGAATTTACTAACTGAGACACACCGGTCGTAATATTTCATACACCCAGGCAACACCAAGATGTACATAAATATGAAGGAGCATTATTGGTGGATCGGTGTGAAGGACATATCAGAATTTGTGAGTAAGTGTCTCACATGTCATTAAGTGAAGGTAGAACACCATAGACTAGTAGGTCCCTTAGCCTCACTTTGGTTTTGGGTTATCTTAGGTTAACCCATAATTAATCTCATATTAAGTCTTTTTATGCTTTGATTGAGGAATATGGGTAATCCGATTTATATGTGGATTAACCCATGGTTAGTCATGGGTTTCGAAACCCACCTATAAAGGTGGGTTTTCTCTCTATCCCACCATTAAATGCACTTTATTCTCTCTCTCCTCTTATTAAATATAACTCTCTCTCTCTTGCTCTCTCCCGCATGCTCTCTCTCTCTCTCTCTCTTATTTCTCAATTAAAATATATTTAACAATTAATTATTATCACTTTTTTTTCTTTAAATTTTTAGCTAATAATATTAAAGATATTTTTTTATCAAAATTTTTATTATTGTAACGATATATTTTGCATATAAAATCTATTTAAAACATATAAAAATAATATAAAATAAAATTTATTATTTGATAAACAGTAACATAAAGTGTAATTAATGTCATTTTAATTTTTAAATGCAAATTAGTGAGATTATTGATGTTATTTATCAAAAAAATTTATTTTCATAGTATATTATATTTATAGAATATATTAAACTTATTTAAAAAGTAAGTTAAATAAAATTTTTTAAGGATGAATAGTAACACAAAACTCGTAATTAATGTCATTTTTAACTTTTAAATTTTAATTAGTGATATTATTGAAGTTATTTATCAAATACAATTTATTTTCATGATATATTATATTCATATAATATATTAATAATATTTTAAAATCAAGATAAAATAATTTTTTTAAAGATGAACAGTAACATAAACCCATAATTAATGTTATTTTTGACCTTTAAATTTTAATTAGTGATATTATTGATGTTACCTATCAAAATAAATTTATTTTTATGATATATTTAATTTATAGTATATATTAAAAATAATTTAAAATTATAATAAAATAAAAAAGTCTCAATTAAAATATATTATTAAACTCGTAATTAATGTATGTTTGTGTGAGAGAGAGAGAGAGTGATGTGAGAGAGGTAGAGAGAGAGGACGAGAGATATATTAAAAAATCAAAAAGAGATGAATTTAATATTTTGGTTGCCATCATTACTGACTTTACTTACTGCTTATCAAATCACATTGGATTAAAAGTAGATTAATCCATCTCCTTATTTCCATATTAATTATCCTCCTATCAAATTAAAAATGGATTAACTCCAGACTATTTTAATCAGGTTGAGTTAACCCATGGTTAATCTAATTTCATATCAAAGTAAAGCTCACGAATGTTAGACATTCCAGAATGGAAATGGAAACATATTACAATAGACTTTGTGATGGATTTGTAAAGATCATGAGAAATTGTGATACTATATAGGTAATTGTGAATAGGCTCACTAAGTCAACCCACTTTTTGGTCATGACAAAGACTGAATCCTTAGACCTCTTTTTGATATTGGTTTATCGTTGGGTTAACTCAAAGTTAACCCATTGAGTTAACCCAAAGATAATCTTTTTAATGTTTTGATTGAGAGTTAGAGTAAATCGGTTTAAAGAAAGAGCTAACCATGGATTACCTCGAGGTTTCAAAACCCACCCCAGAGGTGATACTCTCTGTCTCCATTAATTAATGTTATATCTTTCTCCTCTCTCTCCTAATGCTACACCTCTCCCCCTCTCTCTCTCTTTATTGTAATTAATGTTACTCTCTCTCTCTCTCTCTCTCTCTCTCTCTCTCTCTCTATATATATATATATATATATATATATATCAAAAGTTTATGTTTAATAACTCTTATCATTGTTAAAATTTTAGTTAGTAATATTAAAAATATTTTTATTAAAATTTTTATTATTATAAAGGTATATTTATCATATAGAATCTATTCAAAATATTTATAAGATTAAAAAAATAAGATATTAAGATAATAGTAACTTTAAAAAATATTTATGTTTTTAATTTTTAATTAGTGAGATTAATGATGTTATTTATCATAAAAAATTATTTTCATAGTATATTCTATTTATAGAATACATTAAAAATATTTCAAAAATAAGATAAAATATAAATATTTTAAAGATGAACAGTAACATAAACACGTAATTAATGTCATTTTTTACTTTTAAATTTTAATTAGTGAGATTATTGATTTTATTTATCAAATAAAATTTATTTTCATGATATAATATATTTATACAATATATTAAAAATTAAAATAAAATATTTTTAAAAGGTGAATAATAACATAAACCTGTAATTAATGCCATTTTTTACTTTTAAATTTTACTTAGTGAGATTATTGATGTTATTTATCAAATAAAATTTATTTTTGTCATATATTATATTTATATAATATATTAAAAATATTTTAAATTTAATAGAAAACAAAGTTTTTAAAGATGAACAGTAACATAAAGTCCTAATTAATGTTGTTTTGACTTTTTAATTGTAATTAGTGAGATTATGGATATTATTTATCAAAATATTTTTTTCATGGTATATTCAAATAAAATTCTTTTAATGCTATATTCAATTTCTATAATATATTATAATATTAACAAATTAAGGTAAAATAATTTTTTTAAGATGAACATTAACTTAAACCTGTAATTAATGTTGTTTTTTACTTTTAAATTTTAATTAGTGAGATTGTTGATGTTATTTAACAAAAACTATTTCATGTTATATTCATATTATAGAATATATTAAAAATATTTCAAATTAAAACATAATAATTTTTTAAGATAAATAGCAATCAAAATTAGTAATTAATGACATTTTTATGTTTTAAATTTTAATTAGTGAGAGTACTTATGTTATTTATCAACAATATTAATAATGGTATTTATCAAAAATATTTTTACTTTTATGATATATTCAATTTGTAACATATATTAAAAATAATTTACAATTAAAATAAATTAAAATTTTTAAAAGATGAATAGTAGCTTAAACTAGTAATTAATGTGTATGAGAGATGAAGAGTGACGTGAGAGAGAGGGGAGAGGAGAGATGTAGAGAGAGAGAATGAGAGATATATTAAAAAAATTTAAAAGATATATAAATATAATATTTTATTTGTTATCGTTATCGGGTTAACCTACTACTTATTAAATCACACTTAATTAAAAGTAAGTTAGTCCATTTCCTTACTCCCAGATTAACTATCCTCTTATCAAACTAAAAATAGGTTAACTCCGAGTTATTTTAAATGGGTTGTGTTAGTTCACCTTTAACCTAACTCCATACTAAAGTCAACCTAGAAGATTTAATTTACTTATATATAAGGGAGATTTTGAAACTTCATGGTGTGATCACGTCGATAATTTAAGATAGAGATTCAAGATTTACAACAAAATTCTGAAAAAACTCGCAGATGGCATTAGATACTTAATTGAAATTCAATTCAACATTCCACTCGTAGACGGATGGACAATTAAAGAGGATCATCTAGACACTAGAATAGATTTTAAGAGCTTGCAGTTAGGACAGAGAACCTCACCGCATCCTCCAATGGTGATTGCTCAACAGGAATGATCACACAGTTCCTAAGATACTGCTAGCACGGAAGGATGCCCTAGAGTCTGAAGTAACTCAGACTTGACTACTCAGGATTTAAGACGCTTTACCCAACCTCCAGGACGAGGTTGTTTCTCGTGGGGGGAGGGGAGAGTTGATATGTACCAGAGCTTGGTCCAAGGCGAGTAATGATGATTGATATGGTTCAACGTCTAGCAAGCATCGTAGTTGGGTTAAATGAAATGGAAATACAATTCTAATGAAATTTGGATGTTTGCGGGAGTATTTTTGTAGTAGGAATTTTGTTGTAAATTCTAGGAAGAATTTGTTACAGAGTAGGATTTGTGGACTCTTGATCGACCGTATCGAGCACAGTCTGATATGATACGATACGATATTGTATCGGTATCTAATGAGACAAA
The DNA here is from genome assembly GCA_022559845.1 of Amorphophallus konjac. NCBI lineage: Eukaryota > Viridiplantae > Streptophyta > Magnoliopsida > Alismatales > Araceae > Amorphophallus > Amorphophallus konjac. The sequence continues at coordinate 562,315,823 of CM040121.1, read as the reverse complement.
ATTGACACTTCAACATATATATTATAACTAAAATTATCCATAAGATTTATTAACTTATTTGGTCAGGAGACTTGTTCTTTAACAGTAAGGTCATGGGTTTGAATCTCACTGCTCTCCGTGTCTTACAAAATTTTAGTGTAAAAAGAAAAAAAACGCACAAAAACATATATGTTGTAAGTTTTTAACCTGGGTCTGCATCAAAATTTAAAATATTTTTAACCAACTTATCTATTAAGTAGTAATAACATAAGGTAAAATATTTAAAATAATATTAATAGCGCATCAATCGTCTACTACGTACTAGTCCTATCGATCTTCAGTTGAAACGATCTGTGCGGTACAAGACATACGGTAGCAATTTGTCAAGGGAAGGGACCCTATAAACTTATAAATAGTGGAGTATGTAATAATTGAAAAAACAATATTAGTTTTCTGGAATTCCCAAATTCTTTTCCCGCTGATGTCTTCCTCGATCCCTGCTTCTTCTTCTTCCTCCTCTCCGCCTGTTCTCGCTGCCGTTTCTTCTCTCCTCCAGTTCTTCCTCACTCTCCTTTGGAGTTCTTGGAGCTGTGCCTTCCGCAGCTGTTCCCGGCAGGAAGAAAGCTGCGTTTTCTGTAATTGCTTCGGATCGATTTGCCATCTTTGAAGAGGATCCAAGCTTAGAATCGGAAGATCACAACAGAGATCCAGATCACGTTTCAGAAATCCGAACCAGACATGTTCCTGCATATCTTTTAGTCGCACTACACAAATATCTCGGATGCCAAGAGGAAAAAAAAACCTTGAGGAGCATAGGTTGTGCAGTTTGGCAAGAGACTAAAACGCCCGCTGCTTTGGTTTGGTGTGTGGTGGCGTTGATTAATTATTTGAGGAAATCTGAGTCTGCTTGTATCCGTCCAACCCAAGGACGTTATTCATCAGGGATTGACAATTCGCGTACTAAAATTTGAGGTTGAGGAAGAAATAAACGAATTACATGGCTCTCGAAGAGGCGGAGTCAGGTTGATGTTTAGTTGTCTCTCTCTCTCCCTCTCTCCGGTGGCGTCATTCCAGGATAGAGAGTAGAGCAACGGACAATCTCATTCCACGAAGATCTCAAAGTCTGGATGGATTAGATTTCACATGCGTATATAAATTGTTTCCCTTTTTCACACAAAGAAAAAGAAGAGAATAATGCCGGCAGTCTTTATGTAGATCGAACTCGTATAATTGTTCATCACGGGAAAAAGAAAAACGGAAAAAGGTATTATGTTGACGAGCTGTATACACATTGAGCAGGATGGACATACTTCTCCACATCTTTTACACAAAGTAACAGATATATCTCTCCTCCCTCCCTCGCTCACTTGAGCTGGTGGCTGCTGCCATCGCTTTGTTGTTTGCTCCTCGAGAGAGAGAGTGGGCACAGAGAAAGAGATGGTGGGGGTGGGGTGAGATATTGAATGTATATCTCGTTGAAATCCATAAAATTGGGATGTTGAGATATACATGTCCAAATGTAGATATTAATTGGGTGGAGGTGACAAGATAAAAAATGTATAGAGTTGAGCTAAGATTATGCTCTGATATCATGTTGAAATCTACAAAATCACAGTGTTGAGATATACATGTCCAAAGTCATAATGGGGTGTTTGGTTGCTCTTTTTTACCTCTTTTTTCTCTCAAATTTAAAAAAGAGAGTAAGAGGCATTCTAACCCCGTTTGGTGTTCCTTTCCTAAAATTTAGGGAGATGATATCATCCCGTGTAAATCTTCCTAAAAAAAAAAGTCTAGACCATTTTTTTTTTTAAAAACACCCACGTCTCGGGACTTCCGCCTCCCTTCCACTCGCGACCCCCTCCCCTCCCTCTCCCTCCCGCCAGCTCCCCCCCTCCCCTACGCGGCCCCTCCCCTCCCTTCCCTCTCCGGCGTCCCCTCCCCCCCTCTCCCCCGTGGCGTCCCCCCTCTCCCCTCCCCCGCCGCCGGCTTGCTCCCTCGCCCCCTGCGCAGCCCCTCCGCCCCATGCTCCCCCCCTCCGGTTCCCCCCTCCGCCCCCCCTGCGCAGCCCTGCGGCTCCCCCCCTCCGGTTCCCTCCTCCGCCCCCTACGGCTCCCCCCCTGCGCAGCCCACTCCCCCCTCCCCCTACGGTCCCCTCTCTCGCAGCCCCCTCCGGTGGCTCCCTCCTTTCCCTCCCTCCGGTTACCTGTAATATCCCGGACCTTTCGGATCCTTCTTATTGGGTCTCGGATCTACTTTCTCGGAGTGTCCGACTCCGTTGTGTCCAAAATTTCGTTTCGGAAATCTTTCGTGTTCGGGTCGGCGCGATCCGGAGTTGTTTCGGAGGCCCGGAGTGTGTCCACGACTTTTCCACGCGTGTTTTCTGATTTCTGGTGTGTGTTCCGGTAAATCCCTCGGAATCTCGTTATAGGTGAACCGGGTCGTTCACCTAGACGAGAGTGGTACCGTTGTGATCGGTGCGTCCCGAGGATCGCGGAAATGTGATTTTTAATTTTTTGGCATTTTCTGAAATTTCTGGATTTTCTATAAATACCTCTCCTTTTCTCTCTCTCCCCCACCTTCTTCTTCTTCCTCTTCCTTCTTCCTCCCCAACCTTGAGCGCCCCTCTTCCCCTCTCTCTCTCATACGACCGCGGCGGGCCTCTCTCCGGCTGTAGACGGTGGCGGGGCGACGGCGTGGCGACGTGGGTAGCGGCGAGGCGATCTCGTGGGCGTGCGGTGCTCGTGGGAAGCGTGAAGGAGCGGGGATTCTAAAAGCTTTCATCGTGATTCGTGGACGATCTGGCACGTCTCAGGGCGAAATTGAGGTAGGGTGACGTTCCCTAGCTCTCCGCGTTTCATTTCCGTGGTTTCTAGCCCGGAGGTGCGTCACGGAGCCCTGACGGTCGCCCGACGGACCGTCAGGCCAACCGCCTTACCGGGTCAACAATGGACAAAAGAAATGTAACGGTCGTGGGCTCGACCGTTACACAAACTGTGACGCACCTACTTAGGTCCGTCACAGGACTGTAACGAGTCACATGAGGACCGTTACCAATGTGACGGCTCCTGGTAGGACCGTCACACCGTCTGGGTTACGGACGGGTTAGGTTCAAAACCGAACTCCCTCCCGGTCGAGCCGGATCGACGGGAAAACATGGAAAAGCTGTAAAACCTGCCAAACCATACCATTCTACAACTAATCTATACATCAAAACATAAAAACGATGCCCATGAAGTGATTTTCAAGAATTTATGGCTAAATTACATTAACATGGGATTTTCATGGAAATCGAGGAAAACGACATCAAACAGACGCGCATGTGATGCCAATGCGATCCTAGCGAGACAAGGATTCCATCCCCCTACCTTAATCGCGACGAAAACGGCGATTCGGTGCCGAACGGACGAAGGGACGCCGCGGCTACTCTCGGCCCCACATGCCTCCACGTACCGCGGATCGAGACAAAGCTGGCGTCCACGCGATCCTCCTGTCGAGCCCGTCTTGACGGTACCTCCCGTGCCTCGATCGGGGCCCGTCCGGACCGAATCTGAGAGAGAGGGAGAGGAGAGATCGCGAGAGGGAGAGAGGAAGAGAGAGAACGAGTGAGGGAGAGAGAGTTCGATGGGAAGAGAGAGAGAGAGGAGAGATCGTGAGAGGGAGAGAGGAAGAGAGAGAACGAGTGAGGGAGAGAGAGTTCGATGGGAAGAGAGAGAGAGAGAGAGAGATATATATATATATATATATATAAAATAATTATTATTATTTTTTGAAAACTTAACTCTAATTGCCATTAACCTTAAACAAATTCCAATAAATGCCAAACGAATGCCTAAAAATCCGCAAAAATAGCCAAAACGACCAGGACAAAGTCTAGATCCGAACTGCTACGAATCCGCTAAGGCACGAGCGCTACAGTCCCTCCCTCTTTAAAGAAATTTCATCCTCAAAATTTAAACAGAAGGTGAAAGGAGGCAACTGCAAAATTAAAGCATACCTTGGAAATAAAAGGCTGACTTCCTGCGTGGCATAAAATAGACTTGCTTGTATCTGCAGTCAACCACGGCACCATACAATTCCAGCCAGTCCATGCCTAGAATAGCGTCATATTCGGCCAGTTTCAGTGCATAAAGCTTCACAGGTATCTGCCGATTGCTGACGACAATAGGGGAATCTTCCAGGCACACTGGAGTGGACATGAAATCTCCAGAGGGTAACTCCACGAGCAAGTTACAGGACACTTCGGTCATTGGCTCCCCAATGCAAGCAAGAAAATCCTCGGACACAAAAGAATGAGTTGCACCAGAAGCGAACAGAACATGAGCTGGACGACCGAAAATCGAAACCGGTACTCTACCAGATTAGCTGCCACAGCTTCTGCACAGGTGATGTGAGTGACCCTGCCTCTCGGAGGACGGCCGGCTGCAGAAGACTACTGGGAAGGAACTGGAGCAGGTAGATAAGACGGCTGAGGTTGAGGCGGCGGAGGAAGACGAAACTGAGGCTGTTGCGACTGGGTAAACTGCGAGAACTGCACCGGTTTTGGCTTCAGCGGACAGTCTCGGACTACGTGACCCGGATGATCACAGCGGTAACAGACGATCAACAAAGAACACGGCACACCTGGATGACTGCCACCACACCTCGGACACGGACGCTGCTGACCACCGAAAAAATCTTGGCGCGGTCGAACAGAAGGAATAGACAGCTGACTCGGATCGGAAGGTGCCGAATGCTCAAACTTCCTCTTCGACTTCTTATTCTTGAATTGCCGGAAATGGGAGTCAGGAGAAGAAGAAACACCGCTGACAGCAGGAACGACAGAAGGAACTCCTGGGACAGACGGCTGGTAAGTCGGCTGCACCATTCTTGCCTGAGAAAGCCCTCGAGTCCTCGCCATTTCCATCTCCACTGCAACAGCTGCCTGGTACGCTGAATCCAACTCAGACACTCGGGTAGCGAACAACGGCAGGCTCAATTCCGCTTTCAGTCCGCGCAGAAACTGCTGAGTCTTCATAGCTTCATCAGCAAAAATATGGGGCGCGCGCGTACCTGCCCAATTCGATGAACTTATCTCGGTACTACAACACAGTCATGTCACCTTGCGTCAGCTCTAGAAACGGATACATCTTTGCTAACTTAAGGCAGGCTGGAGTGTAAGCACGCTCGAAAGTAGCAACGAACTCTGCCCAGGTGATTTGCCGAAGCGGACGGGAACGGAAGGCAACCTCCCACTCTGTAGTCCACCATGTGCGTGCGGTACCTTGAAGCTGGTAAGTAGCCAACATGACTCTCTCATCATCCGCGTACTCCATCGATTGGAACACGCACTCAGTGGCATCGAGCCACGATCTAGCTGCCTCCGGATCTGATTGACCCTCGAAAGTCGGTGGGTGGAACAGCAGGAATTCCTTTAACGCTCTACCACGACCACCGGGCACTTCTTCACGCGGAGCAGGGTCGACAGAAGCTGGCATAGCTGGGGCAGAGGAAGTGCCACTCTCCTCCCGAGGAGCCCGAGCTTTCTTCTATCCACGAGGCAACATCTTGAATCTAGGAAACACACGATAACCGAAAACCATCAGTAATCACGAGAAACATCCTAAGCCAGCAATGGACGACTCAATGGACTTACTCTGGACCAGCGCGAGTTTCAATTCCTAACACAAATCCCCAACACCGCTCTGATACCAACTGTGACGACCCAGAGCTCCGGATACCGATATACCGATAACATCGATACACCGATACCAAGAACTGGGGAAGCCACCCAAGAGGCTGATAAGGCCCCTGAATGGTTAGTGGAGTTTGCTGAGAAGTTGCATAACGAATTGAGACCGCAGACGCGCAATATTAATCAGGACAGCAATTAATAAATAAGTGCAGAAGTAATTTAAAATATCAGAGTGGTAAAATATATACAATAGTCAAGATTTACAAATAACAGAGGTCCACTGTACAACTACACGGGGCATACCTCGGCCCAAAAGAACAAAAAGACAAACCGACAACAGCTAGCACTCTAACGACGGTCGGCACAACCACGAGAAGGACCGGCGGACGACTGGGGCGGCTCACCTGAAAGAAGGAAGGGTGAGTCACAGCCAGACTCAGTAGGGGTCACGCGGATCCCTACCTCACACTAAACAGACAAGTAGGCAAATGCAAAAGTAATTAGAGCATGCATTTAAATAATAACCAGGCAGATGCACGAATTAATAAATAATAACGACAAGAAATAAATCTACCAACAGAATGAACTATCACTAACCAAGTGAAGTGAGAGACGTAAGGAACCACTAGAAGAATAAGACCAGATGCGTCCACCAACGGCTTATGCTGCATCTCGGCAACTCGCAAGTCTGGAACGTGACAAGCGAGTGGCGTAACAGGACCAAACCAAGTACTAGTCAGAGCAACACTCGTCAGTGCCAGTCCAAGTCTCCGACCACGTGTGCACACACTGACTCCTGCCTAGAGCCAGGTCTCTAGCTAGTTCCCCCCCCGTTGGACGCAACGGTAACCGCAGGGGCCCACGGTAACTAGCTTACAAACCGTTCATTGGGAACACCCCTCCACCTCTCCCGGGTGGGACGACACGCTCGGTCGCTGGGCTACGACTAGTGGTTCCATCACAAGAAAAGAGAAAGTAATTCCATCGGGATCTAATAACAAGCCATCGTTCATAAAACAATTTAAACATGGCACATATATAACGTGGAATGCATTAGAAATTGACCATGCATGCTTTTAAAAACTAGGGGAATGTAACGGTCTAGGTCTGCCGCGTCACAGGGTGTGACGGTCGAGGAAGGGTGCGCTACAGGTCTGTGACGCGTCCCAGGCGGACCGTCAGGTCCAGGCTGTAACGCGCCAGGGCAAGGGCATTACGCGAACGTAACGCGCCTCCCCTGAGCCGTTACGCCACGCGAAGCCATGAAATATAGAGTTTTTCTAACGTTCAGACAGGGTGTGACGCACACCCGGAGGCGCATCACGGAGCCCTGACAGTCGCCCGACGGACCGTCAAGCCAACCGCCTTACCGGGTCAACAATGGACAAAAGAAATGTAACGGTCGTGGGCTCGACCGTTACACAAACTGTGACGCACCTACTTAGGTCCGTCACAGGACTGTAACGAGTCACATGAGGACCGTTACCAATGTGACGGCTCCTGGTAGGACCGTCACACCGTCTAGGTTACGGACGGGTTAGGTTCAAAACTGAACTCCCTCCCGGTCGAGCCGGATCGACGGGAAAACATGGAAAAGCTGTAAAACCTGCCAAGCCATACCATTCTACAACTAATCTATACATCAAAACATAAAAACGATGCCCATGAAGTGATTTTCAAGAATTTATGGCTAAATTACATTAACATGGGATTTTCATGGAAATCGAGGAAAACGACATCAAACAGACGCGCATGTGATGCCAATGCGATCCTAGCGAGACAAGGATTCCACCCCCCTACCTTAATTGCGACGAAAACGGTGATTCGGTGCCGAACGGACGAAGGGACGCCGCGGCTACTCTCGGCCCCACACGCCTCCACGTATTGCGGATCGAGATAAAGCTGGCGTCCACGCGATCCTCACGTCGAGCCCGTCCCGACGGTACCTCCCGTGCCTCGATCGGGGCCCGTCCGGACCGAATCCGAGAGAGAGGGAGAGGAGAGATCGTGAGAGGGAGTGAGGAAGAGAGAGAACGAGTGAGGGAGAGAGAGTTCGATGGGAAGAGAGAGAGAGAGAGAGAGAGAGAGAGAGAGAGAGAGATATATATATATATATATATATAAATTAATATTATTATTTTTTGAAAACTTAACTCTAATTGCCATTAACCTTAAACAAATTCCAATAAATGCCAAACAAACGCCTAAAAATCCGCAAACATAGCCAAAACGACCAGGACAAAGCCTAGATCCGAACTGCTACGAATCCGCTAAGGCACGAGCGCTACACATGCTAGGGGTCCCCAGGGGTCTTTCCCCTTGTTTTCCCCCTCTCCTATGGAGGCATGGGGGCGTGGTTGATATTTTTGGGTGTTTCACATCGTTTTGCCGCTAGGTCGGTGTGACGGTCCTTCCAGTGACCGTCACACTATGTGGCGCGCCTGCGTGGGTGCGTCACATACCTGTTTTAGCCAATTGGGGGTCTGTGGGCAATGACGGTCCCACGATAGACCGCCATGGCACTGTGACGTGCCTCGGGAGGACCGTCAGGCGACGATCCGACCGTTGGCACGACCGTTGGTTTTGACCGTTGGGGGTCAAGGCGTGTGACGCACCAGTGCTGGCGCGTCACAGCCTTGTAACGCCTCTGTGTGGGTGCGTCAGAGCTGACGTATCCTCACCCTGTAACGCACCAGAGTTGGTCCGTTACAGACTGTGACGCACCGAGTGGCATGTGTCACAGTTGGTTTCTTCTTGTCATGTGACGCACCAGGGCTGGCGCATCACAGACTGTGACGCACCAGGGTAGGCGCGTCACACGCAGTTTTGCACCGAGTGTCTGACGCGCCTATGTTGGGCCGTCAGATGGCTGTGACGGTCCAGCCTTAGACCGTCAGAGTCTGTGGCGCGTCTAGAGTAGACCGCCAGGCTCAGGGCTGCACCTGGTGGTTCGCAGTCCCGTTTCTTTTCCGACCGTGGTCACCGTGCGACGGTGCTGGTACGTGGGATGGTCCCCGTACGTCATCGGATACGGATGTTATTTTCCGTTGACTTGAGAGTCTACTCCTTTAGTGACCCTCCACTAGTCGTAACCTGCTTACACGTTTAGTGGTCCCACCAGGGAGTGGTGGAGAGGCTTCCCAGAGGATGGTTTTTGGACCGATTTCTGTCGGGCCCCGCGTCTACCAGCCAGAGTCCGGCTGAGGGGAAAACCGGTCAGAGGGCCAGACCAGGGACGCACGGTCTGTGTGTGCACATGTGGTTGGGGGCGGTTGGACCCACACTGACGGGCGTGACCCCAGCTAGTCACTTGTTTTTGGTTACTTGTACGGTGTCTCAGTTCCTGCTGGGCCGGAGGGAGACATCTGAGGCGCGAACTAAGACGTCAGTGGACGCATTCGGCATTGCTTCTAGTGCGAGGTACTCCTGTCGAGTCCGGAGTGACAGACTGTCAGTCAGTAGTTGTGACTTCGACCTTCGGGTTTTTGGTCGAGTTGACCATTGAGTTCCGGTTGCTTCGCCGCGGCACGTGTGTCAGCTTTCGTGCCGTGAGACCGGTGTTTTGTAGATTGTAGGGCTTCCCTTCCGAGGTACTCGCTTAACCGCTAGCGTAGTGGTTTCCCATTTTACGAGGTAGGGTTCGAGTGATCCCTACCGAGTCTTGTTCCGAGACTCATTCCCTGCGTGTTTTCATCGTGTTTCAGGTGAGGCGCGGTTTCAGGGGAGGGCGTATGAGGCTCAGCGTGGTTCAGGTGTCCAGCGTTAGTGCCAGAGGTCAGAGCCGGGGTATGCCCCATGTAGCTGTACTTTTCCTTCTTATCTCTGTACTAGTTGTAGACTACTGTTGTTTATTTTATATTATCTTGTGGACCATGTATCATGTAAAATGTTAATTTATTCATGCTTATTATATAAAATGTTTAATTTCTGTAATTATTTGTGATACTTGTGTAGTCTCCACACCATCCTTTTAACCCTTCCGAGCCTTCGGACTCGTGGATGGCGGTGCGAGTCTCGGGTTATCGGGCCTTCCCGGTAATCGGATTCTCGGGTCGTTATATTACCCCCCTTCGGTCAGGTTCCCCCCTCCGCCCCTCCCCCCCCTTCGGTTCCCCCCTCCGCCCCCTGCGGCCCCCTCCCTCGCAGCCATCTCCGGCGGCTCCCCCCTCCCCTCCCCCTGCAGCCCCCTCCGATGGCTCCCTCTGCAGCCCTTGCCAAATAGGTATATATAATTTTTAAAAATTATATAATTTTTACCAAACGAGTGTGAACCGTTTACGTCACTTTCAAAAATTGAGTAAAAAATTGACATGGCATAAAATTTAAGAGAGAAATAGTTTTAAAAAAAAATTACTTCCAAACACCGTATAAATATATGAATCACAACTCATTTAATCAATACGGGATCATTGTCTTAGAAGATAATATCCAAATTCTAACATATCTATTGACATACATTTATTACTCTTCGAATCTTTCCGCCTTTATCCATGATTGGTTGACTTGATGCGAGCCGCCTTGACTATGACATGTCGTACTGGATTCACGAGAAATCGAGATATAATTCATCGAGTTTGGACCAACTCGCCGCCTCCTCCTTCCCACTCTAGTAAGGCCATCAGAGAGCATCTTGATCCGGTGGGGGGAGACTGGAGAGCCGTTGGAGTAGTGGAAGGGCCACCGGCGGAGAGGGCCGTCAGAGTAGCAGTAGGGCCACCTGCAGTACTTTGATCCGGTGGGTGGAGGGTCGTAAGACCCGATCCGACTTTGGAGCAGCAAGATCTGGTGGGGAGAGGGCCGTAGGGTCTAGATCTGACGGGGGGAGGGCAGCCAAAGCAACTCATTCTGACGCCCCGACTATCGCAGGGCCTTGATCTAACGGGGGGGGCATGTGAGCAACAAGAGGGCCACCGCACGTAGGGTCTCGAGATTTGATGTGAGGTGCTCGAGGAACTCAAACTGAGTCAGACCAAGTGATAGGAGTCGAGGCGCATCTTATCGGATCAGAGAAACCCCCATCCTATCTGTACGCATACTAACCCAGCGTAGGCATTGAGAGAGAGAGAGAGGGGGTTAAGAGAAGAGACCGCCGCCGCGTCTCCTCTTCTTTCTTCGGCGGTTGTTCCTCTCTCTCCGCCCCCCTTCTCTTCCCTCACTCCCTTCACCATCACCTTCCCCACCCCATACCCAAGTATCTCATGAGGAGGAGGACGACGACCTCACCCCCGTGTCGCCAGCGCCCAGGCGGCGGCCGCTGCTTCTTCTCGTCCTCGTCCGTCTCCGTGCTTCTGCTATCCCTACGCGTCGTCTGTCCCGCCGCCTGCCAGGCCGACAACACCACCACCACCACTTGCACCGCATCCTCTAGTGAGTGCCTTCTCTCTTCTCTCAATTGCGTTTTCTGTGTTCTGCCATCCTCTGCTGGGCGTGCCTGCCTGACGTCTCATGGGTCTGGTGTTTCCCCTCCTTTTGGAGTCTCCAACTGGGCAAATCTCTCTCCAACTTAAGCCGCACTGATTAATTATGCCTTCCAAAGTTGAGCCCTCCGGATTTTATTCAATATTAGTAGAAATTCTTTTGAAGCCACCTTAATTTCACAAGAAAAGTATTTTTCATTTCTCCATTATACATACTGTACATACATGCCAACGGATCACAGGTGAATTGTTATAATTTATTTAAAAAATATGTTTCGTAAAACATGCTCTAAACTATAAGTAATAAATTGTCTGTTGATAGCGTCCAATCCACACACACACACACACATTGCCCATATTTTTCCCATGTCCCGGCAAAAATATTATTTACAAATTTTCATGAATATGAAGCGATATAGTAACTTTTACAAACACTCGTGAATATGAAGTGATATAATAACTCTAAAAAATGAGAATTAATCATATATTTGAAAGAGATGGGCGGGGGGACCGTCGGCTGGTCAATGACCCGTCAACCCAGGAACGGATGCGAGAAGTCTTCCCTTCTTTGCGTGCTCTTCTTTCTGTGCGTGTGAACGGCCCGGAGATCGCGTCCCGGTTCTGACGAGGTGCGGCTGACGACGAATGCCACGCTGGCGCTTCTCCCCCGTTTGAAACAGTTAAATTGGAAAATAATTTTCAGATATTATTTACTGATGTTTTATTTTATTAAATATAAAATCAATTGTAGAATAACTCTTACTAAAGCAGTTCATCTGCGTATGATACGATCTGACTTGCGCGAGTTTGATTCATAGAGACTCGCGCCATCTCAAATCAAGTCGGTCATCTCAATCTAACTCGGGTACGATACAATAAGATTGACTCAATACGAATCCCGACAAATTATGCTCTCTAATATATTTGCTTATATAAGCTTTTCCACCCCAACATGATTTCACAAATCACAGCAACCTTTTTTTTTTGTTGTTGAGTTTTGATTGAGGGTGACTTTTTCCAAGAATTAAAGAAAGACGAATCTACTTTAAAGGAGTTTTTTTGGATTTTAAAAAATGACAAATTCTGTTCTTATATATTTCTACATTCAAAAGTTGACTTTTAAAAAAATTAACGTAATCTTTGTCTAATTATTTTAAATTTTGACGCTAAAATTTTAGGGATCAAAAACCACATCTAGAGACTTCCCAAATGCAGCCAATTAGTGTAAGTATCATACTGCTTTCCGTTTTAGGATATTCTACCTGCATGTTATTCGTTTACCGGTTAATACATGTTATTTTATCATCTAAATATATGGTTAATGGATAATACAAATGAGTTAAAGTTCAGTAAAACGTTCATATGGTAGGGGGTAATTGCACGAGTTGTCAAAAAATCTAAATTTTTAGAACGGTCTCTCTGTTGCTTTCTGCGTGTGTCAGTCTCATATCTACTTCAGTGTCTCCAAACTACAATGTTTAAAACAATAATAAATAGGAGAAATTAGCGTCGCGTTCGTAACTTCGCATGACTCTGTTTTCAGCTAATGTTGCAACCACCGCGCTCCGTGAGGAATGAGCATCTCACGGTTCCAACTAGAATAGAAAAACTAACAATGCGAATATATAAATAAAATCTACTTAATTAAGTTATATATATATGCCTCAACTTTGACTCCTTTATGTATTAAATCTGTTTTTTCTTTAGTTTATTTTTTGTTTATGAATTAAATACAGCTGAAGGGGTTTCAAAAAATTTGGTCATGCTGGTGGGCCCCATCAGTGGATCGACCATCCAAGGACAAACTTTGGGCTACATCAATCAGAACATCCGGGTGTATTTGCAATAATGCTTAGTTGGGGTCATAAATCGGACGGTTCACTTCAAATGACGTCGAGAAAGTATGGTTGCACGCAGGATTTATCGTCCCGGTCGTCCTGATTTTTTTGCTGAGATGGTACGGTATGATATTGTACCGCTCTATCTCGCTCTGTCTCGTAAGTTATATATATATAATATATGTAAAATATTATAAAAAAAATTCCAACTCAGTTGGGTAAGTGGTCTTATTCGATTCTTGCTATCGTCCACGGAGTTTTAACGTTTTTTTGCATTAAATAGTTTAAAGGAAATTGAAAAAAATTTAAAATTCTAATACGTCTTCGGAGATTCAAACACAGGACGTCCCGATTGGGGTGAAACGACTTAAACTAATTGACCCACTAATTAGATTTGATTATAAAATATAATATATTATATATATCGTACCGGTAGCGTCCCACAACCAGTCCGTCCCGTAATCTGCCTGAGACGGTCCGGGACGGCCGGTTCGGACTGTCCCGGAACGGTTTGGAAAACCATGGTTGCACGCAGGGTTTGACGACCCGTCCGTACCGGTCGTCCCGATTTTTCTCTGGGACGGTACGGTACGGTTTGATATCATTATGTACCGAGACTTTCCGGGAAAACCATGGTTGCACGCAGGGTTTGACGACCCGTCCATACCGGTCGTCCCGATTTTTCTCTGGGACGGTACGGTACGGTTTGATATCATTATGTACCGAGACAGAAAAACGTATGATATATATATATATATATTCTAATATCATATAACTCAACTATTTTTGTATCTCAATTGGCTAAGTGACGTGCACTTTAAACGAATGGTCACGGTTCAAATCCCGTCTATGCTATCTTTTGAAACGTTTTTTTATAAAATAACTATATAAAAATCGAATAATCAAATAAAAACGATTCGAACTCATGATCTCGAGTTTGAACACGAAGGCACACAGTCAACCGACCTACAAATGTTATTCAATATATAAAAATCAATATAATATATATAGCGTCTCACGTACCGGTCGTCCCGATTTTTGGCTGGGACGATCCGGCACAGACGGTTCAACCCGTCCCTGAACGATTTGTCAAACCCTGATTACAGGTTCAGATTGTGTTACACACCTCAAAGAGTATCTTTATTTTTTTAAAATAACTCTCAAAATATCTTAATTTGAGAGGAAAACTATATCATTATTATATTATTTAAAAATAAATAAATACAAAATACAAAATATATTTTAAAAATTAAATTAAATTAATTTTAATTTTTAAATAATCAGATGTAATTTATAATTAAAATTAAAATATTTTAAAAATTATTTTAAAATATTAAAAATAAAATTTAAATACATTGCACACCTAAGTGTGCGACAATCCTTCCATCGTCTCGATGACGTCAGTCGGGTGGGCCATCGGCCGATCATCGTCTGATTGGTGCTTTGTTTGCACGCTCCCGCCGCGACACGAGAAAGCAACCGTGGGCTGCGGTCACTCGTCAACCAACCAAAACTTCCCGCGTGTTATTTTTAAGGTGCAGTTAGATGAGGACGATGTTTTCGGATAACGATGTTTAAAACATCACTTTGCTCGTCTTTCAATAACTTGAAAGGGAATAGAAGTTGGAGGTAAATATGAGATGAAAAGCCTTGAAAGGGAGTAGTAAAAGTTGTTAACCCAGGTTAATCCTGGACAAAAAATGTTCATTTCGTTATTCAGACCCCATGCATCAGCAAGGCCTAAAACCTAGGTTTAATCCAGGTTAACCCCAACTTTAACCCAGATTACGTATTCTGGTCCACCAAAACAAAAAAAGCGAGCTAAATTACCACAGTGAGAACATCACATCATTTATGACAAAAAAGGGAAGAGAGGATTTTTTTTCTCCTGTCTGGGTTTTCAAGAATCAAATACCTTGACAGTCTGAAGAATTCTGCACTAGGGGCGGAACTTGTTCGTCAAAATAAAATAGACAAAGGGGGGGGGGGAGCTTTTTTACTGGCTAGCTTCCTCACCTCATTTTTCACATGGCAAACATTACAATTTACAGAAACCATCGCTTTACATCGGAAAATCCATCATATTAGGCAATTCAGGCCATAAAATGCCGGGCCAAAGGGGGGGGGGGGGTCAAAAGAACCTCTACATTCAGTTTGTTCTTGAATGTGCTATGTTCAGTTTGTCATAAAATGACACTTGGATTCGGCATAACTTTCTGCATCCCAAAGGAATGACCCAAATGCAACTGCCTCCAAAACCAACATTGTCAGTCCAGAAAATGTTATTGAAATTATCTCGGCATCTGGAACCTCGATTGATCCATCATCAGCAATCCTAATATCAGGCCTTCCAAACAGAGCCTGCGTCTGTTTCTCAATTAGTGAAATCACTTCCTTTGACCTTATCGTTGCGTATCTCTGCAATGTCTCAGCATCAAAGTACATGACATAAGACCTCAATTTAGACGAACTCTCTTCCGCACGTGATGGATCTCCACCGTCAAAAACATCACCTTCATCTGAAGGAATCTGCACTACTGATTCAACATCCCATAAGGCTTTAAAGTTTTCCAAGATTGTCTTCCTGTCCTCACTTAGGGGTGGAATACTTTTCATGGTTCTCTCAAGCTGGAATCTCTCATCAACTCTTTTCAGGAAATAGCCATACATTATCGATGCCGCATAAAGCTTTCCAAGCTTAATTTTGCTTATCTCAGCAACTGAATTGAGAGGGCCAACAGACCTTTCTCCCAGAACAAGTGATATGTGGCTCTCTATCATCTCCAAAGCATCTTGAGAGTGAACTGCTTCCAGTTTCTGTTCTTGATTCGGCCATGAATCCACCTGGATTGTTGGATCTGGGGATGATAAGATTGCAGGAATCATTGAAATATCATTTTCCATGAACTTCTGTACAACCAAACAATAGATTATTTCCTCAAGGGCTCTCTGCGTTTCCTTGTTTTTGACTTCTGCAATTCTCCTGGACGTTAAAAATTGAGTAAGGTCCACTTTGTCAAAACAGAAACAAAAAATTCACAAACTACAGCTACATGCAATGATTTCTAAACTACTGCATGTTGCACTGTAACTACATAAAATGATTTGGAAGTATCAATCTGTCTTCATATAACATTGTGTTGAGATCGCTCGTTGATTTTGATGATAACAAAGCAAATTTTATTGGTTCTAACAATTTATCTAAGTGTGAGCAGTTTTAAGGTGAAAACTTTGGATATGAGAAACAGAGCATAATTGATTTATATTTATCTATGGTTTTTAGAAGGTGGCTATATTTATCTATGGCTGATCGATTGAATTAGATGATATATTCGTCTGGAGATTTCAGTTCTATTGAAGATCTTTCAGATAAGCCCAAGAACACTTTCCTCGGACATTTGTACTGCAAGACACGGGACTGCACAAATGGTGTAAAAGCAGGGTGTCAACACCCTGAGTCAGGACCGCCACCCGCAGGCTAGGTGATGCGTACTGGTGTCAACACCCTGAGTCAGAACCTTCACCCGCAGGCTAGGTGATGCACCCTGGTGTCAACACTCTGGTGCATCACCATCACAATCTGGGCAAAACTGTTGGGGTTTCGTGTTTCCTTTTATTGGAGGATCCCTTCCTCTCATGAGCACACCCTCTCAAGCATCGTTGCAGCTATAAATACAAGGCTTTGGGGAGACTCTAGGGTTGCTTGGGGGCTGGAAATCGCAGGGATCTTCACTGTGCCCTAAAAGTCTTCTTCCCCAATGCAAGAAGATCTCCCATGTGCTGAGAACCTCTTGCTGCTTCTTTGGATATCTCCACCATGACCTTGGCTCAAATTTGATCATTCTCATCCCTTTGTGCTTTATTTCATCATATCTTTTGTGTTCTTTGCGTGTTTGTGTGTGTGCCTTTCTTCACAAGGAGGCTTTGTGCCTTTGGGCACATGTGTGTGCAGAAATGTGAGCTAGCACCTAATGTCTGGCATGTGTGTGGTATACCAGATCAAATCTAGTAGTGCAATACCCAAGTAGGTCTTGGGGAGTGATGTAGGTCAACTTAGCTTGACCAAACCACTATAAAAATTGTCTTGTCTCACTGATGTGATTGTTTCCATCTGTTCTATCTCCTTTGCATGTGATTTTGCATTATGGCTTAATTATTTGTTGAACACCCAATTCACCCCCTTCTTGGGTGTGTACCCTAGCTCCGGGCCAATATATCGGGATACAAGTCCATGCAAATCATGGAAAAAGAGCATGTCTGGTTTAAACCAACAGCTCTCTTGCATAAGTTTCAGCTTGACAACTATGATAACTCATTAAGGGATGTGTAAGAATGTGAATAATGTTCGACAAATCACACACTGCATTAGCCAGGAATTTTCAGAAACCAAGAACAAAAAATGCTAAAATATTTCTTGGAGAAAATACCTTCTCAGTGGTAAAGAATTGAATTGTTGATCAGTAACTAATAAAGGAATGATAAAATGGATACTGCATGTTTGACTAGTATTAAGAAAACAGGAATATGCTATGGAAGCAATATATACAGAAAACTCCTGGCGAATTTTGCTTTGAAAGGCATTGACATGTGGATGAAAAACAGAATGAGATCTTAGGATTTTATCAGGAAACCATTTTTACAAAGAATCAACACCTTTGTGCATGGCACAAGGATGTCAACTGTTTTTTTTTGTCACAAGGATGTCAACTTTGATGACTGATTTCAAACTGGAAAAAATATTTAATCATTTGAGAGCTTTGGTCATTCTTTTGGACACTCGCCTGTGATGGCTATAAATTCCAATATGTCAATATAGATGCAGAAATATTTTCATGCAGATTGAGTTTCATAGTAATGAAGTTAGATACGGATTCTTTCTAAATCAAGATAAGAATTCACAGAGGAATCCGGTGCAAAAGTGGGAAATAATCAAGATTGCAATCTTATATAATGGTGCGTAAGGTTTGAAATTTGTAAAGACATGTAAGACATTAACCTGGTATACCTAATGATAGGAGTGAAGCACCTGCCAAAGGGGGATGAATGGGAATGCTAAATAAAAATGACCGGCTAAAACTTAAGCAAGTGCAATAAATAAAATCAAGGTGAAGGAAGAAAGAAGAAATGGAGTCACCCCAAGAACACAAAGATTTATACTAGTTCAGACACCTTTTGGTAACCTACATTCAGTACTCAGGCCTCAGCTTGGGGTTTCATTCTCTCTTGAAGTACACTTGCCGAATTTTGAGTAGGTGTATCAGTTCACCGCACTTACTGCCCGGAAGCAACTTACACTAGTTTTTGATCAGGTGACCTCCTTCTCTCAGGCAGTCCAGACACTCAAATCCTTAACTGCACTCTGGCAGTAACTACAACATAGAAGTACAGAAAGAACGCTCTATAGAAAAGTGCTTCTGACAATAGGCGAATGTGAAGAATTAAAGCATGGAAGAGAAAGGAAATGAGCGCTAGAGAATGAGAGTGTTGGTACGTGCAGAAGATTTTAATGCAAGGGGCTAAGGCTCTTGATTACTCTTGTTTTGGCTTTGGCTCACTAAGGACTAGAGTGCTTCAATGAAGTGCTTGATATGTGGAGTGGGTTGCCCACGACATTTGAATGCTCTTAGTTCACTTAAGGTTCCAGTGTTCTTCCACTAGAAAAGACCCTTGCATTTATAGCACTTGAGCAATCTATCCGTTAGACACATTCTCTTGGTTTGCAGTCTTCTCTCTAACCCATACTTGTCCGAGAGAAGGAATCATCAGTTCTTCTCAAGGCATGCTTGTTTTTTCTGTGTCATTTGCTTTCAGAACGACTCATGACTTGACATGTACACCTTTTCCACAGCCAAATTCACACGTCAGTTTAAACAGTAGTGTGTGGAAGAGGTTACTTTTTGTAGCTCTACAAAAGTCATTGCGAGTGCACGTCCATGCCGCTTTAGGTCTATCAGCAAATCTCATGCACTAATAGAGGCATGCACTAAGTGCAATATCTGTGCTAGAGCTAGGAGAAAGAGATATTGATCCTTGACCGGTGATTAGAGAATATGCATTACAAATGCTCAAATCAGATTTTCTGCAGATTACCTAGGAAATGAGCTGAACAATTAATACATTTGAAATTTCAAATATATTGTCAATATGAAAAAGAAATTTGTATAATAATCTCTGAGAATTGGGTGCCAAAAAATATATATCATAAAAAGTGATCAATAGCTCTGGTCACAGAAATATATGAATTGAAACAAGTAGGACAAAAGTTATTACCTCTTGAAGGTTAGCAACTGACGAATAAAAACAAAGACAGTCGAAGAAGTCAGTTGATCAAGGAGTCAAACATGCTGAGGAAATAATAGTTTTTTTAAGTATGCTGAAGAAATAATAGTTGATCCTTTGGCAATCGCAAGAATGTCAGGTGAAAGCATTCAGATGGTACAAGGACAATAGGAAGCTATCGCCTGAAAGTCATCAATTGATAAAGAAAGAATTGACAGTTGAAAGATATGAGTTGATCAAGTATTGCCTGATATAATCTATCGACTGAGATAGAATAGTGTCACTTGGAAGCATTCAGTCAATCAAGGGTATCACCTGAACGATACAACGACTAATAGTAACAAGTGGAAGTTTTAAGGAATCAGTCAAAGGTATGACAATTGAAAGAGTACCAAGCGAAAGGTTGACAGCCAAAGTGCATCAGCTGAAGGAAACAGTCAATGGATATCAACTGATGGTAGTTGAATGACTATTGACTAAAGGCCGTCGGTTGGAAGAAGTTTAGGCATCGATTGGAGTTGATCAGCTGGAAGTACTCAGTTGGAAGCTATCAACTGGAACTGGCAATCGGATAATATCAACTGACAAGCAGTTGCAAGGCATTGACCAGAAGAGATCCACTTAAGTGTTCAAAAAAATGCAGCAACTAACGATAGGCAAACGTTGGCAATTAACGATAGGCGAAAGAATATCGAGTGTAAAGCCTATCGACTGGAACTTTCGAGCGGAAGCCTTATTAACTGGAGGAATTCGATGAAGGGCTCTGCCTGATAAATTTACAAAAGAGTTTGACTGGAGGCTCATTTTGACTGACAATAGGTAGAAAAACAACGACTGATGATTTTACCTATGAACTAAGCAATCAGTTGGAAGATGTTTCAACTGAAGTTAAGACTTATCAACTAAGGGTTTTCCGGAACTATCTACTGATAGAATAGTTGAGTGTTTTGGTGCATTAATTCAATAATCAACCTTCTATTTTTGCATAAATAATGCAACACTCAAAACATGAGTCTGAATAAAGAATAGGGGTCTAACACTTGATTTACCGTGGTTTCTAAGCAATGAAAAGAGACAGAAACTTCCACTTTTTTTTGATAGGTGTGACAACAAAATCAGGACCAAGCAGGGTCATGAAACTTACATTACAACAAAAAGGCAAAAGCTTCCATAGCACTGGAAACCGGAAAGGCAATATTCTAGGTTGCAAAGCCATGTACATGTATGCAAATCAGAAACATAGGAGACGGACTAGCTATATCCATTTACTTTACCTGTAAACAATGAGGTCTAACACAAAATGACAACGATCGTTTTGCTCACTTACAGCTTGGAATACTAATTCCTAAGTGGTGTTCAATTTCCAAAAGGTTCGTTTGAGCTAAAGGTTAAGAATTGGACAATGTTTTCTCTTCTTTTAGAAGATACTTTGTGATTGTACATCCAAGAGATTTTTGTTTCTAAATGAAATAATGTAAATACATGAGAAACTGGGGCAAACCTGTACAGACCATCTTGTGATGTGTTTGAATCTTTTTCTTTTCGAACCTGTTTATCTGATTCAAGCTGATCAAGTTGCTGATCAATAGCTGCTGGAAATAGATGCGGATGTGTTTGCAATACCTGTGATAAAAGTTGACCTGCTGGAGACTCGAACTTTAGAGGAGCAATTGGAGTTTGCTTCTCACCATAATTCTCAAGAGCTTTCACCTTGAAGCTTCTCGTTTGGAAATTCTCTAGCTGAACTCCAATTTTGGGCCAACAGATATTAGAGCTACTCTGTGGATGAAATGGTTTGTGAACAAACGAGTAACATTAGACTACAACAATGCAAATGATCTGGAGAGCAAATAAGTAACTGAACAAAAGACCACAACAATGAAAACAATAGAATAGGCTCTAATTCCTTGCATATTTAAATGACACCCGTAAGCTATTCTTCCATCTTATGCACCAAGATAGTACAGGTTTGTGCTAGCTTTCATTATAGCTCACACTAAGTTACCATAGATGAAACCAATGAGTGAATACAGGCATTGGAATAAATCTGTCTGAAACTGTTCCAACATTTCTTAACAAAGAAATTTAGCTGCCTGAGTTTACATCAACATCAGATTCCACAATACATCAGTTGAAAAGGCAATCTAATCAAATCATCTTCATCTCTTCCTGTGTGTGCTTGCATATGTTTCTTTCACGATGGGTGTTCACACTTCCAGAGGGTTCAGGGCATTATGGCCCAGTCCCAATACCCTTTGACTTTGGAAGCAATCTAGATGAATTAAGGGAAAAGAAAAGTTTTGTATAGAGACATGTGCTCTTATTTTAGGTAACCAACAATTAAAGAATGAATTGGACAAAGCCCTACTCATTTTACCCTTTGATGTTTATAGACCAACTATCCAACTATTTCTATTTTTTTAACTTTCCTTTTGTATGTTTTGATTTCTATCTAGCTGATCCACGATCGACCAACTTTCATGGCAATGTTGATCCTATTGGCAAATCCAAATCCAAAAATCTTGTCCATCTCCTTTTGGCCCTTCTATAAAAATCCCTCCTTCCACAAGAATGGGTTCACCAGTACTAGTACCGGCCAACTTTCCATGTTTCATTTTTGGATACTTCATTTGACCAGCCTGAAATCAACAAGCCTTCCCTTGAAAAGCATGGACGCTGGTAGGGACCTTGTAAACTTTCCCACTACCCTGTACAACTTGCACAAATCTTTAATGAATTCATGGAACTCGCCACCTTCAGAAAAAGGAGGGAAGAAAAACTTGCCAAGCTCTTTTACTCTTTCACATAACAATAAGCAATGTTTGCTGTAAGGTGCTCTTCCACAGGTTATCACATGCCCTCCATCATTATCTTCCCTCTTTCAAGCTCTATACAGCATCATGATGATCAGTTTTGAATTTCCAGACAATATTAAATGCTCAAGCATAAAAGAAAGGTACCAAATCCTTGTAGAAATTTCAGCACTAACTTCGACACCCAACCTCATAGAAAGTTTAGCACCAATATCTATAACAATTAAAACACCAATACAGTATCAACAAATAAAAACACGCCAATTTCTTCCTCACAAGAAGTGGCTTTTGCAGAAATCATGAGGACATTTCATTCTCGTGCTCAAACTTGGACACCCAACCTTGTAGAAAGTTCGGCACAAAACACAGAATACCAAATCTTCACAAACCAATATCTGCTCCTCGCAATAAATGGCCTCTTTCCAGAAATCACGAGGGCATTTCATCATCGGGCTCAAATTTTGACACCCAACCTTCAGAGAAAGCTCAGCACAAAACACAGAAAAACCAAATCCTCAGAAAACCATTCGACATCAAACGGCACAGCAGACAGCGAGAGGAGGCACGAGACGATGGTGACCTTGTGAGACCATAGTTGTCTAAAATCTGGAGAAATGGCGACGGGAAGGAGCCTGGTGTCCGCCGTCGGCGTCCTGAATACAGCCCCGCAAGTGGAGTGCGGGAGGACCACCACGCCATCGCCTACCCTCCCGCAAGCCCGCATCCCTCCTCCCTGCTCGCGCCCAGAAAAACCCTAAAAATTCTCTCCCCACGACAACGAGTTCGCGCGCCGAGAGAGAGAGAGAGAGAGAGAGAGAGAGAGGCGAAGCAACCCCCGGAGGTCGGAAATTTTTGTGAGGTAGAAATGACTGGGGGGGGGGGGCGGCGTGGCGGGTGGTAACTGGAAAAGTTGGGGCGTGCTTCCACGTAACCTGACTTCTTAAATGGGCCGCAACGTGACACATTTACATACATATAAAATCGTCCATTTTTGACTCTCGTCAGAGTAGAGCACTGCAAAGTGTGTACGTGTACGCACGAGGATGAGGGCCGTTTATAATTTGATTTAAATCAAAAAATTAAATCGGATCGTTCCATTCAATTCGATTTGATTTGAAGTCGAATTTAATTTTATCCGATTTTATAACGTGTGAAATTAAATTAAATAAATCAAATTTATTATTTATATATATTTTTTCATATTATATAATATAAAAATATATAAAAATAAAATTTAATTATACACATGTAAAAATATATAAAATATAACTATATTTATTTTCATTTTTATTTTATATACATATAAGTCATTAAATTTATATATATATTATAATAAAATATGAAAATTCAATTTGAAATCGAATTAAACCGAATTTTTTTGATTTAGTTCGATTTCATCTAATGGGCAAATGCGGTTGGGTTCGATTTGAAAAAAATGGTTCCAAACATAACCAAATCGAACCATGTTCACCTCTAACGAGGATATTTGTACTAGGGTTGTCAATGAGTTGGGCCCGAGTCGGACTTAGATCGGCTCGGTCTGGATTCAACTCTTCAAAATTAAAGCCCGAGCCTGACCCGAGCCCGAGTTATATCGGGTCGGGCCTGGCCGGACCCGACACTATTAAAAAACTATAAAACCCAGCTAAAATCTGGCCTGATCCAAAATTTAAATAAAAAATAAAAAGAATATATTTAATAATATAAAACTTATAATTTCACTAAATTAATTAGAATTTTGATGTTAATTAGTTAATTTGTTGAAAATGAGAGTTTTAAATTTTTTAATTAAGTAAAATAACATACTTTTAATTAAGTATTTTTTTAAAATTTGAAGGGAGAAAAAAAAGAGAACGGACCGGACCGACCTGCAGGCCGAACTCAAAGCCTGAGCCCGACCTGTGTGTCTAATCAGACCCAATTTTTAGGTCCGACTAAGGGCTCGCGGGCCGGAAATGGCCTTGCGAGTAGGGGTGAGCAAAGTTTGATTTGATTTGATTTGAAGAGAATTTTTCTCAAACTAAATTGAACCAAATAAAGGTTTAAACCTGAACCGAACGAAATCAAATCAAACTACTTTGAAACTAAACCAAATCAAATAGAATTAATTCGGTTTGGTTCGGTTTGAACCATATTCATCTCCCTTTTTACAAATTAGATTGGATTCAAATAAAAGTAGAGAAATGTAGAGTAAGAAAGTTTCTACCAAATAAAGTAAATATTAAACATATAACATAAAAAGTTGTAACTTGTAAGAACAAGTTCCATAATATTTTCACATAAAAAATTAAGAACTTCAGTTACAGTAAAATAGAAGGTGATTTGAAACCTATTTCATAGAGTCGGAAACCCCATCAAGATGACGAGGATTAGATTTTTTGAATTAGGGTTTATAATTACATATATATTTATATTAACTTGATAAAAATATCTTTAAATCCGGGTTATTCGATTCGGTTCAATTTCTTAAACTTCAAAATCAAACCAAATCAAAAATTTTAATAAGGTTCGGTTTGAACCGAATTCAAAAATTTTTAAATTTTAACCCAAATCAAACCGAACCAAATCTATCGGTTCGGTTTGATTTTTGGGTTAGAACACGAATAATGATCACCCTCACTTGCGACTTGACCCGAAATCAGGCTAAGTCGACAGGCCTATTGGGTCGGGCCGGTTCATTGACATCCCTACTTTGTACGAAGAATTCTAATATTTTTTTATTTATATAAAGCTATATCTTAAAAATATTATTGATCACAAAACAACACTTAGAGAGGGGTGAATAGAAGTGTTAAATAAAAGATAATTAAAAACTAAAACCATCGCTAATATTAAAGACTAACGATGCAAAATAAAAGAGATCAGTAAACAAAAAGACAAATCACATAAGAAATCTGATTTTTATATAGGGTATGACACCCACTTGGTGACCTACGTCATTGTCTAGGTTTCACTATTTCTCACGAGAAGTTAACGTGTTGAGTTTTAATCAGATACTTTAACTTACCAACAATCTTGCCCTCACGCAATATAACTAATTTTAATCGAGCGTTTAATACGTCACAGCCCTACTGACTTTTGCTCAGGTGATCAGCACACCAACACTTGTCAAGTGTTGCTTATGCCTCACTTTGATATATAGTTAGTCCCGAGTTAATTTTAACTTAAGTTTAATTATTTTTGAAGTCTAAATTATTTTGATACTTAAATCTGGATTAAACCTGGAGGATGCGTATTAAACCTGGAGTAATCATGGATTTCGAAATCCATCTCCAGAGGTGGATTTATTAGAAGGGTTAACCCAACAATAAATGTGCAATAAATGCATCCTCTCTCTCTCTCTCAATATTTTACTTATAAATATTATTAAGTTAATCTACTAACTACCGAATCACAATAGATTCAAATTAGGTTAGTCTATCTACTTATTTTCGAGTTAATATTCTTACTATCAAATTAAAAATAGACTAACTATGGACTAACCTAAATAATTTAATTTAACTCAAATCCCCTGCCAAAGTGAGACTAGGTGATTAACAAATCACATCATATTGATTTTTTGCTCGTACGATCAACACATTACACATTCTCACCCGCAAGCAATCTAGACACAAGAATTCTCGTATCGTTTACTACACTCTGTGACAGGAAAATAGAAGAATGTTTCCAGAATGGCCTCCCAACATTAATAGACAAGATGTGAAAAAAAAATCGAAGCACATGAAAAAAAAAATTACATAGAAAGAAATGAGAAGAATGATGTGCACACGAAAGTTGGGATGGCAGTAGCTCGGCTCTTTAATTACTCTCTTGTTTATGGCTCGGGCTCATTGAAGTAAAATCTCTTCCATGACATGTTTCGAATGTGAAAGAATTGGATGCTTACATCACTTGGACTCGAACGTTTGGTATGATTAGATTTGTTTTGCTCAGAATTATTCTCTAAGAAATTCACACCGTTGGTTGTTCTTATAAGAACAGGCCTTGTATTTATAGCCGACCTCGTTAATTATCTATTAGGCATAGCTTGAACAACATGCATCTCTTTAGCATCTCTTTGCTCGAGAGAATTGACTAGCCGTTGTGTCTATATACCTTTTTTCTTCTTCGAGTTTGATCTTCTCTGTCACGCCCCAGTGCAAGATCTCAGAGCGCGACAGTCATATTCATTCAACTAGAGCAATAATCGAGAATTTAGAAGAACGAGACACCACAATTCAACTGACCAACCAAATAAACTTTATTAAATATCGCGAAAAATCAAGATTTATATACACCGAGTTCCAACTTACTAAGAGTACTATAAATTCACCCCCAATATAATAACTCCAAACTTTCTTACAACTCAAACTCAATACTCATTATAATTAGACAATTACCAACAAACTCTAGTGACACTAGTCTTCCAAGAGGTCGCTCTTGATCACTCTGGTCCAGGCCCATCCGATTGAGATTCATCTTCGTCAGAACTACCTAAAAAATATTGAAAACACTATGTGAATTAACGCTCAGTAGGGATTACTCCTCTTTAACTAGGCAAATGTAAGTAATTAATTATCTTATGAACACGCAGTAGTATGACTATATGCCCCGGTATGACATCCACACACTAATTCAAAAGATAATAGGAGAGACAATATGGCATGATCAATGAAAAAAGAACTTTAGAAGTATGAAACAATATCAAGGAATAAGCTTCGACGAGGAAAATAGATCATTAAATATTTCAACGATAAGCTAACACAATATATCAGTGGATTGAGCACTAAGATGAGCATAACATTTGAATTTGTCCAATAACATTGGAATTCCAATAATAATTTACCCCTTTCGGGTTAAGAACAATGTTTCATTCGAATCATTCATTCATTCAGTGAAATGTCTGGATTCAATCTTGCACTGGTTTTGGTGCAATGCTATCACCACATTTGATCAATATTCCCGCGGTTATCGAATATTTCAGGTGCTCCTCCTAGGATCTGATCGGGCCTATATATACAAGTATTGGGGTCAATTTGGACCATAGTCTCATTCAATAGTGGCCAATGAATCCAATGAAGTTATGTTCTAGTAATATGAAAGGAATCAAATAACTGTAGGTCAATACAATTATAGGTCCTATCAAGGATCTCATTGAAATACGAGTTAAGTATAGGACTTGGATCAATCTCATGGAGAAATTCAATAAAGTCGAATATTTAGATACAAGACTCTCAATATTACCCCCAATGAGTCAAGGGTAACGAGGAAATATGTCAGACATGATAAACCTCGAACTTAGGGACATACAATCACTCAATCATTGTAGAAACATGATTATCGAGAAAGCTGGGTTGAATGGTGTCGATCAACAAGCCACTTTCTTATGAATGCGATCAGTCAATAGGCCGTGTTAATGACAGACACGTGAGAGTGAGATGGAGTCCAATAAGAACATGGTCAGATAGATGGCCGCCTTCTCAAACAGAGTCTGAACGCGGTGCTTGCAGAGGCCGTGTTCAGAACAGTCATGGCAGAACTCAGACAGAACCACATTCTGCCCTTCCAAAGGCTGGTTGAATCCCATATGACACAATAGGACGTGGATTCCAATGATTTTCAAGGTTTTTAGGGTACAACCTACTCGGCGTCCTAGTGAGAATCTCAAGCTCGCAGAGTATTACGGAGGTCTTGATAAAGAAAGTTTCAGTCTGACAGAATGAGTATCCGACGGAGGATTCTAATTTCATCAAGAATTAGGGTTCCTATCACACTACCAGAAACAAATAACCATCGGTAGGTTAATATCACCGAAGTGATAAAACCTTCAACAAAATATTAAACGCCGATCAATATCATATGCATGTGCAAGGATATTTAACCATACCATGAGATGAATCAATTTTAGGTTTTTAGAATAATTTTACTCTTTCAAGATAACATGGAGGTGGTAAAGGAATTTTATGAAATCATGAGAGACATAGTTCGTAATCATATCTTTAAGAATTAACTCTCTTTCAAGATTGCCTAGATGTTTAATCTGTTCAGATACCATGATCAGTTGAAAAAGCATGATATTTGACCTAAACATGTCATAAAATCAACTGGGAAAAATCTAGGGTTTCTGAAAAACCCGTTGACAGAACACGGTCATGACGGTGGACGCGATCAGATCGCGGTCATGTTGAAGGCCGCATTTTGGTAAAATTACTCATTATATAAGAAATTTTACAGAGAGAGAAATCATAGTTTTAATAAAATAACACTTAAGATCGCGGTCTACATGGGAGCCGCGATCATGAAAAATTAATGATTTTTATATTAAAAACTCTATAAATAAAAAATCATGATTTAAATAAATGCTTAGGATCGCGGTCTGTCGCGAGGCCGCGTTCAAGAACGCAGTCGCTGTTAGGACCGCGATCACGAACAAAAAATCCATTTTTGACGCAGAACGATGTATCATGGTTCAATCATCAAATTCATGCAATATGATTAATAAAAAGTAGGCCAAATAAATTCTAGGACCTCTACACATGCAGATTAACATGATTTAAAGCTTTGATTAGTTTGTACCTAAGAGAAAACCTACCATTAACTCGATCTAAGGGAAGAGGACAATGAACACCATTCTCCCATGATCGCCCCAAAAATCCTCGCCTTCTCCTCCTGAATCCAGTCTTATCTTTTGCCTCCACACCTCATCATGAACTAGGGATCGTCCAGGGGATTGATTGAGTCTATTATATAGGAGTTTTGTCTCCCAAATCCTATCTAATCAAGGGGTATAATCTTACTCCGAAAACTCGACCTTACCCATTCTAGCACTGCCAAAGGCCTTCCCAAACCCTAATTAGGTCAAGCATATGAGGGATAAGTTTCTCCTCTAAGTGGGCTAGGATTTCCCCACGGTTTTGGGCCCAATAGGTTAGGTTACGATCCCCAATCTTCTAAGAATTAGGGTTTACCCAATTAGTCTGATTTTTAGGGTTTTTGACTTACTATTTATCTAATTAGGTCCTAATCTTAAATTCAAAAGAACACCAACTCAACCCCAATTAGCCCCTTTTTAATTTATTCTAATTTTACATTTATGCTAGTTGATTTATTTACGTACTTATATAATTATCTTTATTTTATTGTGAGAACAACTAGAGAACAATTTCTTATTTATAATTTTATAATCTTTTCCGGGTTACTACATTCTCGTATCTTGTTCTTCGAAAGACTTGCTTCAATTTAACACGTAGCCTTTTACACATTTAGAACAAAATTGTGGAAGAGTCCCCTTTGGTAGCTCTAACGGAGTCATTGCATGCACATCCTAAATATTTTTTTTTTGTGCTAGAAGATTTGATGCAAAAATAGCAAAATTTTGGTCTACCGATGAAATCCATGCAAAGGTAAAAAAAAAGCTTATATTGGTCTTTCACCGGTCTACTAGATGCAATCTTTGCCATATATAATAAAATACAGATATTATAGAAACATGCGTAGGGAATACACTATGTATTTAATGTATTTGATTGAGAACGAATTTTGAAAATTTCAACTGAGTTTTCTACCGATTGCCCTATACAGGGTTTAAATTGAGTACTTTAATTGGATTTTCTAATTGAAAAACTTTTTTTTGGCGGAATCCTTCCATTAGATTTCTACTTGTTAGATTTCTAGTTGAAATAATTAGCCAACCATGTTCAACCGAGTTTGAGATATTGATTGAATGTTTCAACCAAGTGTTCAACTGCGCATAAAAGTCTCAAACCATTGTCCAATGAGTTCACATACTTTAATATGAATTATAATTTTGATCATATTTGAATAATAATATTTTTACTTAAATTATGCTATCACTCAAAATATGAGATTTAATGTGACCATTAAGGAGTAGAGGACCAACAACTTTATTTACATGAATAATTTGCTCAGGATATCAAGTCCACATTGCCTCTTAACGCGCCAAAAGATGCAATATGCTACATCATAATTTATAATGCCCTAGTCGTGAGTGAAGTGAATCGTTCGAAGCAAATTTTTCTCTGCCACGTGAGGTGAAACAATATTTCGTAGTGTTTTACGTCAAACTAAATAGTCCTGAGAAGAAAGTGGGGCAAAAGAAGAATATGTCAGCTCCCAAGAAAATAACCGGCAATTTATCAAAAGTTGCAACATCTGAAGAACAGCAGCCACTACCTCAAATGTCAATCATATATACCTACAATTCTGTTATAAGTACTTTATGTCACGGGAGATGCCCCAAGTGGAGAGTCAGGAGTTTTTCTGATAGGAGATCAAAGTGTTTTTCCACAGGAGACAGAAAATTCTTCATCCCCCCCCCCAAGTTTATCAACAATCAAATTTTTGGATCAGCGACACCCTTGCTGAAACAAAGATTATCGACATCCCAGTGCAAAATTTTACTGAAATCCATCCAGAATGTGCAGCTCAAATATTCGATAACCAAAGCATAATCTTGCAAAACCAAACAAGCAGCAGCATACAATGTAGTTCTGGAAAAATGTGTGGAATCACTCTTAAAGGTATGTCTGAGCCAGACACTCCTCAACCATATCCAAGAGATTTGGATTTTCCAACGCAGCTGCAACCCGCTCTTTATCATTTAACTGCTTATTTACTGCAGGTTAATAATGCAGCATAACAAAACAATCAGTGGGAATTTCAGGGAGGTAGCACTAAGTTAAACAGCAAAACATTCTACACTAAAGTAACCAGATGGAATCAAGTACCTGCACTTTCAGTGGCATGCGTTCCAGGAGCAACTCGAATATCAACCTACACATGCATCAAAAAATGTAAAAATCATAATAACAAGAATATATTGAATGGTTGCACATCCTTTTAAATGATAATAAATATCTAATCAGGGTATCTGACAACAGAGGTGGACTACTTTGCAAGAGAAAAATTAAAAGCTCAAGGTTCTTCCGGAGAGATTTCAAAGGATAGGCCAAAGATGTTTACATGGACTGGATACCCTGCAGTGCCATGAGCAGAGGCCACTCATAATGTGGTGGCCGCTAGCTTTTTTCTGTTTTGCTGAGAGGATGATAAATGGTGACCGTGAGGGCAACCCAATATTTTGGAAAGGAGCTAGTTTTACAACCTTTCTATCAAGAGGTTTCAACCTCAAAGTGATTGTATATACTCTATTTATATTGCTTTCCTTCTACTTTAATCGTGATATATAGTACTGACCACTTTCAGGGAGAAAAATCTTAAAGACTCCACTTTTAGGTTAAATATAATTATATATATATACTGTAGAGTAAGAACTAGTTACAACTAAAAAGGATCAAAGAAAATGAACAGCTCACCTTGTACCTAGAAGGCAGACTTCGCATGAGCTTTACTCGTATGCTGAGGCCAATTAATGTTGCCATACTACAATGCTCAACTGTAGGAGTAAAAGTTACCCTGGATTCATGGGGAAAAGAAGATCACTGGGCCTTTTGAAGTGCCCAACATATGATAAAATGATATATGAAAAATGTGCTACTTTGAGTCCAGAGCATGAAAATATACCTTACATAACTTTGCTTGTCATCCAGTTCGATTGCATCCTCTGAAACTACTTTCAATTCCTCTAGAGTGTAAGGATGCTCTGGGTCCTTAATATCCCTAATATGGTTTAAGTTTGTTAAGGAAATAAAGCATCCACAGCAAAAGAACAATGAATTTTCCCCAGCTTGGGCACATGCTGGACATATGAATGACTCCAGATGAAATGATATTTCAACTTCAGAAAGTCAGTCTGAAGTATCTTACATTTTTTAAAGGGTAAAAAAAACTTTGAAGTGGCCTAATAGCTAGTTAGGATGAAACTGTGAGATCACTGCAACTAATAAAACATTGGTTCCTTGAAAATAAATTGTAAAAAGTTTTTCACTTTAGTGTAATTGTTCAACTGGAGGACTATATAGTTAAATTTGAACTTGAAAAGTGATGGTGCGAGGAATGAACTTAAGATCTAACAGGAACCAAGAACACCAGCATGATGACAATGGTTGGTACCAAAGGATGTAACGTTAACTATGCAATATATTCAAATACATAGTCTTCTGTGTATTGAGGCTGTTCGAATAGAGGCAAGAAAAGTTGTTTCTTTCCCAGGTAGGAGAGGGTGAAAATAGCTGTGGCTCTGGCCTCTAGGTTACAATAGGTGGGAAATATAGAAAGACTATTGCTCCAAAGGGTCAGAAATTGACCAGATGACTATGAAACCTTTTCTTTCAATTTAAACAAATCAGCAGTATTATCCACTTACAGAAAATGAAAATGAACCCTACCATACAACCAACAATTTCTCATCACTCGTCAGCCAGTACCATCAATCTTTGTATTACCATAACCACATCGTTTCCCCTCTTTGAATGTTCAATTAAAAGACTTGCCATTCCTCATGGAGAATTCAATCATGATCTCATTATCATGCTTCATTTTTGTGTATCGTATGTCACACCCGTATTGTTTCATACTACACAGCAAAAGTATTTATCCTTTCTGCCATCCTGTCTACCCTGTGGAAGAACACAGGACAGCTACAAAATGACAGAAGCACTAAAAGCATTTTGTACTTGGTAAGGCACCCAAAGATGCTTATGAACCAAAATAACTGAACGACCTTGAGGCACCAGTCTTCTACCTATGTTCCTACAGCCATCATGTTGTATCCTAGTCAGTACGAAGATTAATAGTAAATTTTCAAAGAAGAATGTGAGATGTGCCAACAATTTTCATAAAATTGCAAGAGAAAACATACCGTCAAAGGACATATCCCATGAAAACCTTCATCTATGTTCTTCATCGCCTCGATAATGCTATGATATGATGTTGCAACTGCCGAAAACTATGTGTTTTCTTCTCACCTCCTAAATCTATGAAATATTGTTTTCTTGGGATGATCATACATTACTAGTTGGCCAGATAAGAACAAGTGAAAGAAAACAGAAAGGAAGCAGATAATTAGGGTCAAACTTCAACGTTGTATCACAGAACGGCCAAATTTCTTAGTTGTAAGGGCCTTAGGTAATTGTCAGGATCTTAGGCGAGGTCAACTGCGCCGCTTTAGGTTGCATAAGCCAACCAATTAGCACAGAATTGGGAGAGGGGACTCCCAGATGTTGGATGGTGCAGCAGTACATTGACCAATGAAAAGAGGATAATAGTATAAAGCAGCAAAAAGACAGATTTCGGTGTTAAAAGCCAAAATCCACATAGAGAAACCAGCCTTAGAAAATTCTCCTTAAACAGGCTCGAAGATGTCCACCTTCCAGTCCAATTTAACGCCTGCCATCTCCCTCAACTAACTCTCACAAACCAGGACCGGACGATTCTCCTTCAAAGGACTCAACATTACCTTCCAGTCAAATCTATCATGTGCCACCTTCTCAAATAAAACTAACAAGCAGGGTCACCGGCAAGTTCCTTTTTCCATAATCAACCATTCAGAGTCCATCCAGAATCATGGATGGCACCTGCCCCATGATTCCTCAAACTTGTAGATCTACAGCACTAACCTTCCAAAGTGATCATGCTAAGGAATGGAAGAGCAAGAACTGGTGGGCATAAATATCTTGAGCAAATAGAAAACACCATGTTTCCTCAGATGATCTAAGCATGATCATTCTGTTACTGCTAAAGGTCTCCAATCTGATTCTAAGCATGGCAAGTTCGTGGATCTAGTGTGAATCGCCAGGTAGTTGTGTATCGGTAGAGGCATTCCATTGTTCTTCCTCATCACATATCCCTCTACCGTGCATACGAACTAGATAAATGAAGAATACCAATTACTTTTCCACCATCTTCTCGAGGTACCACGCAAGCATGTCCACAAGCATGCACATTCAGGAGGCGTCCATGTCCTAACACATAAACTACCGAGAACTTACAAAAACCAGTGGACAAAATAATCCAAGTTCTCCAACCGTATTCCACAATTGAGCTAACTAGCTCTAGAGTGTTCTGAACGGGAAAAACGTGCACCTTTTTAAACAAAATAGTATTGGAATAACAACTGTATATAATCTGACGTTCGACAATACAGTATCGTCCTAGAGCACTCTATAAAAGACACGGCACGGGACACTACCCCCATACCAAACCCAACAAATACCCATGCTCTACAGTCTACACCTAGACCTCATTAAAATGGATAAACAAGCACTCCTGACCATAACACCCCATCAGAACCCTACAGAACATCACATGGAGGGTTCAATACCGTCCCCACCCCATACCCAACACATATTTTCTTCAAGGTTCTGCACCCAGACCCTTTCCAGATTAAAAGATAAATAAAAACTCTCGATCATGATGCCCAACACAATCCAATAAACAGCACAAAGAGGGTAACAGAGAGAAGAACCGCGACAAACAAAAGGAGAAATCCAAAGATTCCACGAATTCGCCGGGAAGAAAGCAGGTCAAGCACAAAAACAGACGCGTCCGGGGAGGACAACCCGCGAGGGGGAAAAGGATATCGAAAACCTCCAGCTGGTCGATGGGGTCGGCGGCGTACTCGTCGTCATCCGCCGACTGCCGGACGCGGGTCCGGCGTTCCTGCCTCTCGTAGACGACGGGGTTGGCGTTGATCAACTGCGAGACCATCGTTCCCCTCTCTCTCACCTGCGTCTGCCCGCAGCTAGGGTTTCCCGAGATGTTGGAGAACGAAAGAACGGGTTGGTCCGCAAAGGGCCCGGGCTGGGGGGAAGTGGCACGATTTCATGTAACGGACATTTTCACGTGTATTTGACCTAGTATCCGTTTTAAGATATATTCGACGAATTTGTCTGATATTTTTTTAGTGACTATTATTTATTTTTTAACGAAAATGATGAATATTATGCGATTAAATACGGCACTCCCCTCAAAATATGAAAGCGGTGATGTCATCCCCAAGGAAGGAACAAACTCATCCTCACCACTAATCTCAGTATTGATATTAGACCTACTAATTTCAACTAAGGAATCAACTACGGATGTGAACGCTACGACAAAAGTTCAATCATATTTAATCACCAAGAGGAATCAAACATGCGACATCAAGCGTATAAAAGAAATGTAAAATTGTTTAACTCAATCCTTGAATCCATAATTAACGTATGGGAGATATCTAGCAACATTTATTAACCATATAACATGTTTTTAGTTTTGCTCAAATATATCCCTTTGCTTACATAATTGATTCAATCAATTACATTTTTTTTCCTTTGTGATCAAAGTGAGATAATGATACACCATTTATAAAGAGATTTCGGATCAAACCTATCCAAAGAGAAGGAGGAAGGGGGGAGAAATTATCGATGACATATTGTAAGGATGGACAGCCAGAGTGCAAAACTGAGTTCAGACTTAATGGCTGGCCAATTGAAGTATTTCTATACTCTTACCGATAGGGAGAGGTCAACTCTAGACATTTATATATTTTTCTTTAATATGAGATTTTTTTGCTTCAACATGCTTTCCATTTTATTTCTGTAATTATTTTACAACTGAAAGTCTTATTATAAGGAGAAATATTCTCTTTAAAAATCTCATCACCAGAATATTCGGCCGTAAGTCCCTATAAATTAAATTCTTTGGATAAATCTCTCTTTCACTATAATCACAGTACATAGAAATTCAATCAAGATCTTCGTTGTGAGAGAGAAAGTACTATACTATTGAGCCATCTAGTCTTTAGCATTACTTGATATGTGTTAAACATTTTTAATCTTTCGAGAAATTATGTTCGTTAAACGTCGACGATTGCTTGGAAGTTGGAATAGATTAGTCTATCACTTTTGCACTTGAAAATATGGCCCTCAAAATATTTCATCTTCACTCATTCCAATTTGATCGATACTTGTTAAATCTAATTTTTTATCTTTGAAAGAAAAAATATAAAATTTTATTTTTATTTAAATTTATAAATAAGATGTAATTTTCGTGATCTTACTCATCACAACATAAAAAGTGCAACTGTGAAAGCAATCTTATATTTTCCAATAACTATTTATATTTTCATTAAGGATTTTTCTCATTTATCAATGAAACAAAAATACAATCGCTTACTTTTTAACCATTGTCTCATTTTCAATTAAGATGGATAAAGATCTAAGGCTCTCGAGAGGAAGGTGCAAGACATACTCACTGACAAGAATATCACACACAAGGTGTAACTGAAATACTGAGGGTTTTCTCCGATGCCCCCATCCTCTAGGTTACACTTCTATTTATATTGAAGTTGGTACATAATGGATACAAGAGTATCTTGGACACTTGAAAAGTGATGCTCTTTTCTAGAAGACACTTTTACAAAAAGCAAAAGAAAAGAGGACACCTCCTCGGATATCTTTACATAATCCAATATATAAAAGGACACCTCATCTAATACGTAGAAGATTCTTAAAATACCTCCATAAAAGAACAAAATAAAGTGACTCCTTAACTTTACACCTCAATAAAACTATAAAATAAGTTGTAAAGTGATTCCTTAACTTTACACCTCAACAAAATTATAAAATACTAGAGACACCTCGTCATGTCACTTGTCTCATTCTTCTCTAAACATTTGTTGGAGGGTTTCTGGATGATTTGTACAAAATCCATTCGTTTTCTTCTGGCAACTTCAACATTCTTCAATTGAGGAACTAAACTATTTAAGTGAATTTGATGTCGATGTAGCGGTATCTTCTGGAGAGTGAATGACTAATTTTTCCTAAAGATAATGATGAATTACTTGAGATTTTGAAAAATTGATCATTTGAAAGAAATGGCAAAGATTTTGTTCCCAGTTATTAAGAGATATAATATCATTCAAGAAATTCTTGGAATTTGAATTGGTATATAATTGTTGCCTTGGAACGATAATGCCGTCTAAAATATTCTTTTCAATCAGTCAATCTAATATATCTAGTTCTAAGGAAGTCCACTTGAGATTATTAATGAGACAACTGATTCTTCCGACACATGTAATATAAAGATCCAGATTAGCCTATTCTCCTTGAATGGAACTGTCATAAAAAAATAATGTTCTTATATGCTGGCATAAATGCAATCTTTGTTGAGGAGTTCTGACCGATAATCTTTTCCATGAATGAGAGCTCTGTGTTCATATCATTCGTATTTGAACTAATTTTAATTCCCTAGTAAGGGCATCAGGAAGATGATGATCTTTATCAGAGACTCTTTCAATTGTAAACTAATATTGAGTTAGGATGAATTCCCACCATACATATCTTCTTAATTTGACATTATCAGATAATTTCCTTTTTATAAAAGCTCCGAGAGCAATCTATTTGAAGGATAAAATTTTCATCTATTAGATAGGTATGGAATTTTTGAACAACTTTTACTGCTGCTAATATCTCCTTCTCAACATGCCAATAATTAAGTTCATACTTTTTAAACTGACCACTCTGATATGCACAAATATTTTTTTCTGTGTCTTTTTTGTGGAGTAAATCTACAGACCAGGCTTCTTCTGAAGCATATGCAGCTAAAATATAAGGACCCTTATATGCTGCCTGCAGAGGAGGGAGATGTTTACATTCCTCTTGTAACTGTAATACTTTTTGGGTGACTTCATAAGACCAAATAAAATTTTTTGATCTCATTGTCCTACGAATATTTGATGCGGGACGGGACGCAACTCGACGTCAATTGATATGATGGGTCAAAATTGGTAACTTGGGCCAAAGACCAACCAATTAGCCCATGAACCCTTGACTAGCCTATGGGGCCTTCCAAGCTAGGAAGCCCATGAGAGAGGGAAAAGCCCAATTGGGCTTTAAGTGACCTTAAGGTCTAATATGAGCATAACCCCTTAATGGATTCTAAATGAACTTGACCCAATGGCTTATTAAGAGCCTTATAAAAGAGCCCAAATAAAGCTCAAACAAACACATATTACGAGAGGGAAAAGTCCAATTGGACTTTAAGTAACCGTAATGTCCAATATGAATATAACCCCTTAATGGACTCTAAATGAACTTGACCCAATAGCTTATTAAGAGCCTTACAAATGGACTCTAAATGAATTTGACCCAATGACTTATTAATAGCCTTACAAAGGAGCCCAAATAAAGCCCAAACAAACACACATTACATACCAAGTACATTATTACACAAATACTTCCAAACATTTAATGAAACAACCCTGATGCCCCATCAATATTTTTGATCTTTTCTGATAGCTTCTAAATAAAGTTTTGTAAATAATTAAACACATCTCATAAATTTCTAACATTGTTGTGAAGTCTCCAACTTGGATGAAAATTGGGAAAGCTTTTCCAAGGGATGTGACTGCATATATATTTTATGATTTTTGATAGTAATTTCCATAAGGTCGACTTGATCAACAACCATTTGAAACTTTTCTACCGTTGCAGAAAGTTCAACACCATGCTTAGTAATAATTTTCATAAAGATATGAAGATGTTCCAAATGTTCCTCTATGGTGTCCGAAAAGATAAGGAAATCATCTATATAGTTAACTATAAAAGAAGAATAAGGTTTAAATATTTCATCCATTCTGTGTTGAAATTGAGAAGGGACATTCTTAAGCTCAAATGGAAGCACTAGCCATTCATATAAACCACAAAGTGAAGAGAAGAAAGTTTTGTGAATATCTTCTACTATTTTGATTTGATGATAGCCTAATTTGCAATCAACTTTACTGAAAATGACTTTGTGTACTACTCGCCAAATTAATTCTTCTTTATCAAGAAGTGGCCATTTGATGTCCACAGTAATAGCATTTAAAGGGCCATAATCGATAACCATTATAGCTTTGTCTCTTTTTTGTTCGACATGTCCTCTAACGATAAAAGCTAAACAAGAATAGTTAGAATTGGAAGGTCTCATAAGCTGTTTATCTATAAATTCTTGAATTTGTTTCCTCATTTTTACCTCATCTTCCAGTGAATGTCTTATAGGCTTACCTTGTAATAGAATATTATGAATAGTTGGAATATAAACTATTAGAGAATCCTTATCCTATTTTTCTAAGGGATGTTCAATACAACGGTTTTGTAATTTCTTTGTAATCTCTGCTAATGATGTTATATAAGCTTGTGCTGGAGAAGAGATTTGATTTAGCCGCTTAATAATTGAATACTTTTCAGCTTTCTCATAATATTTTTCTTGGATTTTTATAAGTTGTGAAATAGATAAATCCTTAGAGTTTGCTAAATGAGACTGTGACTTAAATGGAACTTTTCCTGGTATTACATGTTCACCAGTTTCTTTTTCTGGTGCATTTTCATTAGATATATTTGATTCAGGAAACTCATCAGAAATATTTCCTTATGTTAGGTTGAAGGGGGGTTGGGGTTGGGAGTATATCTAAGGAAGGGAAACTCAAAGGTTTTCCATAAGGGTGCTACCTCAAGTGTTGTGTTTTGTATGGGGATATTAGTCCCACATTGGAAAACACAAAGAGGTGAGGGGACCTTATAGTTCCTAGGACCCCATGGACTATGTCTTATAGACATAGTGGAGGTAAGCTAGATCCAATCACACGCACGCACGCGCCGGGCCGGGCTGGGCTGGGCGGGCGCGCGTGTGTGAGGTGTGGGTCCAGCCGGCTTGCCTTGGCACCTTTTTGGAATTCTTTTTGCTATTCTATCCTTTCCTTGGAGAGAAAGAGGGGTTTCCGAGCTTATCGTTTCGGATACGAACCGTCGCGGGCGTGGGGCACATAAGGAGAGTAATTAGGATTACCCTAATTACTGCTACTCTTTTTTCTCGTGTCTGTTCGACTTCACAGAGGAACCGCTCGCAACGTCGCTCTCTTGCTCTCGTCTCCGGCTCCTCCTTGCGCCGTCCCGCGGAGATCGCTGCTGTCTTCGTCCCGTGCGTTCGCCACCGTCTTCGTCGCTGTGCACGCTCGCGGACACTTGCAGCCCTTGTTCTTCGGTGTTCGGTGCATGCTTTCTAACCTTTTTTAAAAGACGAGATTTAGGTTTTTCGTGTAGTAATTATTACAAGATTCTTAAGAGTGCGCTTAAGTTTCTTGTGTTAGTAGTCGTATCCTGGGGGAAGATCGCTATATCTATCGCACCGTGTTTGTGGGGGGCGATATCTTCTCTAAGGGGAGTCTCTTTGAGGCGCTTCTACTAATCCAGTTGTTTAGATAGATATAATTATTTATTCCTTCATACTTAATTGTTCAACAATCATGCTTATGTTTGATTCTTCTTGGTTGTCCTTATTTGAATCAACCTCCTATGTAATTTTACTATGGTTTGCATTGCATCTACTGTGGTCCGTTTATTGCCATGATGTTGTCCTTGCACACTGTTTATTTCTAACAGTCTTAGAGAAGATATCCTTC
Organism: Amorphophallus konjac; assembly: GCA_022559845.1. NCBI lineage: Eukaryota > Viridiplantae > Streptophyta > Magnoliopsida > Alismatales > Araceae > Amorphophallus > Amorphophallus konjac. The sequence goes on along the minus strand of CM040121.1, from coordinate 562,275,510 downwards.
ATGGCATCGTCGTCTTCGATGAGTTTTGGAAACAGGGTGGACATGTCTGGGATGCCCGCGAAGTTTTCCGGGCAACACTTTAAGCGTTGGCAACAACGCATGAAGATGTGGTTCACCATGGTTGGCCTAATCTCATTGATAGAATCGGACCCCCCTGTGATAGATGAAAACGACCCCGAGAGTACTAGGAGGGTTGAAGAGTGGACTAATAGAGACAGGTTAGGACATGTGTGCATTCTAACTGCACTGTCAGATGTCCTGTTTGATGTCTATAGTACCTCCACCTTCAACACTACTAAAGCTCTGTGGAATGAACTTGATCGGAAGTACAATACCGAGGACCAAGGTCTGGAAAAGTACTCCGTTGGCAAGTTCCTTAAATTCCAAATGGTCGAGAATAAATCTATAGGGGAGCAGGCACATGAGCTTCTTCTTATGTTCCATGGTTTGGCTGAGGCAGAAATGAAAATGCCTGAAAAGCTCCAAGTCATGTGCATCATAGAGAAGTTGCCTAGATCCTGGGAGGATTTTGGCATGGGCCTAAAGCATCGAAAAGGGGCCATTTCTCTTGATGATTTGATGAGGGCAATAGCTATTGAGGAGGAACATAGAAAGGAAAAGCCCAAAATGCCTGTAGATGCAAGTGCAAACTTAGTAATGAAACAGAAGGGTAAAGATTTAAAAGGAAAGGCCAAGGTTGATTCCACTGTGCAGATGAAACCCAAAGGAAAGATAAAGAAGAAGAAGGTGCTAGGACAGTGCTGGACATGTGGTGATAAGGGTCATATGCGCAATGAATGTCCCAAAAAGAAAGAAAATGTGCTGAACAGGGCCCTGTTGATCCATGATGTCCCAGCACAGGTCAATGTAGTGACCGGTGGATCTTCTTCTGGTATGGAGTATGTTTCTCTTAATCCTCAGTTGTTTACTATTTATGAACCAAATGAATGGCTGGTAGACACTGGAGCCAATGTGCATTTATGTGCTGACAGGGCTAATTTTGTGTCTTATCAGGAAATCCATGATCGCTCCGTGACAATGGGAAATGGGAGTACAGCTAGGGTGCTAGGAGTTGGATGTGTGAGCCTGAAGTTTACTTCAGGGCGTGTTCTTACTCTTTCCTTAGTGTACCATGTTCCTAGTGTCAAGAGGAACATTTTATCTGGTTCTGTGTTAGTAAGAGAGGGTTATGAACTGAACTTTAAATGTAATAAGGTTGTCATACTCTATTTGAAGACTTTTATTGCAAAAGGTTATCTTTCTGATGGTTTGTTTAAAATCTTTGTGGATCATGTGATGAACAGAAATGTGGATGTTAATGCTTCCGTTTCTACTTCTGTTCCTGTTGCTTATAATGTTATAGATTCATCTGAATTGTGGCATGCTCGTTTAGGTCATCTTAATTTCAATTCCTTGAAACGTATGATGAACCTGAAATTGATTCCTGAACATACTGTTGATAAAACTAAGAAATGTGATATCTGTGTACAGGCTAAACAACCCAGAAAACCCTTTCATTCTGTGGTTAGAGATTCAGAAATTCTGGATCTGGTGCACTCAGATATTTGTGAGTTTAATGGTGTGTTGACTAGGGATCATAAAAAGTATTTCATTACCTTTATTGATGACTGTAGTAGATACTGTTATGTGTATTTGCTTAGATCTAAGGATGAGGCTTTGCAAAAGTTTATCATCTTTAAGAAAGAAGCAGAAACACAATCTGGCAAAGTTCTTAAAAGGTTGAGGTCTGATAGAGGAGGAGAGTATACTTCAAGTTTGTTTGTGGAATATTGCCAAGATCATGGCATTATTCATGAAACAACTGCCCCATACTCTCCTCAGTCTAATGGGATAGCAGAAAGGAAGAACAGGGTATTCATTGACATGGTCAACTCTCTCCTGCAGAGCTCGGGACTACCAAAGTATATGTGGGGGGAAGCTTTGAATACGGCTTGCCTTATTCTGAATCATATTCCCCTGAAACATAGAGATAGTAGTCCAATTGAACTTTGGAGACATAGGAAACCTAGTTTAAATTTCTCAAAGTGTGGGGGTGCCTTGCAAAGGTACTTGTTCCTGAGCACAAGAGAAAGAAACTAGGACCTAAGACAGTTGACGCAGTCTTCTTAGGCTATGCTGAAAATAGCTATGCGTACAGGTTTCTGGTTGTCAAATCAGAAATTCCTGGCATAGATATTAACACCATAGTCGAGTTTCGTGATGCCACATTCTTCGAAAATGTTTTTCCCATGAAGACTGGTTTGACTCAACATTTGTCTTCTGAGACTGTTGCCTCTACATCTGATTCTATTCCAGAACATGTGGAAAGAATGACTAATGTGGGGGCTGATGCATCCGGACCTAATCTTGATGCTGATGATCAAGAAGAGGTTGAACCTAGAAGGAGTAAAAGACTAAGGGTTGCCAAGGATTATGGTAGTGATTTTGTCACTTTCCAGATCACGGGTGATCCTCCCACCTTTCGAGATGCCATGGCTTCAGCTGAAGCTAGGCATTGGAAGGATGCCATTAAGAGTGAGATGGATTCCATTCTTGCTAATGGCACTTGGGTGTTAGTTGATCCTCCTCCTGGTTCAAAGACCATTGGATGCAAATGGGTCTTTAAGAAGAAACTAAAACCAGATGGAACCGTTGACAAGTATAAAGCTAGGCTAGTTGCTAAGGGTTTCAAACAAATGGAGGGAATAGATTATTTTGATACCTATTCCCCGGTCACTAGGATAACCACAATCAGGGTGCTTGTAGCACTGGCTTCCTTACATAATCTCTTTGTCCATCAGATGGATGTCAAGACTGCTTTTCTTAATGGTGATCTTGATGAAGAGATTTATATGGATCAGCCTGAAGGATTTGTGGCTCCGGATAGTGAGAATAAAGTTTGTAGACTTGTAAAGTCTCTGTATGGTTTGAAACAAGCTCCTAAGCAATGGCATGAAAAATTTGATATGACTATCATATCATTTGGTTTTATAGTCAATGAGTTTGATAAGTGTATCTATCACAAAGTTAAGGGTAATGAATTTGTAATCTTGTGCCTATATGTAGATGATATCTTGTTGTTTGGAAGCAGTTTGGGAATCATAACTGAGACCAAATCATTCTTAAGTAGCAGATTTGAAATGAAAGATATGGGTGAGGCAAATGTGATTCTGGGGCTGACTCTTATTAGATCAGCTGAAGGAATAGCAATTTCTCAATCTCACTATGTTGAGAAGGTTTTAGAGAAATTTGGCTATCAGAATTGTAAAGCTGTCTGTACACCCTATGATCCTTCTAGAATTTTCTGCAAGAATAAGAGTGGTGATCCTGTGTCTCAATTGCGGTATTCTCAGGTTATAGGAAGCTTAATGTATCTTGCAAACTGTACTAGACCAGACATTTCATATGCTGTGTCTAAACTCAGTAGATACACAAGCTGTCCTGACCATACTCACTGGGAAGGCTTAGATAGGGTGCTGAGGTACCTAAAGGGTACCATGACCCTAAGCTTACATTTTCAGAAATTCCCTGCTGTACTTGAGGGATATAGTGATGCAAGCTGGATAGCTGAAAACTCAGGGAGCAATGGTGTCACAGGGTATGTCTTTACCCTGGGAGGTGGTGTAGTTGCCTGGAGGTCAACTAAACAAACCATCTTGTCTCGGTCTACTTTTGAGGCTGAGTTGTGTGCTTTGGATACTACTGGTATGGAGGCTGAATGGATCAGGGGTCTTCTTTCTGAACTCCCTCTGATGAGTAAGCCTATACCTGCGATATCTGTGCATTGTGATAATATGACCACAATTGCCAAGATTAAAAGTTCAAAGTACAACCAAAAAGAAAGGAGACATATTCAACTCAGACTTAAGTCTGTAAGAGAATTAGTGTCTCAGGGAGTGATAGCTGTGGATTTTGTTGGTACCAAGGACAACATAGCTGATCCTCTGACTAAAGGACTTAACAAGAGTCAAGTCCAAAAATTTAGGATGGGGATGGGACTGAAACCCATCAGTTGTTCTCCTGCAGTGGCAACCCAACCTATCTGAGTAGAGATCCTACAAAGAAGGTTCAATGTGGTAATAACAAGCTGTTGAGAGGACTGGAAGGCACTTGTTTAAATAGATACTTTGTATCTGAGTTCCTCCCCTGTAATCCTAAACAATCTAGTGCCTGTTACTGCAAGTTAAGGTTAAGTTGTATACTTTTAATGGGTTCAAGCCTGGTAAGGCAGGATGTTTGCAGTGCATCCTTGGAGAAGCCCACCTATATGAGTACAACTGTGAGGCCGCAGTTAAAGAATTGGGTTATTCTTGAAAGTACTCATGAAACAGGATTGGGCACATGGCCTTTAAAGTGCCAGTTATTTTTTTACTACCAATAGAACCTTATTTCATGTTGTTTTCTAATAAGTAGCCCTTCACAAAAAGGATCAAGTTCAAGATTTAATTCACTTCGATTCTGTGGGGGGGTGAAAATTAGAACACTTAGGTGAAGGTTCAAACCCGAAAGGTACCTTTACTGAAAGCATGATTTGTTCATATCTCTTCTGTTTGTTCCCTTTTATCAAACCTTGAGTTTGTGGGGGAATGTTAGGTTGAAGGGGGGTTGGGGTTGGGAGTATATCTAAGGAAGGGAAACTCAAAGGTTTTCCATAAGGGTGCTACCTCAAGTGTTGTGTTTTGTATGGGGATATTAGTCCCACATTGGAAAACACAAAGAGGTGAGGGGACCTTATAGTTCCTAGGACCCCATGGACTATGTCTTATAGACATAGTGGAGGTAAGCTAGATCCAATCACACGCACGCACGCGCCGGGCCGGGCTGGGCTGGGCGGGCGCGCGTGTGTGAGGTGTGGGTCCAGCCGGCTTGCCTTGGCACCTTTTTGGAATTCTTTTTGCTATTCTATCCTTTCCTTGGAGAGAAAGAGGGGTTTCCGAACTTATCGTTTCGGATACGAACCGTCGCGGGCGTGGGGCACATAAGGAGAGTAATTAGGATTACCCTAATTACTGCTACTCTTTTTTCTCGTGTCTGTTCGACTTCACAGAGGAACCGCTCGCAACGTCGCTCTCTTGCTCTCGTCTCCGGCTCCTCCTTGCGCCGTCCCGCGGAGATCGCTGCTGTCTTCGTCCCGTGCGTTCGCCACCGTCTTCGTCGCTGTGCACGCTCGCGGACACTTGCAGCCCTTGTTCTTCGGTGTTCGGTGCATGCTTTCTAACCTTTTTAAAAGACGAGATTTAGGTTTTTCGTGTAGTAATTATTACAAGATTCTTAAGAGTGCGCTTAAGTTTCTTGTGTTAGTAGTCGTATCCTGGGGGAAGATCGCTATATCTATCGCACCGTGTTTGTGGGGGGCGATATCTTCTCTAAGGGGAGTCTCTTTGAGGCGCTTCTACTAATCCAGTTGTTTAGATAGATATAATTATTTATTCCTTCATACTTAATTGTTCAACAATCATGCTTATGTTTGATTCTTCTTGGTTGTCCTTATTTGAATCAACCTCCTATGTAATTTTACTATGGTTTGCATTGCATCTACTGTGGTCCGTTTATTGCCATGATGTTGTCCTTGCACACTGTTTATTTCTAACACCTTATTCACATCGAAGAAAATTATTTCATGCTTCATCTTGTAATAATGAATTATTGATAGTATGCCAAGTTTCATTACCTTCTTCCATACTGATCCAAGGATATCTAACTTGCTAAAACAAAGTTGTTCTTCCTCAAATTCTTTTACAGAAGATATAGGCTCGGTATCATATATAATACCTGCCTTAGAAATAAGTCTATGATCTGTATCATATGTAGTTGAAGACATAAACATGGTGTCTAATACATCCCGTCCTTCATTTATTTCGATAAGAAACTCTATAGTAGTTTCTTCCATAGATTCATACGTTCCGCCTTCAGGAGAATAATAATAGTTATTATATAACAAATGATCCGCTTGGTGTTTAAACCAATGAACCAGATATTCTTTGCATTCATCACGAAGGCCAGCTTCATATAGATCATAGATAGGGCGATATTTAATAGGCTCATTCAAGACTAGAGGACACCATAATTCTAGCCTATAATGACCAAGGTTATTTTTATGCATAGGAGTAAGGGTTGTGGAAGCTTGTAGAAGATTATTCATCTCTGAACACTCGGCCATAGGTTGTTGAGTACTTACCTCCTTAAAGACTACTATAAAATAATCTTTATGGTATGGTATGATATGAGATAGAGCAAAATATCAACCAGAATTTGTACTCATCACCGTACACTCTCACTTACAAATTTTCTTAATTAGAAAGGCTATCGTATGCCATTCTCTATATTAAATATCAGCTCTAAACTGTGGTATAATAGGGATGTAAGTAAGCACCACAATATCAACCGGCATAGTATCATCATTATTATGGAACACATGAAATGATTTTTGGAAAGTATCAATATAGTATTGATGCAAGTCATGATCTTCAAAATGATCATTGTGATCCCATATTGTAGTAAAATGTCTTTCAAACTCATACCCATTTTCAACATGAACTCGATGAGAATTGTAACTATGAAATTTATATGGAATGGGATGCGCAATATCAGATACAACAAGGGTGTATAAAGCACCATAGAAAAATTAAAGGAAGATAAACAAGAACAAAAAGAAGAGATAGATAGATAGCAACCGGTATAACTTAATGCCTTTAGTTGCTCTTCTTAGACTCTGATACCAATTAAGGTGGACAGAGATCTAAGGCTCTCGAGAGGAAGGTGCAAGGCACACTCACTCACAAGAATATCACACACAAGGTGTAACTGAAATATTGAGGGTTTTCTATGATGATAAGAACATGACAAGATTACAAGACGCGATTACGAAAACAAGAATATGACTCTATACAAGACTTATAAGAACAAGAATTTACAGTAATGAAGGTCAAGTTTTCTTTAAGCACTCTTGGGTTGATGGAAGCATGGAGATGGTTGATGGTTTGGAAGTGGATAGGGATGCTGGACCGACTTGAATTGGATGCTCAAGAATGAACTCTTGGGGTCTTATTCATAGACCGTGAAAGACCCTTCCGGAAGTTGCTAGGAAATTACCTATAAAGTAAATTAGGAATATACCTTATAAAGTAAGGCTATAAAGTAAGATATGACATGACTTGAATAAGCCTATAAAGTAAGCTATGGAAGTTGCTAGGACGGTGTCTTATAAAGTAAGCTTATAAAGTAAGTTATGACATGACGTAAAGTATAACATGATTTAAAAATTCTAAAATTCTTGACAATGTTACGGCTCTTCGAGGCTCAACAACTTTATCAAGAAAATTGACAACTTGTCTTAGACTTCTCTTTATAGGGTATCACGTAGAGTTCTCTTTACATAAAAAGTATAAAAAGCGAAGATGTATTCCTTCATAGACAAGGAACATCCTTCTTCTTTATAAATTAAGCTATTAGTTTTTATCTTCACGAAGCTATTACTTTTCTTCTTCATGAAGCTACTTTGTACAGATATTATGTGCTAGTATAGTTGATATCAAGGTCGCTGTCACTTCCTCTACCCGGGTTCTCGACTACTATCATGGTTGTTTGCATCTAATCTAATTCAGCATCAACTTCACAAGCTGTTAAAATCTATCATATAGGTGTTACTGATTTATAGCATACAGGTTCGCAAACTTCTTATGAAGTTGTTGGCACAACATCTTCATATCTGTAATATTGGACATCTCTTCAATTTTTTTTATTACTAAAATTTTTGTTTGGACTAAATTGGACTAGAATACTTCAGTCTTGCGCTTGCGTCTAGTGCCAATCTAATTTGCACGTTTTTCTAGATGAAATATTATCATAGAATATGGTGTCAGAAAGTATGATGCCACTTGGTCTTCATCTTCAATCCATTCTGGTAGAGTGGATATGAACTTCAAGGTTATTCCACCAAGGACTCTGTTGATGTGCTATCTGATTAATAAGTCAATTTTCTCAGAAATGTTTCGCAACTGATGCATCTCACTGGCTATAATAAAAAATATACGGATCAGGCCATCTTAGAAGAGTTTGGAGACAATTCACTAGTTTTTATGGATTATATTGTTTATATTTGTAAGGTCTATATCTATTTTATACATTCGGTCAATTTCAACAATCTCAAGGTGACTATCAAATGTTTCATGCAACTTATGTTGAATGGAAAGAAATGATACAATCTTTGATTCTTTAACTAAATCATCTATACGAGCCTTTAAATCTTTAGACAATATGGAGGAGACGTATTCCCGATATCTTTACCTAAGAAATTTATTGAATGTAAGATTTTTGGGTGTAAAGTTCTGTAAGCTAATGCAATGGCCCTTTACCGTCTACATGTTGATCATGCAATTCCTTTAATCATCTAAAATCATGAACGTGAACACTTGTCTCATATTCTAAATACTATACATTTGATTCTAATGCAATCCTATATTGGTTCATTTCATAGAACAAAATACTAAACTTATATATTTGTCTAATAAAACTATTGCAGATAGTGTGCATATTAGACCAGTTATAATAGAAAAGGTCATCCACTATAGTTCTCTGTACGTCACTAAGTGCGGATAGTGTGTATATTAGACCAGTTATAATAGAAAAGGTCATCCACTATAGTTTTATGTATGTCACTAAGATGAGGGCACTCAGGGCAGTTGAACTAGAAAATGTCATCCACTATAGTTTTCTGTACGTCACTAAGATGAGGGCACTTAGGGCAGCTGAACTCTTTTTGTTTTCACAGAAGAGCCATCATATACATCAATGATCAAGCTATTGTTATGAAATAAAATATTTGGGTGGTCTCCACTAGACTGCATTCCACTTGGGTATTGAAGGCTATAATTTCATCTAGAGCTTGATAATGATGATCCATAAAGAATTGTTTGTCATGACTAAATATTTCTATACTGACTTTGATATCTATAGCTACAAAATGATTTTTAGTATTACAAAGAGATTCGCCATCTATATCTATTTGTAAGTAATTGTTTATCATTTAAATTTTTTTGATATTCTAATCATTTTGTACTAAAGGTACTGTCCTAAACTAATGAAACTTGTTGTTCATCGTAACTCGATTATAGATATAGTGCGTTAGATGAAGAACTTTCCGATAACAAAAGAATGTTAGATAGTTATGATATTAAAAAATTTCAAATTCTAAAGTTTCTGTGTTAGAAATAAGCCAAAATTGGATACTAAATCTATTCTTTATAGGATTTCTATCAACATCATAAAAGTTTGCACTAATATAAGTAAAGTTTATTTGTGAAGATACATTAAACCACTTATAATTTTTTAGTGATACATTAAGATAAACTTCTCTATCTGTAAAGTATATAGTAATTGGTTGTTCATTCATAGTCGATTCTATTAACGTAGACAATAAATCTACTAATTCATTATTTTGTCCTTTAAAATGAACAAATGTGGGTCTGTGACCATTTCCGATTAAAAAATCTATAAATTGAAGCTAACGTCTTTCAGCAAGTCTAGTCATTTTGGCTGAATTAGTATGGGATATTACGTTATTACAGTCAATTATTATGATGAATATGTTTTGTCAAGATATATCTTAAATTTATTGACTGCTTCAATTATTCCTTAATTTATGCGTCCGTATTGTTATGGATGATTATTTTATACTTACTTAGAGCATATCTACATAGTTGTTCTTGAGTTTTTATAGTTTGTAATAATACTGCTCCCCAACTTTATTGAGAACTATCGGTTTTTATGATTTTGGGAGTATCTGTCTGTGACTCCGTGGTAAGGATAAAGGAAGGAGATTTTTAACTATGTTTTTTTTTGTTATATGAGCATAATGTCTTCTTGCTTAAAGAACTTTTACCCATATTTTCATAATTTATTGTAAAGGAGTTGCACGAGAGTATTAAGATTTTTGATAAATAATCTAGCATAGTTTAGTAATCCTAAGAATTGTTGTAGTTATTTGCTATCTTCTAACTTATCAAGGAATAGTAATATTTTTATAGCTATGTGTGGTTAATTAGGATCTAATTTACCCTTTCCTAATTTCTAATCCTAAAAATTTTAGTTTTTCCGTTTCCATAATCATTATGTTCTTATTTATGATAATATCATTATCTCGAAACTTAGTAAAAACCAATGCTATATGTTTTTTATGTTCTTATAGAGTTGCTAAAATAACTATAATATCATCTATATAGGCACAATAAAAATCTTGACAATTATTAAATATTTTATCTATTTTCTTTGAAATATAGTTGGTGCGTGTTTTTCACTCTAAAAGATAAAACTAACCATTCATAATGTCTTAAAGGTGTTGTAAATGTTGTTCACTCTATGCTTTCTTTAGCCATCATAATTTGTCAAAAAATACATTTATAGTAAAATTTACTAAAAATTCTACCTTGTTGTATATGCTGAAATATTATTTCTTTGTTAGGAATTTGATGGCTATCATATCTAATATTGTCGTTTAATCTTTTATAATTTATTACCATTTTATATTTACCTATTTTCTCTTCACTATAGTTTCTTACTTTAAAAACTATGAATTTATGGTGACTAAAAGATTCTCGAATTATTTGTAATTTAGTGAGTTCACTAATATGTAGTGCATAATCTTCTAGGTCCCTTGGTGTAGGTTTAATATTTTCAGTGATATCAAGATTGATTATATCTAGTTTTTGTTCTAACTTATTTCTTTTCCAATGAATTATGAGATTATCACCTATAATACATTCTTCGTTTAATTATGTGACAAACTTATAAAGATTATCTTTCCAATCTACACAACTTAGATTATTAGATTGTTCAACTTGATCTTGGAATAGAGCAACTATAAAAGTTACTACACGTGAGAAGAGAGAGAGAGAGTATTTTAATGTATTAGCATATCTCCGGTAAATTTGATAAAGTTAAGTCCTAAGATGAAAGAATATGTAACAAAGATATCTATGATCAAAGTACAAGGGGTATAAAACTTATTATTATTTACTATCATTGAGATTTGAGAGATAAAATATTTTTTTGAGATGTCTTGTACCATCGTCTGTACCTATACTACTTTCATATCGGACAGATTGTAATTCTTCCTTAGGAACATGTTTTTAGTGGATTATTATTTTACTGTCTCATGTATCTATCATTGTTTGTAAATGAACCTTAGTACTTTTGAATTGTATTTGTAGTGTGACATCTATGGTTAAATATAATTGATTTGATTTTTCTATTTCCAAAATTTCTATGTGATCGATTCTTTAGCTTCCCTACTTCTATCTTGTATATTATATCGGACTTACTTCTTCTAGAATACTAACTGGTTCTGTTATTTGTATTCTTACAGGTTGTGGTGGTTAGGGTTCTGGTTGTCTATAGGCTAATTTTTTAGAAAAGGTTTTACCCGATCTGTTCCATATAGGCCACAATGCTTCTTGTGGAGGGTTTTCTTCGTGCATTATTATATTAATGTAATGCTCATTATCTTTATTTTTTAGAAATGATAAAGTCATTGGCTAAGAAGTTGAAGATTCAAATATATCTAAGAGGTTGAATGTTCTATTCGTAGGTTCAAATACATCTAAGAGATTTAAGATCCAGTATTAATAAACATATCTTTATCATTTTTTACAAAAGTCAAATATTTTAGGTTTTCCTATATTCGGGATGATTTACTTTTTTTTTTATTTTAGGTGTATTGAATTGGTTTGTAAGACTTTTTACGTCTTTTTGAAATTTTTGTTCTCGGTGAAAGACTAACAATCGATCTATTTTTCGATGAATGTTAAGTTGTAATTCTATCAAGAAATTCAATTGGTTGTGATTTATCTTATTACTTTATGTTGTAACTATAGCTTCGGTTATTCCTAAAATACTGGAATACTTAAAGCAGAGAGAGATGCTTGCATTTTTATATATTCAGAATATATTCTACTCATTCAGATGTTTTAACTTTTATATATTCTAATTCGTTTTGGACTCCTGTTAGAGTTGATTAAATATATGTAATATTACGTTGTAGTTTAAGTATAAAAGACTTAGTTTCTAGTTTTACCCGACGAGGTTGTTTATATTCTAATAATTGTCTAAGGCTATTAAACTATCTCGAAAAGACTTTTTGTTATTGTAATATAGTTTCTAATTTTTTTTAGATTACCTACTCTTGAATGACTTCTAAGTGTCCTTCCTATTACTTTTTTTTTTTGTAAAACAGAGATTGAAATTAACTAAGACAGGGAAACAGAGGATACATAAGATAGCAGACAAGGAGGGATAACGGCGGGGGATCAAGAGCAGCAAACTTTGGCCCGGAGTCCCTCTTGTGCGAGTGTGTGGGCCGCCATGTTTGTAGACCTGGGGGCAAAACACACTTGGACAGAGGAGGAGGACAAAAGATTGATACAATCTTGGATGATAGTGGAGATCTTCCAAGGGGGGCTGGAGATCCCATTAACACAGTTAATGATGTGGAGGGCGTCACCTTCCACCAAAGCCGGTTGAGCTTGAGCAGTAGCTAACCTGATAGCTTGCAGCAGAGCAAGGGATTCTGCCATTTCTGGAGACTGAGCCTGGAAGAAGGAGATTTTGCAGATGATGGTGGCGTCGGAGGAATCTCTCATAATGATCCCGGCTGCACCATGGCCGTCTTTGAAGGCTGCATCTGAATTTATTTTTAAGCAGTGAGCTGCAGGGGGGCTCCAAGCTGCAGGCAGATGTGCAGTAGGCTGGAAGGAGGCATCTCGGTTGACATTCCAGCTGTGATGAAGATTGAGGGCTGAAGCAATAATCTGCCTAGGATGGTCTTCGATGCCTTCGAAGGCAGTCTTACATCTCGCGACCCAAATCTGCCACATGATAGCAAAACTTAAGGTAATAATATGTACATCATGTTTGTTGTTGGAGAAAGGAGGCTTGGTCCATTCTAGAATCCGATCTTCAAGCAATTGAGGGTCTGCATCTGAATGATAGTTCAGCGGTGAGAGCTTCCATGTGGCTCTAGCTTTGTTGCAGGAGAAGAGAAGATGGTGAAGGGATTCATCTTGGCTGTGACAAACAGGACAAAGAGGGTCCAATTTCTTACTGAATTGGGCAATCTTGGGGTTTAGAGGGAGGGTCCCCGCAAGGCATTTCCAGATAAAGATTGTAATTTTTGGAGGGAGAAGGCTGTAAATGGTGGGGTGCCAAATAAGCTTCCAGATGTCCTTGTGGTTGGAAGAGGACGATGGTTGAGATCTCTCGACCAGCATTCTGTACGCAGATTTGATGGAAAACTTGCCTTCTGTGGCGGGGCTCCAGATGGTGCAGTCACCCTCAGGGTGTGGGGATTGTGGGAGGTTGATGGTGAGAATCTCCTCCGCAGTCTGCTTCTCAAAGTATTGGTTGATGAGGGGCCGGTTCCATTGGTGATGGGATATCAGTTGGGATACCAAATTGAGGGGCCCCGGAGTGCTTCCAACAATGGTCCTAGGTGGCCCGAGTCTGTTAGGGATCCACTTGTCCTCCCAAATATTAGTGCTTTTCCCATCTTGAATCTGCTGGAAGAGGCCAGCCTTTACATCCTTCCTGACAGATAAAATGGATGCCCATGTATGGGAGCAGTTGGTTGCCTTTTGAACCTCCCAGAAATCCAGCCCTTTGAGGTACTTTGCTCTCAGGATAGAGGCCCACAGTGATTGGGGTTGTTTGATGAACCACCAGATCACCTTCATAATTGCAGCTTTGTTATAGGTATGTGGGTCTCTTATACCAAGGCCACCAGAAGCTTTGTGCTGTTTGATTTTTTCCCAGCTGCAAAGATGAATTTTTCGGTTCCCCGGGACTTCCCCCCACCAGAACTGACATTGCAACTGATTTAATTTCCGGAGGATACCTTTGGGGAGGATAGTGGTAGCCATAATGTGCGAGGGGATAGTTGATAAGGTCGACTTAATCAGTGTAACTCTTCCAGCTGGAGAAAGGATATTCTTTTTCCAATTGCTCAGTCTGTTGTTGATTCTCTCTTCCAGGAACCTGAATTGTTGTAATCGGCCTTTCTCTGGTCTGAGTGGAACTCCCAGATATAACTCTTTTGCAGGCAATAAGTTGATGGCAGTGATGTTGCATATGTGTGTTTGCATTTCAGCTGGGGTGTTGGGACTAAAAACAAACCCGGACTTCATCCTATTGATGTTCTGTCCAGACCATTCTGCATATTGCTGAAGAATGTTCATGTATTCCTGGACCTCAGATTCCTCTACTTTCCCAAATATAAAGATATCATCGGCATACATCACATGGGTGATGGTCGGAGCCCTACAGTTGATCTTAAGCCCTTGAATTTTTCCCTTGTCCACTCTGTCTTTGATCAGTCCAGTGAGGATTTCGACACACATGATGTATGTGTATGGGGATAGGGGGCAACCCTGCCGGATACCTCGAGTGGGATAGACCATACCTGTAGGTTCTCCATTAAAGTTGATGGAGAAGGAGGCTGTGCCACTGCATTGGTTGATGAGTCTTCGAGAGGTTTCAGAAAAACCGAACTGTTCCATGGTATTGTCTATGAAAGCCCACTCCAAAGTGTCATATGCTTTGCCGATATCAATCTTGAGCCCAAAGGAGCCGCCCTTCCCTTGCTTTGCTTTAATGGAGTGCATCAGTTCCTGAACAACAATAATACAATCGGAGGTAAAACGGTTAGGTATAAAAGCATTTTGGTTGCAAGATATGATCCTGTGGAGAATGGGTTTAATCCTATTGGCAAGAATTTTTGTGATGATTTTATAGAGGACATTGCACAGGCTAATTGGTCTGAAGTCTGATGGTGTCTCGGGGGGCTGGGTCTTGGGTATGAGGGTGATGAGTGTGTGGTTGAGAGTGGGGGGGAGGATGTGGGTGTGGAAGAAGGATATGATGAGGTCGGTGCATTGGTCTTTGAGGATGTGCCAGTATTTTTGGTAGAATATAGGTGGGAAGCCATCTGGTCCAGGAGATTTCCTGGGGTTCATGCTGTATAGGGCATCTTTTATTTCTTTGTCTGAGGGGGGGGGGGGGGAGTGGAACTTGAGGTCTTCTTCCGGGGTGATAGTTGTGAGAAGAGGGGGAAAGCCAGTGGGGCAGTGGGTGGGCTCAGTAGTGGTGTATAGGTTATAGAAGTAGTTAACAAAGGAGCTTTGGATAGTGGAGCTATCCCCAGTCCAACTGCCATCCGGAAGTATCATCCAAGCAATTATGTTAGTTTTTCTCCTAGCCAGCACCTTGGTATGAAAGAACTTTGTACTTCTATCCCCTTCCTTGTACCAATGAGATTTTGATCTTTGCCTCCAATACTCCTCGATCATCATAGTTTGTTCCTCATATTGGTTTTCCAGCATAGTTTCTTTGGTGATGTACTCTTCAGTGATGGGCATAGATCTGATTTTGACAATTTCTTCTTGAATTTCCTTCGCCCGGTGATGGGGGTTAGTGAAATTTCTCTGTTTCCATTTACGGATTTGGGTTTGAAGCTGCTTAGTCTTGTGGGTGTAGCTGACAGATAATGGGGTAGTATTCTTCCAGCATTGTTCAATTACCTTTTTGAAATCTTGCCGATGAGTCCACATGGACTCAAGTTTGAATGGGGGCTTCCTCCTGACAGTGCTTCCCAGCAAGTTCGTGTATATGGGGTTATGATCACTAGCAATTCTGGGAAGGTGGTGAACAGATGCTTGGGGAAATTGCAGCCTCCAATCCACATTTGCCAGTGATCTATCCAGACGTTCTTTTATATGCCATTTGGCCATTCTTTTGTTGGTCCAGGTGTAGGCAGGACCATCGTAGCCCAGGTCAAGTAATCTAGTGTCAAGTATGAAGTGCTGAAAATCTCTGGTTTGCCTTGTGTCAACAGTGGAGCCTCCTACTTTATCTGCTTGTCCGAGAATAGAATTCATATCCCCAGTGACCAAGACGGGGCCTGTGAGAGTATGTATAAACTGGGAGAGTTCGGCCCAGAAAGCTTGCCTGTGAGTGTAGATCCCTTTTAAAATCCACTTAATGAAAAATTAAGAATATGAATAAATAAGCATGAAATGTAAATAGAACGAGGTGCTAAGGGGAATTTGTGATCGCCAGAGACGCAAAGGCCTCAAAAGATAATAATGAAAATCATGGAGGGATCGCGAAAAATACCTTTAAAAGCGCGGGTGATTGTGAATGCTCCCTTCTCTTCTAATCGGCCGGCCGATGAAGAGAGTTCTTCAATTAATTACCCTTGCAAACAAAACAAACACCAACAAAGATATGGATTAGAAATATGGTGAGTGTAGCATCATTTCTTAATAAAGGGATGAGCATGAAAGTATGTGCAAGAACACACCTTAAGGGTGGTTGCCCTTAAACACCTATCCAAAAAGGGTGTGGAGAAATATGATGCATGAAGATGCAAAAATATGAATATAGTGGAAAGAGTGCAAGTGTGCACTATGGGAGATTTCTCAACGTGGTTGAGTTAAAAAATATATAAACATGAACATGGACATGCATGTATATGAACTAATGATGATAAAAATAGCAGAAGAATCAAAAGGAAAAATCAAAAGGAAAAATAGAAAAGCCTGTTGCTTGGCTTTAAATGCTCGATGGGGAGAAGACTTCAAAAGGATGATGAAGTTAACATGGGAAGTTCCTCCTTCAGCCACAGCAACAGCACCTGCGTGAGAAGAAAGAAAGAAAAAACTAACAGAAAAACAAAACCAGAAGGAGAACAACGTCAGAAGGGAGAAGAAGAAAAAGAAGAATCCAACCTCATTAACAGAGCCGCAGAAGCTCTATAAAAAGGATTAGATCAAACAGATAAAAGGATAAGAATAGCAAGAGTCCAACAAGGGAAAGGATTAAGCTGGGCAAGAGCCCAAACGAAGCAGGAGTCTCTCTGGGAAAGGCTGCGTTCGTTCGGAGCACAAAAGTGAAACACGACTTGGTTCAGGGCGTCAATTGTTGAATTGACGACCTGCCCAGAGGGCGTTTCTTTAAAACACGCCCTGCACAAGGGCGTTTCTTTCAAAACCAATTTTAGAAATAAAAACTCCCCATATTTAAAAAAATGTAAAACACGCCTCAACCAAAGCCACTTTTAAAAACACGCCCCTGGGAAGGGCGTTAATTTCAAGTCTTGAAAACGGGAAAGTCGGTGAAACCAAAGAATTGACGCCTTCAGGTGTGGGCGTCCTTTCTCAAAGAAACGTCCCAGATCAGGTCGTGTTTTGTTAAAAACACGCCCTTACCCAGGTCGTGAATTTTAAAAATGAGATAAATGCCCAGAAAATCCAGAAAAATAGGAAAAGGGAGAAAATAAGAGAAAAACAAGATAAATTCAAGAAAAGTGGGAAAAATCACTCAAACAAGCTAATTTGAGGGTCAAATGGGGCATTACACGGTAATATGAAATATACTCAAAATAATGTCATTTTTAGCTTGTCTACAGCTGCCCCGCCTTGGCGTCTGCTTTGCAAGGGAGCGTAGCAAGCTGAAAAGTAGATGCCAAGGTGTGATGAGACACGCATTCAACATCACTTGATGAGAATCAAATCAAAAGCACGAGATGAAGCAAATCTCGAGAAATTCAATGAAACCAACGATGTTTGGATAAAACGGGGAGATGTGCACGCGGTGCACGAAGGAGATAAAATAAATGATCAACTTCTAGCGCGGTGGAAGTACCCCAGGTCACAAACCTGTAAGTTTCACTATTGGGGAGCAGTTACCAGCCAGTGGACGTGCTGCAGCCAAGGTGGATCAAAGGAAAGGATTGAAATAAGATGATAAAAATCCAAACAAGAAGCTTTCGAGAAAATCACCCAAAACAGCAACAAAACGAACTGAAGATTCAATCCGACATGGAATATCTCATATATGGAAAGATTAAGATCAACTTCAACCCTCAAAGTCAACTCATCAGAATGATTTTTCAACAATTGTTTCAAATTCCTACATGAATGTATGCTGGGTTTAAAAGGAAAAATTAAATCAAATGAAAATATAAGATAATCAAGGATAATATTACTAAGCTGCCAAAACTGGGTCAAGAAACCGATTTCACGAGCTGATACTAAGCCGAAGCCCGTTTATCCACGCACCAACTCATAAAAAGGAACCATCGTCCCCAGTCTCGGACGGCCCAACGGCCTATCCGTATGACTAAGATGCCTCTGGAATCGTCATCGTTTTTGATGAAGGGGAACTCAAATTCCAGATTTACCAAAGCCACAAGGTCCTTGATATAATCTAGTAGCATATGTAACATATAGTAAAATGCATACAGGAGATGGTGGTGCAATGAGCATGGGAACTGAGCTGCAAGCACCGTGGGGGTTGGATGATGATGCCTAGTCGGTGGGACCAAGAGCTTCTTATCCTGCGCTCAAAAATTCATCAGCCAAGATATAAAAGATAACAAGCAATGAATAAGGCATTTAAGTGTAGCAAGCATAGTATGAATCAAAGCATCAATAGCATGTCACAACATAGTAACCATTATGAGTTGAATCATGATATTACAAAGCATCATTGTTTGTTATTTTGTCATGAGGATGCCAACTTGGCTAATCAAGATTTGGAGTTGAATGATCAAGATCTGATAATGCCCAGTGGCAGAATTGATATTAGTAGGAGTTGATTGAAAGATCTGGAGATGAATAATCAGGATGATAATCAGGAGATATGATAATGAAAATGATATAAGGAGGTGATAATCAAAAATGATGCCCAGGGTGGCATGTCATGAGAATATCGGGAGAATCAATAGATTGATAGCAATGAGTGGAGATAGGACTCATCCCGTGCTCTTGGTCCTTGCAAAGCTGTTCCTGCAAAACACCATCAGAAAATACAATGCAATCTTTATGGAGTTTTTTTTTGAAATACATAAATTTTTATGTGGTTTTTGAAAAAGATATTCAAATTTTTATGAATTTTGGAAAAATATGCAACTTTTTATGGGTTTTGGAAAAGATATTCAATTTTTTTGTGAATTTTTGGTAGAAATATCTGATTTTTTGTTTGATTTTTGCAATATTCAATTTTTTGTTTTGGTTTAGACATAGCTAATGCAGCATCCTAGGGTGTTTCAAACCACTGACTAGGGGTCCTCGTTCCTTCCCCTTTTGCTTAAAACTGCCCAAAGCCGGGCGTGCATTGAAAGGTGGCGCCCTATAACCGACTGCCCTTGATCAACGGTGCCCCTACCAAGGCCATACCCGAGAAACATTCGGTCTTGGAGGGAGAAGAGAAGAATAATTGGAGATAAGCTTTATACAGGATGGGAGATATCGGGACTTGAATTCTTTCCAAGGTGTTTCCCCTCAAAGAGGTAGTCTGTTGTGCCGGGGCTTTATGCCTTTGATTTTTAGACCCTTGACATGCATACGACCAGGATTTTCCCTGCGGGGACTTTGCCACTCTTGACATGCCATAATTCACAATCTTGCTTTTATCGAAATTCTGACTTGATTTTCATAATAGCCCTTTTGGCGAGATGTATATCATGAAAGCTTATTGAATTTGGGTCAAGACTGCCCCTATTTGAGACTCCTCTCGTATTGGGGATTACCAAGGTTGGTCATCTCATCCGTCAACCTCTTGTCCCTGCACGTGGCCGAGTAAAGAAGAGAAAAGACTTTCAGATATTCTCATGGCATGGCCAAGGTAGCAACGGTGTTTAACTAAAGGAGCCGGCTAAGGACGCCGTGAAGTGTGTGCGGTGCCCTGCTAAAGGTTGCTCTTAACAAGCGGGGAGAGAATGTTGAATTCCCAGCGCGGGTTCTTAAAAGGTGCTGCAAAAGCAAGCCTAAAGACTCTTTTTTTTAAACAAATGATTCAACAAAAGCCTAAGATAAAGGTTTAAAACACTACTCTTAATCTTGTTAAGAAGCACTTCATCTTGAAAATCATGCGTGAAGTAATGAGAAAATGATATCATTAAAATGCATACTTACGCCAATATGTTACCTTGCAACCTTTGTAGAAGTAGCTGTCAGAGGCGAGGTTGATCATCATGGGATTTGTCCTCTTTAGGAGTCAAAAGGATTGGAAGCAAAGGATTTTGGGAGTGGCTTAACAAGAATGAGTGGTGCTCAAACCAGACTCAGACGAATACGGAGAAAAGGGAAGAGAGGCGAGAGCTAGAACTCCCTCACTAAGGCGCGGAGACCCTGATCACATGGAACAGTCTACAGAAGAAGCGAAGAATTAGAAGGATGAGTGAGGACTAAAGCCTTGGAAGCAATGGGAGAATGGGCAGATGCCCAAGGCAGTGGATGTGGAAGAAGTTGGGTCGGACCCAGAATCAGGAGGAATTAGAAGAAGAAATTGGTAGATAGAAAGAGGCGGATCCGGAGGGTCCGGAGGCAGAGGAGAATCATGAGAGGAAAAATCCGAAGGCTCCGGAGAGATGACAAAAGAAGGGACGCGATGCCCTGAGATGAAATAGGGAAAAAGATGATGGAAAAGGAAGAAAAAAATGAAGGATGTGATGTTCAGGAAGATTAGAAAGATGAATCGGAAGAAAGATGGAGGGTCCGGAGGTTCCGGAGGAAGCAAATGCCGAGGGACGCGATGCCCAGGGAGGAGAGAAAAATCCGGAGGTTCCGGAGGAATGAAATCATGAAGGAGAAGGTGGAAAGGGGCGTCGTGCCTGAGGGGAAAGTCCGGAGGTTCCGGAGGAATGAAATCAGGAAGGAGAAGGTGGAAAGGGGCGTCGTGCCCGAGGGGAAAGTCCGGAGGTTCCGGAGGAATGAAATCAGGAAGGAGAAGGTGGAAAGGGGCGTCGTGCCCGAGGGAAAAGTCCGGAGGTTCCGGAGGAATGAGATAGAAAGGGGCGTCATGCCCGGGAAGAGAATAGAGAGAATAAAACGGAGAATCCGGAGGTTCCGGAGGAATCAGATGGAAAAGGTGGAAAGGGGCGTCGTGCCCGAGGGGAAAGTTCGGAGGTTACGGAGGAACAGAATCAGAAAGGGCGAGATGCCCAAAGAAGAGGGATAAAATTCCTGGAGGTTTCAGGGAGATAGCAGGAAAAGGGACGCGATGCCCCAGGGATAGTGGATAAAAAGATGAAGATGAATAAGATGGGAAGTGCGGAATATCCGGAGGTGCCGGAAGGCGGGGAAGATACGGGTTTGGAAACCCGGGAAGCAGGAGGTGCAAATGCATGCAATGGGATGGATGCGATGAATGTATGAAATGTAAAGAATATGAAGAATGTGAAGGGCGAGAGGATGAGATCCTCCTTCTAACCTTGGGAATGGCCCATGAAGAAAAAGTGATAGAGATGGATGAATAGAAAGTAGAACAAATAAGGGATGGCCCCTTAGCATTAAGATAACTGCCCCTCCATGGCAGTGAAAGTGTATGAGAAATAGCCCCTGCCGAAGCTTCAATGGTGAATAACAACTCCCTTGGAAGGTGAAAAGTAATAGCGGGAGGGAGTTGGAAAGTTAGGCTTGGAAGCATCATGTTGCCGAGGAATTCAAGATTTGGAAATTGGAACAAAGAGTGTCCTGCCCGGCCCTTACGCAGCATCAATGCTTGGCGTGGTGGCGACTTGGCCTCTTCAATCATGCTTGGCACAATGATCCGGATTGGCATCCGGCAAATAAATTCTTGGGTCTTGAACATCACGGCCATGGCCAAATCTGTCTTGCCCGGCTCTTGATCATCTTCGGCACATATACTTGCAGAAACACCCATATTCCGAGTAGTAGAAGGAGGTGAAGCGGAGGCAGAAGGCTTTGTGAGTGGTGGAGGTATAATGGAAAGTGTTGGCGTAAGTGGAGGCGGAGGTTCAAACATATCGAGTTTCTCCCTTTGCTTACAAGCGGTCGGGGTTAGCTCGAGTGCAAAAAGTGGTGGATCCTGCTCAGGATTAACCATAGGTAAGGGTGAAGGGTTAAATGGTGGGATGGGCAAAGTGGGTTTTGGGGTTAAAGGGATAATGGAGGGTTGAGGTGGCGGTAATGGGAGGTTAATTGGGAAAGGTTCAATGGTGGGTTCGATGGAGGCTAATGGTGTGGAGGTAGATGGCTTAACGGGTGGAGGTTTAATAGTGGAAGGCTTGGGGGAGGCCAGTGTTGTGAAGGTCAATGGTGTAACTGGAGGAGGTGTAATGTATGCGGTGTCAAGGATAGGAGGAGACTTACAATGTGTCGGTGTGGGTGATTGAAGTATCGACCCATCATCGTAACACCAATTAGTCTCATAAATAGGGGTTGGATCAGGGATGGTTTCATCATGAGCAGGAGGTTCATCAAATGACAGTGGAGGGAGCGGGAAATTAAGAAAACTCGGAAGGGGTGCCTGCGGAGCTTCATCATCATCGTACACTGCCTCGGATTCTTCAAATGCTGGCTCTTGATCGCTTGAAATGCCGAAGTCATAATCATCTCTCCTATCTTTCCATTCATTCTCCATCTTGGTAATATCATCCAGGAAAGCGTGAAGAGGATTGACTGGAGTAGGGGGAGCGGGCCGCGGGCTCGTAACCCTCTTTAATTGTTCCTCCATAAGAGTGATTTTATCAAGGAGAGTTTGCTGGAGGGGTGTGACCTGAGCAACAGAAGGTTGGCAGGGCCTTGAAGGAGGAAGGGCCGTGTAAAAAGGCCGTGGAGGTGGATTAATGGGCCGACCCGTAGAAGAACCCGGATGGGCCGGATTGTAATGAATAAATGGGCCTTGGGGCAGTGAGGGAGGAGGAATAGAAGGAGGCGGGTGATGGGCCACCCGAGTAGAATGAACAGGAGGAGATGGGTAATGGGCTACCCGATCAGGATTGGAAGGAGGAGGGGGGTGATGGGCCACCCGTGTAGAATTGGAGGGAGATGGGTGATGGGCCACCCGAATAGAATTGGAAGGAGGTGGGTGATGGGCTACCCATATAGAATTGGAAGGAGGGAGAGATGCATGAGATGTACCCTCAACGGCAGCCTTAAGGGCTTGGATCTGTTGAGGGGTAAGATGATCTAACGCATGAATGATCTGGGAGGCTTTCTCATCATTGGGACGAGACGGTCCCGAGGGAATAGTGGCCTGAAATTGAGTAGGAGGACCATGAGAATGGACATTGCCCATGGGCCGGACATGACCATAAAAATGAGGACGTGGTCCTTTAAAAGAATGGTGAGAATTATGTTGAACATGTTGAAATTGAGGATTATAAGATGTGCTAGGTTGATCATCCTCATGAATTGAACTAAACATGTTGTTTTGTTTATCAAAGTAAGCCATTATGCAATCCAAATAGTGTGCAAATAATTTGCAAAGAAACACACAAGTTGGAATGGTTACCTTGATTTTTATTTGTCTAAACCTTGGTGAATTAATAAATTTTAGCAAAGTTTGGAATGATTCACACAAGGGGGGAACCTAGTTTCAATATGAGTTGAACTCCAATGCCAACTAGGGATCCTCTCTCACCACGCATAGGCCAACTAACTCGGGACTTCAAAAGGGTACAACCTGTCCGGCGTCCGTGAGGGAATCCACGGGTGCGGGGACTTACGGAGGCTTGGAAAAGGGATTTCCGGTCCAAAGAGACGGAGTGCTCAATGGAGGGTCTTCCCGATTCCAAGAGGGTGTGTGGAATCCTAATGAAGAGAGAGGAGGTCTCTCAAACCGATGCAAAGATGAATGCAGCAGGGAAAATAAGCCAATCAGCACAATATGATCAATCAATAAATATAGGCATCAATGAGCATGAAAAAAACCCACAGTAAAAACACGCCCTGGCTGGGGGCGCTACTAACCAAAGACACGACGATGTGACTGTCGTGAATCAAAGCGAGGGGCCAGGGGCAGAAAAACGCGCCTTAGACTGAGGCGCTATCAATAAAAGGACGCCCCTGCCAGCGGGCGTCAAATCACAAGAAACGCCTTAATGTGCGGCGCTAATCAATAAATAAACGCCCTGGAGAAGGGCGTGAATTCAAAGGCAGCGTAATAAAACCAAGAGAAATCAGGATATATGCTGGAAAACGCCCTGTCAGAGGGCGTAAAATATGAATAAGACGCCCTTGGTTAGGGCGTTAAATAAAGCACGCCTCTGACAGGGGCGTTAATTCACTCTTTTCCAGAAAATCTTCCCCGGCCAGAAACGACAAACACTCACAATCACGTGATCATGGCAAACAACAGAATAAGCATGCTCATCAATTTCTTGAATAAGTGGAATTCTAAAGAAAAATAACAACAAACTGACCAATCACTTAGGGAAGAGTGCAAAGCACAATGGAGGGTACCCGAGGGGCACAAAAGGGAGACGCACGGAGGGTGCGAATAAGGGAGATGGCACACGCGGGTGCCTAAGGGGAAAGGGGTAATGAAAGAAGAACACAAAGTGTCCCACCGTGATCGCCAATTTGTAGATCCCTTTTAAAATCCACTTAATGAAAAATTAAGAATATGAATAAATAAGCATGAAATGTAAATAGAACGAGGTGCTAAGGGGAATTTGTGATCGCCAGAGACGCAAAGGCCTCAAAAGATAATAATGAAAATCATGGAGGGATCGCGAAAAATACCTTTAAAAGCGCGGGTGATTGTGAATGCTCCCTTCTCTTCTAATCGGCCGGCCGATGAAGAGAGTTCTTCAATTAATTACCCTTGCAAACAAAACAAACACCAACAAAGATATGGATTAGAAATATGGTGAGTGTAGCATCATTTCTTAATAAAGGGATGAGCATGAAAGTATGTGCAAGAACACACCTTAAGGGTGGTTGCCCTTAAACCCCTATGCAAAAAGGGTGTGGAGAAATATGATGCATGAAGATGCAAAAATATGAATATAGTGGAAAGAGTGCAAGTGTGCACTATGGGAGATTTCTCAACGTGGTTGAGTTAAAAAATATATAAACATGAACATGGACATGCATGTATATGAACTAATGATGATAAAAATAGCAGAAGAATCAAAAGGAAAAATCAAAAGGAAAAATAGAAAAGCCTGTTGCTTGGCTTTAAATGCTCGATGGGGAGAAGACTTCAAAAGGATGATGAAGTTAACATGGGAAGTTCCTCCTTCAGCCACAGCAACAGCACCTGCGTGAGAAGAAAGAAAGAAAAAACTAACAGAAAAACAAAACCAGAAGAAGAACAACGTCAGAAGGGAGAAGAAGAAAAAGAAGAATCCAACCTCATTAACAGAGCCGCAGAAGCTCTATAAAAAGGATTAGATCAAACAGATAAAAGGATAAGAATAGCAAGAGTCCAACAAGGGAAAGGATTAAGCTGGACAAGAGCCCAAACGAAGCAGGAGTCTCTCTGGGAAAGGCTGCGTTCGTTCGGAGCACAAAAGTGAAACACGACTTGGTTCATGACGTCAATTGTTGAATTGATGACCTGCCCAGAGGGCGTTTCTTTAAAACACGCCCTGCACAAGGGCGTTTCTTTCAAAACCAATTTTAGAAATAAAAACTCCCCATATTTAAAAAAATGTAAAACACGCCTCAACCAAAGCCACTTTTAAAACACGCCCCTGGGAAGGGCGTTAATTTCAAGTCTTGAAAACGAGAAAGTCGGTGAAACCAAAGAATTGACGCCTTCAGGTGTGGGCGTCCTTTCTCAAAGAAACGCCCCAGATCAGGTCGTGTTTTGTTAAAAACACGCCCTTACCCAGGTCGTGAATTTTAAAAATGAGATAAATGCCCAGAAAATCCAGAAAAATAGGAAAAGGGAGAAAATAAGAGAAAAATAAGACAAATTCAAGAAAAGTGAGAAAAATCACTCAAACAAGCTAATTTGAGGGTCAAATGGGGCATTACACGGCAATATGAAATATACTCAAAATAATGTCAATTTTAGCGTGTCTACAGTGAGTTCTCCTAGCAGGAGCATAAAGGCATAATAGTGTCCAGTGTTTCTGTAGTGGATACTCAATGTCCAAGGCTATCCAATTCTCTGATGTGTGGAGGATGTGGGCCTGGATATTGGGGTCCCACCAAACCCAGAGGCCCCCTGATCTGCCCACGGGTGTAACAATACAGTGTGTGTCAATGTTCCTAGTTGCAAAGAAGGAGGCACTGGTGGTGTAGGAAGCTTTTGTTTCAGACAAGAAGACAATTTGTGGTTTTATGGAATGGTTTATTTGGTTTAGATATGGAATTGTGGAGTGACCACCCACACCCCGACAATTCCAAGGTAGGATTTTCATTGTTTCTCTTGCGGCTCGTTGAGGTCGGCCGCAACAACGTGTGTAAGATTTTGCTTAAGTGGGTTCTTGGGTGTCTGAGCGTGGACATGGTGTTTTGCTCTGGCAGCTTGTTTGGGATTTTGGTTTTTGGTTTTGGGTGGGTGGTTGGTGTGCTCCGAGCCTGGATGGAAAAGTTCTAGGGGAAGAGTAAGAACATCAGGCTTTGCTTTTTTGGAGTGGTGTTCGTGGGGATGTTCGGGGGGTAGATGCAGTTTTCTTTTTTCAAGTTTTATATTGGGGGTGGTAGGGGAATTTGTCGACGGGGGGTGGAGGGTGGGGACGGACGTGGGAGTGGGGGAGGTAAGGGGTGGTGTT
This sequence comes from Amorphophallus konjac, assembly GCA_022559845.1. Classification (NCBI taxonomy): domain Eukaryota; kingdom Viridiplantae; phylum Streptophyta; class Magnoliopsida; order Alismatales; family Araceae; genus Amorphophallus; species Amorphophallus konjac. The sequence goes on along the minus strand of CM040121.1, from coordinate 562,248,986 downwards.
TTGTTCTGGAGGTGTGGGGGTGGGGTGTGATGTCTAGAAGGGGGTTGTGGGGCAGGGACATGTTGAGGGGTGGTGGTAGCGACAAAAGGAACGGGCTCGGGTACGGGATGACAGGAAGTAGTTGGCATGGTATGGCTGACTTGTGGAGTGGGGGACGGGGCCCGGGAGTGGGGAGGTGTGTGGTGTATAGGGGTGGAGAACCTGGAGAGTGTCTCATCACCACTGGGTGGCAGGAGGGGGGGGCATGTTGCGGGTGTTCGGATTGGGGAAGGAGTACCGGTACTGATGCCTGTCTGGTGCCCCCTCTGCTCGGTTGGGCTTGCTGTGGTAGAACTGTCTACTCCCGAGGTGTCTTGGACTGGCTGAGTTGTAGCTGAATGGTTGGCCTTGGTGCTGATATATTGTAAGGCCCGTGCCTTAGTGCATCCTTAGTGGTTTGGATCTAATATTTGTTCGGAAATTTCTGACTATTTTCCTGTATTTTTACGATTTTTTCTGGTATTTTTCCAAATTTATTTGGAGTTAATTGAGGGTTATTAGAAACTAATAAGATTTTAATATATATAATAATTATATTATATATATTTTAATTTTATTTTATTTTCTTTTAATCCCTCACCCTCACACCCTCTCTCTCCCCTCGTCGATCTCTTCTCACCCTCACGCTCTCTCTCTCCTCACGCGATCGCCTCTCTCCCCTTCCTAGGGATTTCGGGCGAAACGTTGTCGGATTGAAGCCTGGTTGGCGCCGTTGGATTCCTTGCGTCGAGAGGAACGCGAGGGTACCCATTTCGGCACAGTTCGGTGATCGTGGGAGCGGGACGGAGTGTGAAGGCTCCATGGATCTACCTCGGTGCATGCGGCGTTATCAGCCGTTTTGGCTTGCAAGAGGTAGGGGGATGGACTTCTGAACTCGCTAGGATCATTTCCTGTAGCCAGTTCGTTTGATTAGAACCCCGAAGCATGCATGATGTTCATTTTTCTATTTTTGGGGTTTTAGCCTTGTTCATCGTGTTTGATCGATTATAGGCGATGCATGTGCTAGTTTTAGATGTTAAATTGTTGTATGGGATGTATGGTTTGACAGGAAACAGGTTTTTTCGTCGTTACCCGACGATTTCTATTGTCCGGGAGGGAACCGATTTTCAAACCGAACCCGTCTGTGGCCCAGGCGGTGTGACGGTCCTTCCAGGAACCGTCACACGTCTGGCGGTCCTAGATGGATGCGTTACTTAAATGTAACGGCCTAATGAAGGGGCGTTACATTGAGTGTAACGGTCAGGTTTCGACCGTTATTTATTCGTTGACTAGTTGAGGCGGTTCTTCTGGAGGCCTATCGGCCGACCGCCAGATGGCTGTAACACGCCTAGACTAGCGCGTTACATCCTGTTTCATGCAGTTTTATCTGTTAGTTGTAAATCAGCCTCGGGTGGATCTGACGGTCAGTCAGCCGGCCGTCAGAGCCATGTAATGCGCGTAGGCTGGCGCGTTACATGCCCGTTTGTTTGGATTTATTGGGCTCGGCAGCGGTGGTAACGGCCAGGTCTAGGCGCGTCACTTCCCATGTAGCGCGCCTACCCACGACCGTTACTTACCTGTGGCGCGTGGGCGGTAGACCGTCACATGCCTGTTGGTTTTAAAAGAATACCGGCTTATGCTTTAATGCTTCCCGAGCTATTTAATATGCCATGTTTAGCTATTATATTATATAATGGCATGTTTCTATATCCCAATAGAGTAGCTTTTCTTTCCTTGCAATGGAGCCACTGTTGTTGCCCTAAGGTCTGTTGAGTGCCGACCCGCTTGGGGATAGCGGAGGGGTGTTTCCCGTACACGGTTTGTAAGCTAGTTCCGTGGGCTCCCGGCCAACGGTAGCATCCTACCGAGGGAGAAAACTAGCTAGAGGGCCTGGCTCAGGCGAGAGTTAGTGTGTGCACACGTGGTCAGAGGCTGTGGACTGACACTGACGAGTGTCACTCTGACTAGTCACTTGGTTTGGTACTGTTTACGCGCTCAGCTTGTCATTTTACCGACTGCGAGTGCCTGAGACGCAGTGTAAGTCGTCAGTGGACGCATCTGGTTTCTGCTCCAGTGGTTGTCCTACTCCCTACTGCTTGGATTGGTTAAGGCTTATCCTATTTAGTAGATTTAGTTTCAGTCGCTTGCATTTAATTATTATTGGCATGTGTTAGCTGTTATACCTGCTTAGATAGAGTTTACAGCTTTCTTGTGATTAGTTATTCATGCCAATGCCTGTTATTTTATTTAAATGCATGCCCTATTGCCTTTATCTTTGCATGCATGTTTGTTTAGTGCGAGGTAGGGATCCGCGTGACCCCTACTGAGTCTGGCTGTGACTCACCCTTCTCCTTTCAGGTGAGCCACGCCCGCCGTCTCCCGGTGTTTTGTGAGGTTGCTCGGAGACCGTGCTTAGTTGCCAGCAGTTGACGGGTCGCCTTTGTGAGGCTCTGTTGTACTTTCGCCGGGGTATGCCCCGCGTAGTTGTACTTTTTGGACTAGTACTCTTGTGCTTCTGGACTAGTTATATAGATATCACTCTGGTTATTTTTGAATTGCTTCCGCACTTGTGTTAATTTTATTGCTTAATTGTAATATGCGCGTTCCAAATTGCAATTCGTTATGCATCCCCTCGACAAACTTCACTAACCCTTCAGGGGCCTCATCAGCCTCTTGGGTGGCTTCCCCAGTTCTTGGTATCGGTGCATCGATGTTATCGGTATATCGGTATCCTGAACTCTGGGTCGTCACAGTTGGTATCAGAGCGGAGTTGAGGAATTGTATAAGGAATTGGAATTTGCAACTTGTCCAGAGCTAGTCCTTTGTGTTGCCTATTGCTGGCTTAGGGTTGTTTTCTGCGTGATTGATGTGATTTCTGTTGCTTTCTATTTTTCGGCAGTGCAAGATGCTGCCTCGTCAAGGAAGACCTCCTCGAGTTCCTCGAGCCCCCCGAGATGTGCCCAGGGAAGATAGTGGTTCTGCACCTCCTCCTGCAGTTCCCGCTGTTCCTGCCGTTCCAGTCGTTCCTCCTCCAGCGCCGATGGTTGCTCCTCAGGTTGAAGTGCCTGGCAGTCGAGGCAGGGCTTTGAAAGAATTTCTTATGTTCAATCCGCCTGCTTTCGATGGACAGCCCGATCCAGAGGTTGCGAGGCTATGGTTGGATGCTATTGAACGCGTGTTCCTGTCTATGGAGAGCACTGAAGATGAGAAGGTTATGCTTGCCGCTTTTCAACTCCAAGGTACAGCCATCACGTGGTGGAAAGCCGAGTGGCAGATTGCGTTTCATTCCAGACCTCTTCGGCAGATCACTTGGGTAGAGTTCGTTGCTGCTTTCGAGCGTGCCTATACTCATGCCTGCTTGCAGATGGCTAAAATGTATCAATTTATGGAGCTGACTCAAGGTTGTATGACTGTGCTTCAGTATCGAAATAAGTTCTTGGAATTGGGTCAGTATGCGCCCCATGTGCTGGCAAATGAAGCGTTGAAGACTCAGCAATTCTTGCGAGGTTTGAGGCCAGAGTTGAAGATGCCCCTGATTGCAAGTCGTGTTGCCGATCTAGATGGTGCGTGCCAGACAGCTGTGGCACTTGAGTTGGAGATGGCGAGACCAGGTGGGTATCCTCAGGCGGGGTCAGTTCAGCCGGCAGTGCAGTCTCAGCAGGCTTACTGACCGCCAGTGGCAGGTGTTCCCTCGGTCCAACCAGAGGTTAGCAGTGCTTCTTCTCCTTCCAAGGCTAAGTTTAAGAAGTTCAAGATGAAAAAGAGGTTTTTCCAGCAGCCGTCGTCCGGTACGGATGTAGTCCAGCAACCGACAGCGCCTTCTTCTCAGACTCGTCAGAGTTCAACTGTCAGTCAGCCATGGACGTGTCGGAGATGCGGTGGTCATCATAAGGGCCAGCCGTGTTCTCTGCCTGTTGTTTGCTTTCGATGTGACCAGCCAGGTCATGTGGTTCGGGATTGCCCGCTGAGGCCGAAGCAATTGCAAGCTCCTCAGTTCTCTCAGCCTCAACAGCCGCAATTCAGACCTCCTCCTGTCCCTCAAACTCAACAACAGTTTTATTCTCAAGCGTCGGCGTCTTCTCAGCAATCCTCAGCTAGATCGAAGAAGCAGAAAGGCAAAGTTTCTCATATGACTAGAGCTGAAGCTGTTGCGTCCCATCTGGTGGAAGGTACGATTATGCTTTATGGTCATTCAGCTCGCGTCTTATTTGATTCTGGTGCTTCTCACTCTTTTATTTCTGAGGCTTTCTTGGCATGTATTGAGGAGCCGACATCAGAGATGTCTTGTGAGATGTTTGTTGAATTGCCTTCTGGAGATTTCATGGTTACACCTTTGTGTTTGGGAGAGTCTCCTGTGATGATTGATAATCACCAGTTGCCGGCAAGATTGTATGCGTTGCAGCTGGCAGATTATGATGTTATTCTGGGAATGGATTGGTTGGAGCAGTATGGAGCTGTGGTTGACTGCAGATCGAAGAAAGTCTATTTTTAGCCCCAAGGGAAATCAGCCTTTTATTTCCAAGGTATTCGATCCCGTTCTTCTCGTATGATTATTTCTGCTATTCGAGCCTATAGGTTGTTTAGTGCAGGTTGCCAGGGATTCTTAGCTTCTGTGGTTGCTGTTGAGAAACCACGATAGGATGTCAATGATATTCCTGTTGTCTGTGAGTTCCCTGATGTGTTTCCTGACGAGTTGCCAGGCTTACCTCCAGAGCGAGAGATTGAAATGGTGATTGAATTGATTCCTGGTACATGCCCGTTAGCAAAGGCACCGTACCGTATGGCTCCAGCTGAACTTAAAGTACTGCGAGCACAGCTACTTGAATTGCTGGAAAAAGGCTATATTCGCCCTAGTTTTTCTCTGTGGAGTGCCCCAGTGTTGTTTGTGAAAAAGAAAGATGGAAGCCTGAGACTTTGTATTGATTACAGGCAGCTGAATCAGGTGACTATCAAGAATAAATATCCGCTTCCCAGGATTGATGATTTGTTTGACTAGTTACAATCTGCTACTGTGTTTTCACGGATTGACCTCCGGTCTGGCTACTTTCAGTTGCGAATCCGGGAATCTGATGTGGAGAAGACATCTTTTAGTACTCGATATGGTCATTATGAATTTCTGGTAATGCCGTTTGGATTGACTAATGCCCCAGCAGCTTTCATGGACCTAATGCAGCGTATTTTTCATCCATTTCTTGATCAGTTTGTGGTGATCTTTGTTGATGATATTCTGATCTATTCTGCCTCTGATGAAGATCATGTGCAACATTTAAGGGTCGTTCTGCAGACTCTGAGAGATCACGAGCTCTATGCGAAGTTCAGTAAATGTGAATTCTGGCTTCGGGAAATTCATTTTCTTGGCCACGTGATTTCTGGTGACGGAGTGGCAGTGGACCCTGCAAAGATTGAAGCTGTTTTGAATTGGTAGAGACTGAGAACGATCACTGAGATTAGAAGTTTTTTAGGTTTGGCTGGGTATTATCGCAGGTTCATCCAGGATTTTGCGAAGATTGCAGCACCGATGACTAGACTGACTCGTAAAGATGTACCTTTTGTCTGGTCGGATCAGTGTGAGGAGAGCTTTGTTGAATTGAAAAGGCTCTTGACTTCTTCTCCAGTGTTGACTTTGCCTTCCGACTCGGGTGGATTTCTTGTTTGCACAGATGCTTCTCGAGTGGGTTTGGGTGCAGTGCTAATGCAACATGGTAAGGTTATTGCATATGCATCTCGACAATTGAAACAGCATGAAGAAAATTATCCCACGCATGATCTGGAGCTAGCTGCAGTTATTTTTGCCTTGAAGATCTGGAGACATTATCTGTATGGTGAGAAATTTCAGATTCTTACTGATCATCAGAGTTTACAGTATATATTCTCCCAGAAAGATCTGAATCTCAGGCAGAGGCGATGGATGGAATACATGAAAGATTATGACTTTACACTCTCCTATCAGCTGGGTAAAATGAATGTTGTGGCTGATGCTCTGAGCAGGAAGGTGCAAGTCAATCAATTGTTACTTCATGAATGGAAATTGTGGGAACAGCTTCCGAGTGAGACATTCAGCGTGGAGATTCCTGCCGATCCGAGGATGGCAGTTTGTGCTAGCTTGGTTTTGGGTTCAGCTTTGTATCAGCAGATTCAAGAAGCTCAGCAAGCTGATTCTGATTTGGCCCGTGTTATATCAAGATATGATGTGGAATTTGATGACGAGCTGGTCGTCAGCTTCCAGGGCAGATGGTATGTTCCCGCTATTGATGCATTGAGACTTGAGGTTCTGAGTGAAGCCCATGGTTCCCGCTTTGCTATTCACCCAGGTGTCACCAAGATGTATCAGAATTTGAAAAAGTAGTTCTGGTGGCCAGGTATGAAGAAAGACGTGGCTATATTTGTTTCTAAGTGCTTGACTTGTCAGCAGGTTAAAGCCGAACATCAAAAGCCAGGTGGATTACTTCAGCCTTTAGAGATTCCAATGTGGAAATGGGACCACGTTACTACAGACTTTGTGGTGGGTTTGCCTCGGACTTCTCAGGGTTTTGATGGTATCTGGTTGCTTGTCGATAGATTGACTAAAACTACTAGAATGTTGCCGATTAAAGTTGCTTGGAGTGTGCAGAGGTTGGCCGAGCTTTATGTGCAGAAGATCGTGCCACTGCATGGAATTCCTGTTTCACTTGTGTCAGATCGTGATCCACGTTTTACCTCCGGCTTCTGGCGTGGTTTCCAGAAACTTTGGGCATTGAGTTAGCGTTCAGTTCAGCGTATCACCCACAGTCAGATGGACAGTCAGAGAGGACTATTCAGACTCTGGAAGACATGCTGAGATCGTGTTGCCTTGACTGGCAAGGTTCGTGGAGTCAACATTTGCCACTTGTTGAATTTGCTTATAATAACAGTTTTCACTCCAGTATTGGTATGGCTCCTTACAAAGCGTTGTATGGTCGTCCTTGTCGTACTCCCTTGAACTGGTTTGATGTTAGGGACAGATTGTTGACAGGACCGGACATGGTACAGCAGTGTTCTCATGTGGTTCGTCTGATCAGGCAGAGATTGTTGACAGCCCAGAGTCGACAGAAAAGCTATGTAGATCGGCGCAGACGTCCACTACAGTTTGAGCCAGGAGATATGGTGTTTGTTAAGGTATCTCCGATGAAGGGTGTTTCCAGGTTTGGGAAGCGTGGAAAGCTTAGTCCGCGATATGTTGGCCCGTTTCCTATTTTTGAAGCTGTGGGTCCGGTAGCTTATCGTTTGCAACTATCAACGGCTATGCAAGCTATTCAAGATGTGTTCCACGTGTCTCAGTTGAGGAAATATGTGCCAGATGCTTCTCATGTTCTCGATGATTCAGTTTGGCCCGAGGTAACTGCTGATTTGTCTACGCCAGAGTTTCCTATCAGAATTGAAGACCGTCGTGAGCAGCGGTTGAGAAATAAGGTTATCCCTCTGGTAAGAGTTGCTTGGCAGCGTCACTCTGGTAATGAGTCCACTTGGGAACGTGAAGATGAGATGCGTCAGCTTTTTCCTTTCTTATTCTAGTAAGGTATAAGTCTTTTCTCAGTTTCCTCCTTTTCCGTTGTTGTAAATTTCGAGGGCAAAATTTCTTTTAGGAGGGAGGGACTGTAAGGCCCGTGCCTTAGTGGATCCTTAGTGGTTTGGATCTAATATTTGTTCTGGAATTTCTGACTATTTTCCTGTATTTTTAGGAATTTTTCTGGTATTTTTCAGATTTATTTGGAGTTAATTGAGGGTTATTAGAAACTAATAAGATTTTAATATATATAATAATTATATTATATATATTTTAATTTTATTTTATTTTCTTTTAATCCCTCACCCTCACACCCTCTCTCTCCCCTCGTCGATCTCTTCTCACCCTCACGCTCTCTCTCTCCTCACGCGATCGCCTCTCTCCCCTTCCTAGGGATTTCGGGCGAAACGTTGTCGGATTGAAGCGTGGTTGGCGCCGTTGGATTCCTTGCGTCGAGAGGAATGCGAGGGTACCCATTTCGGCACAGTTCGGTGATCGTGGGAGCGGGACGGAGTGTGAAGGCTCCGTGGACCTACCTCGGTGCATGCGGCGTTATCAGCCGTTTTGGCTTGCAAGAGGTAGGGGGATGGACTTCTGAACTCGCTAGGATCATTTCCTGTAGCCAGTTCGTTTGATTAGAACCCCGAAGCATGCATGATGTTCATTTTTCTATTTTTTGGGTTTTAGCCTTGTTCATCGTGTTTGATCGATTATAGGCGATGCATGTGCTAGTTTTAGATGTTAAATTGTTGTATGGGATGTATGGTTTGACAGAAAACAGGTTTTTTCGTCGTTACCCGACGATTTCTATCGTCCGGGAGGGAACCGGTTTTCAAACCGAACCCGTCCGTGGCCCAGGCGGTGTGACGGTCCTTCCAGGAACCGTCACACGTCTGGCGGTCCTAGATGGACGCGTTACTTAAATGTAACGGCCTAATGAAGGGGCGTTACATTGAGTGTAACGGCCAGGTTTCGACCGTTATTTATTCGTTGACTATCATTGACTAGTTGAGGCGGTTCTTCTGGCGGCCTATCGGCCGACCGCCAGATGGCTGTAACGCGCCTAGACTAGCGCGTTACATCCTGTTTCATGCAGTTTTATCTGTTAGTTGTAAATCAGCCTCGGGTGGATTTGACGGTCAGTCGGCCGGCCGTCAGAGCCATGTAACGCGCGTAGGCTGGCGCGTTACATGCCCGTTTGTTTGGATTTATTGGGCTCGGCAGCGGTGGTAACGGCCAGGTCTAGGCACGTCACTTCCCATGTAGCGCGCCTACCCACGACCGTTACTTACCTGTGGCGCGTGGGCGGTAGACCGTCACATGCCTGTTGGTTTTAAAAGAATACCGGCTTATGCTTTAATGCTTCCCGAGCTATTTAATATGCCATGTTTAGCTATTGTATTATATAATGGCATGTTTCTATATCCCAATAGAGTAGCTTTTCTTTCCTTGCAATGGAGCCACTGTTGTTGCCCTAAGGTCTGTTGAGTGACGACCCGCTTGGGGATAGCGGAGGGGTGTTTCTCGTACACGGTTTGTAAGCTAGTTCCGTGGGCTCCCGGCCAATGGTAGCGTCCTACCGAGGGAGAAAACTAGCTAGAGGGCCTGGCTCAGGCGAGAGTCAGTGTGTGCACACGTGGTCAGAGGCTGTGGACTGACACTGACGAGTGTCACTCTGACTGGTCACTTGGTTTGGTACTGTTTATGCGCTCAGCTTGTCGTTTTACCGACTGCGAGTGCCTGAGACGCAGTGTAAGTCGTCAGTGGATGCATCTGGTTTCTGCTCCAGTGGTTGTCCTACTCCCTACTGCTTGGATTGGTTAAGGCTTATCCTATTTGGTAGATTTAGTTTCAGTCGCTTGCATTTAATTATTATTGGCATGTGTTAGCTGTTATACCTGCTTAGATAGAGTTTACAGCTTTCTTGTGATTAGTTATTCATGCCAATGCCTGTTATTTTATTTAAATGCATGCCCTATTGCCTTTATCTTTGCATGCATGTTTGTTTAGTGCGAGGTAGGGATCCGCGTGACCCCTACTGAGTCTGGCTGTGACTCACCCTTCTCCTTTCAGGTGAGCCGCGCCCGCCGTCTCCCGGTGTTTTGTGAGGTTGCTCGGAGACCGTGCTTAGTTGCCAGCAGTTGACGGGTTGCCTTTGTGAGGCTCTGTTGTACTTTCGCCGGGGTATGCCTCTCGTAGTTGTACTTTTTGGACTAGTACTCTTGTGCTTCTGGACTAGTTATATAGATATCACTCTGGTTATTTTTGAATTGCTTCCGCACTTGTGTTAATTTTATTGCTTAATTGTAATATGCGCGTTCCAAATTGTAATTCGTTATGCATCCCCTCGACAAACTTCACTAACCCTTCAGGGGCCTCATCAGCCTCTTGGGTGGCTTCCCCAGTTCTTGGTATCGGTGCATCGATATTATCGGTATATCGGTATCCTGAACTCTGGGTCGTCATAGATATGCAGCAGAATTGACTCTCATCCAATCACCGAATTCAAATTCAATCATGTTAATGAGCTCCTGTCTCAGTTGTGGAGAGTATGACTGTTTGATGTGTTGTTTCAGCTCCCCCAGTTCTTGGCAGTTGTCAGATTCATTGTTCATGCGGCCACAGTAGTGACAGAACCATGGAAGTCTTTCGTATCCCACTTGGAAAGTTCTGATGTTGTCTCCCGTGAGCCTCACCTGGATGTCTTGTTTGAGAGGTATATCTATCAGGACAGACACCCTGATCCTAGCAAACCATCCCCAGGTGGAAATCACTCGGGGGATAGGATCATACGGTTCACCCAGCTGGCTGGCAAGTAATTTAATTGTAGCAGAGGATAACAACTCCTCAGGGAGATCGTATATCCTGACCCAGATATCTGCCCGATTGAGGGAATATTGGGTTGGCGACAAATGAGGTTGTCCTCTTTGAATCAGCATCATATCTTTCTTGAAGAACCATGGAGACCTCTTGCAGACGGTGTCGACCTCCGAGGGATCAGAAAACCTGACGAGATATGAATTGTGTGGGTAGTCAATGAGTTGCCACTCACCTTTGGGCTTCCAAATGTTCTCCATCCATTCCTTTAATTCCGCGACTCTGATTGGCGTTTTTGAGAGGATCTTCACAACCAGGGTGAATTTCCATCGGTCCTGGCCTTCTTTCGCTGGTTCTCTTACGTCGATCACCTGACCTGCTTTCGCTCGGACCGCCAATCTCCGGAATCTATTCCTGATTTCCTCTTTGTCTTCCTGCATTTGATCTTCTAGCGAGTTCTCCATGGACTGGCAGCTGAAACAGAGGGGAGGGCGGGGTAGAAAAAGGCAGCGGTGCACGACAGGATGAAGTGGAGATGGGTGGAAGGAGAGGGGGAGTGGCCCGGGAGGGGAGGAGGAGGTGGGGGAGTGAGGCTGCGGCGGGCCTGGGGGCAATGTGGTTGCGGGAGGTGACTGTGGAAAGGGGAGGCTCGAGGATGGAGAGTCCAGTGAAAAAACGCCGGGGGGGGGGGGGGGGGGGGGGAGACACCGCAGGGCCCAGGTGGGAAACACCTAGGAAGGGAGGGACATGCAGAGAAGGTGGCTAGAGAAGAGAAGGTTAGGCGGGAGGGATGGAGCATAGGCAAGGCTCCGATGCTTCCCAGGGAAGCACTGTAGGTTCCAGGAGGGAGCCTCCTGTGCTACTCCTTCGTCTAACGTTAGTGTGTCCTTCCTATTACTAGTCTTGACATATCAGCTAGTGTAATATTAACTTGTTTTGAATGTTATTTAGATGTTTTGATAGTGCACACAAAAGATCAAGTAAAATGTTTTCACATGTCCTAAAAGAGAGAGACGATTGATGTGATTCAACGACACAAGTTAAGAGATGTTCTTCAATTTTTACTTTCTTTTTATGATAATTTTGAATCTCAAGATCAAGATAATCTAATTTATTCGTAAGTCATTCACTTTGATGTTATATAGAAAACAGAGCTGGAGATGTCAGGATAGCAGGTGTTCTGTTGCCCGTGGCGATGGCACTCCTTGACGTCGATCTAAGAGTTTGTCAAGTTGATCAGAGGAAGTCTTCGGAATGAGCCCCAACTCCACGAGTCGATCGTGATCTTCCCCGCAACGTAGTCGATTCCCGTTACCTTGTGTGTAACGACCCGAGAATCCGATTACCGGGAAGGCCCGATAACCCGAGACTCGTACCGCCACCCACGAGCCCGAAGACTCGGAAGGGTTAAAAGGATGGTGTGGAAACTACACAAGCATCACAAATAATTACAAAAATTAAACAGTTATAATATTAAGCAGGAAATAAATTAATAATTTACATGGTCCACAATAAAAAATAACAACAACAGCAAGAACAGTCCACGACTAGTACAGTGACAAGAAAGAAAAGTACAGCTACACGGGGCATACCCCGGCTCTGACCTCTGGCACTACCTCTGGGCACCCGCACCACGCTGCGCTCCTGACGCGCTCCCCGAAGGTGGCGTCTCACCTGAAACACGGTGAAAACACGCAGGGAATTAGTCTCGGAACAATACTCAGTAGGGATCACTCGAACCCTATCTCGAAAAACGAGAAACCACTACTCTAGCGGTAGGAAAGTACCTCGGAAAGGAAAGCCCTGTACTCTACAGAACTAGACCCTACGGCACGCAAACCGACACACGTGCCACGGCACGAGAAGACCGAAACCAACGGTCGAACCGTAAAACCCGAAGGTCGGAAACACACGACTGACAGTCTGACACTCCGTACTCGACAGGAGTACCACCCACTAGAAGCACAGCCGGTAGCGTCCCCTGACGTCTTACACCGCACCGCAGGTGAACCGCCTGACGTGGTAGGTCCTACCCGAGGCGCAACACCGTACAAGTAACCACAAACAAGTAACTAGCTGGGGTCACGCCCGTCGACGTGGGTCCAACCGCCCCCAACCACGTGTGCACACACAGACCTTGCGTCACTAGGTCTGGTCCTCTGACCGGTTTTCCCCCGTAGCCGGACTCTGGCTACCGATGAGGGGCCTACGGGAACCGGTCCACAAACCGTCTCGAAAGGTGGGTGCCTGTACACCACTCCCAGGTGAGACCAGCACCTCGTACTGGTGGGCTACGACTAGTGGAGGGTCACTAAAGGAGTAGACTCTCAAGTCAACGGAAAATGACGTCCGAGTCCGACAACGAGTGGGAATCACCCCACGTACTAGCTCTGTCGTACGGTAACCACGGTCGGAAAAGAAACAGACGCACTGCCCACGGTCAAACGCCTGACCGAGGCAAACGGGACTTTCGGACACCAAAGACACGGTCACGGAACTCCACGGGGTGCCCGGGACGCACACACGGCCCAAGGGGAACACCCAACAACGAACCAAATCGCGCTAGGGATACCTAGCGCGACAGGGCATGTCGCGCTAGGGTCCCCTAGCGCCACAAGGGTTGTCGCGCTATGGCCCCATAGCGCGACACGGGCTATCGCGCTAGGGAACCCTAGCGCGACAGGGACCATTGCGCTAGGTCCTCCTAGCGCGACAATGATGATCGCGCTAGGACCCCATAGCGCGACACGAACCGCCAAACTGTTCATCTTCTCCGATGAACGTGCTCGGTCGGGGCAGCGCGACACTCAAGAACGCGCTATTGGAGTATAGCGCGTTCTCAGTCCGCGGCCGAAAACGGTAAGAACGCCCAAAAAAACCAACCACGCCCCCATACCTCCATAGAAGAGGGGGAAAATAAAGGAGAAGACCCCTGGGGACCCCTAGCATGATTCTAGGCCCTCAAAACACGAATCCATGCATTGAATCCATAGATCGGGCGAGCTCTCCCCAAATCATGGAAAAACCCAAAAACGCTCAAATGATCCCCTCTCGGCCTCCCCGCGGCCTATAAATCGCGGAAAAGAACGGCAAGAGGCTAAGGAACGTCACCCTACCTCAATGGAGCAAATGCTCCGCCGAATCAAGCACGAATCGTGAAGAACGCTTCAAGCTTCACGAACTCCCCACGCTCCCCACGCTTGCCGCACGCCCACGAGATCGTCTCACCGCCGCCCACACGCCCGCGCCGTCGCCTCGCCGCCGTCCGTAGCCGGAGAGGGGCTCGCCGCGTCCGAATGGGAGAGAGGGAGAGAGAGGGGGCTCACGGTCGCGGGAGAGAGGAAGAGGAAGAAGAAAGAGAAAAGGGAAAAAGAAAAGAAAAAGGATTAGGCTTTATAGAAAATCCGAATTTTTGAAAAAATACCGAAAAATAGAAAAATATGTTTCCGAAATCCTCGGAACGCACCGATCGCAACGGTACCACTCGTGCCCGGGTGAACGGCCCAGTTAACCCGCAGCGAGCGTCCGAAGGAAAAGCCGAAACCCGCGCCGGAAATCGGGAAACACGCGCGGAAAAGCCGCGGAACGCCTCCGGGCCTCCGAAACGACTCCGGATCGCGCCGATCCGAACACGAAAGATGTCCGAAATGAAATTTCGGACACAACAAAGCCGGACGCTCCGAAAACTAGATCCGGGGCCCACGAAGAAGGATCCGAAAGGTCCGGGATATTACAGCCCTCCCCCCTTTAAGAATTTCGTCCTCGAAATTGAGAACAACCCAAGGGGAAAGAAGAGGAAGACTCACTCAAACAGATACGGGAACTGCTGACGTATCTCGTCCTCACGTTCCCACGAAGCCTCACCACCAGAGTGTCGTTGCCACACGACCTTTACCAAGGGAATGACCTTGTTCCGCAGGCGCTGCTCTCGCCTATCCTCCACGCGGATCGGAAACTCTGGGAGAGAAAGATCTGGAGTCACCTCAGGCCAAACAGAAAACTCGAGCACATGAGAGTCATCGGGCATATACTTCCGCAACATCGAGACGTGGAACACGTCATGCACCGACGCCAACTCAGGAGGTAACTGCAACCGGTAAGCAACCTCACCAATGCGTTCCACAATCGCGAAAGGACCAATGTAGCGGGGACTCAGCTTACCACGCCGTCCAAAATACATCACCCCCTTCATCGGAGAAACTCTCAAGAACACATGATCGCCCACGGCGAACTCGAGGGGCTGCCTCCTACGGTCAGCATAGCTCTTCTGCCGACTCTAGGCCGCCAACATGTTCTGACGAACCAGGTGTGTAACGACCCGAGAATCCGATTACCGGGAAGGCCCGATAACCCGAGACTCGCACCGCCACCCACGAGCCCGAAGACTCGGAAGGGTTAAAAGGATGGTGTGGAAACTACACAAGCATCACAAATAATTGCAGAAATTAAACAGTTATGATATTATTTGTGATGCTTGTGTAGTTTCCACACCATCCTTTTAACCCTTCCGAGTCTTCGGGCTCGTGGGTGGCGGTGCGAGTCTCGGGTTATCGGGCCTTCCCGGTAATCGGATTCTCGGGTCGTTACAGCGGTATCAGAGCGGTGGTTGTGGACGTACATAGGAATTCGAAACATTGCAGTGATCAGAGTCCGTAAGGTCCAGTACAGTCGGCAGCTGGCTTAGGGTTTTGTGTTCGCTTCCCGCCTTGTTTCTCGCTTGGGTGCGCTGTGCGGCGCTGTGAGGTGGTTGCTGCCCGCGGCTTTCGTGCCAACATGGGGTCTAAGGATCGAGGTCGAGAGCCTTCTCCCTCATCGGTGGTGGCCCTGGTTGTGCTGCGTTGGGCAGAGGTTGCTGGCAGGCGTGAGTTCGCGGTGCTGCGTTCGAGGAACCTGCAGCGTGGTTAGGTGGCTGGTGCGGACTGTTCTTGGTTAAGTGGCCGTGAGCGTGCTCTGAGGGAGCTGCTGTCGGTTTTTGGTCACTCCAGCTTGAGGTTTGTCCAGCTCCTGAGGTGTTTTGATCGAGAAGTGTGCTCGGGTGAGCGGAGGATCTTCTCGGTGGGTTGCTGTTTCGTCGAGCCTGATGTTTTGTCGTGCTCTGTTGCGTCAGAAATGACGTGTCGGTCCTGATCGTTCTGCTGATTTCGAGGCAGAATTTGGCAGAGATGTCCCGTTAAGTCTTTGCTCCTGTGCTTCTGTCAGTGGATGGGTTGTGTTCGCCCTGGAGTTGGCTTGATTGTGAAGGCTCCGCGGTGAGTTTCGGGACTCGAGGGTGAGCATCGGCGGTTGTCGGTTATGGCTCGTGGGCGGCGGTGCGAGTCTCGGGTTATCGGGCCTTCCCGGTAATCGGATTCTCGGGTCGTTACAAGGTGCACAACATCCACACATTGCTGCACCAACTCCGGTCCCGTCAAAACACGCTCACCCACCTCAAACCAATCAAGCGGAGTCCGACAAGGACGCCCATACAGTGCCTCATAAGGAGCCATGCCGATGCTCGAATGATAGCTGTTGTTATAGGCAAACTCTACCAACGGTAGGTGATGAATCCAACTCCCCTGCCACTCCAGGCAGCAGGATCTCAGCATGTCCTCCAAGGTCTGAATGGTCCTCTCAGACTGACCATCTGACTGTGGATGATACGCCGAGCTAAATGCCAACTCCGTGCCAAGAGCTCGCTGGAAACTCTTCCAGAACCCAGAAGTGAAGCGCGGATCCCGATCCGACACGATCGAAATGGGAACCCCATGCAACGGCACGATCCGCTCCACATAAAGACGAGCCAACCTGGACACGCTCCAGCTGACCTTGACCAGTAGCAACCGCGTCACCTTCGTCAGCCGATCCACCAGCAACCAAATACTGTCCTGCCCACTCGGGGTCCTCGGCAACCCCACCACAAAATCCGTGGTCACATGGTCCCACTTCCAAGCAGGAACATCCAAAGGCTGGAGAGTACCTCCCAGTCGCTGATGCTCCGCCTTCACCTGCTGACAGATCAGGCACCTGGCCACAAATTCGGCGACATCTCTCTTCATGCCAGGCCACCAAAACTGCCTCCGCAAGTTCCGATACATCTTCGTCGCACCCGGGTGCACAGTGTACCTGCTCCCATGAGCCTCGCGTAACACCGCACGACGAACCTCCTCCTCCGTTGGGACGTACAACCTACCACGAAACCTCGCAGCACCGTCCTCGCCGAGCTCCACGTCAGCCATCGCCAGAATCCGGGGCAACTCAGGGTCCGCATGCTGAGCCTCTGTCACCTGACGACGGATAGCAGGAGTGACAGTCAGACTCGCAAGCACCGCCAACCCTCGCTCCTGGGGAATCTTGAGCCTGAAGGATACTTCGGGCACCTGTTCCCAGAGCCTCCACTTCCTCAGCATCAAGGCACTGACCGCAACCTTCCGACTCAAGGCATCGGCGACGACATTCATCCTGCCCGGCTGATAAGACAGGGTGAAGTCATAGTCCTTCATGAACTCCATCCAACGCCTTTGTCTGAGGTTCAGGTCTTTCTGCGAGAACACGTACCTCAAACTCTGATGGTCAGTAAACACCTCGAACTTCTCACCGTACAGATAATGCCTCCAGATCTTCAGCGCGAAGATCACCGCCGCCAACTCAAGGTCATGGGTAGGGTAGTTCTCCTCATGGGGCTTTAGCTGCCGAGATGCATAAGCCACCACTCTACCATGCTGCATCAGAACAGCACCCAATCCGACGCCGGAAGCATCTGTACACACCACAAAACCTCCCGATCCAGAAGGTAAAACCAACACCGGAGCCGAGGTGAGCAATCTCTTCAGTTCCCTGAAGCTCTGCTCACACTCCTCGGACCAAACGAAAGGTACATCCTTCCGCATGAGCCTCGTCATCGGGGTCGCAATGCGGGAAAAATCCTGGATAAACCGGCGATAATAACCCGCAAGCCCCAAGAAACTCCGGATCTCCGTCACCGACCTCGGCCTCGGCCACTGCATCACAGCCTCGACCTTGGCGGGATCCACGGAAATGCCATCACCAGAAATCACGTGCCCCAGAAAGTGCACATCGCTGAGCCAAAACTCGCACTTGCTGAGCTTCGCATACAACTGGTGATCTCGCAACGTCTGCAGCACCACACTCAAATGGTACGCATGCTCCTCAGCAGACTGCGAATAAACAAGGATGTCGTCCACGAAGATGACCACGAACTGGTCCAAATACGGATGAAACACCCTCTGCATCAAGTCCATGAAGGCTGCTGGGGCATTGGTGAGCCCGAACGGCATCACCAGAAACTCATAATGCCCGTACCTCGTACTGAACGCAGTCTTCTCCACATCGGACTCGCGAATTCTCAGCTGATAGTAACCGGACCGCAAATCAATCCGCGAGAACACTCGCGCAGACTGAAGCTGGTCGAACAAATCATCAATCCGCGGCAACGGATACTTGTTCTTAATGGTCATTTCATTCAGCTGCCGATAGTCAATGCACAACCGCAGACTACCGTCCTTCTTCTTCACAAACAACACGAGCGCACCCCAAGGGGAAAAATTAGGATGAATGTACCCCTTGGCCAACAGTTCCTGCAACTGCGCCCTCAACTCCCTCAGCTCAGCGGGGGCCATACGGTAGGGAGCCTTCGCCAAAGGTCCCGTACCAGGTACAACCTCGATCACGAAATCGATCTCCCGCTGGGGAGATAATCCAGGCAACTCCTCAGGAAAGACATCGGAAAACTCGCACACCACCGCAATGTCCTCGACATCCGGCTCCATCCGGTCAGACACAACCACAGACGCGAGAAAACCCTGACAACCTGAATCAAGCAATCGACGGGCTCGAATAGCAGAGATAAGGAATCGAGAAGAGGTGGAACGGATACCTTGGAAATAGAAGGTCCTCTTGCTCGGATGCTGGAAGTAGACCCTCTTCATCCCACAATCCACCACCGCTCCATGAGTCTCGAGCCAATCCATGCCTAGAATCACATCGTAATCCCGAAGCTGCAACGCATACAACCTGCCTGGCATACTCCCCCCGTCGATCCACACCGGAACCTGGTCGAAGCAATACGGAGTGACCATAAAGTCACCCGAAGGCAACTCCACTGCCAAATCACATGACAATTGGGTCACCGGCTCCTCGACGCTCGACGCTCGACGCGAAATCCTCCGAAATAAATGAATGAGACGCGCCAGAATCAAATAAAACCCGAGCCGCACAACCCAAAATCTGAACGGTACCTTCCACGAGCTGCGACGCCACTGCCTCTGCCCTGGTCAAGTGCGTGATCTGGCCTCGAGCCCTCTGCCTGCCTCCCACGCTAGCTGACCTGGGTAGCGGCGGATACTGTCCCTGCTGCTGCTGCTGCTGCCTCTGCTGCTGGGGAACCTGCTGCTGCTGAGGAAACTGCTGCTGCGGCGGTCTCTGAGGACAGTCTCGCACCATATGCCCTGGCTGGTCACACCGAAAACAGATGATCGGCGCCGTGCACTGCCTACCTGGGTGGGTCCCACCACACCGTGGACAAGGTCCTCGCGATCCACCCACCGATCCCTGACGCTGCAAAGGAAACGGCTGCTGTACACTGCCCGATGAAGCCTGCCCTTGATCCTTGTGCTTCTTCCGGAGACTCTTCTTCAAGAACTTCTTGACCTTCGAGCCGAAGGACGCAGATCCTGCCACTGACGCTGCCGGTGCCGGTACTCTTGAACCACCCGACGCATGCTGGAAGAAACCCTGCTGCTGGATAGCCGACTGCTGGCTGTGACCTGACAAGGACTGCCCCTGGCTGATCGGTCCTCGAGTCCTCTGCATATCCATCTCCAAGGAAATCGCAACACGAGACGCCGTCTCTAGATCAGTGGCCCCATTCGCGATCAAATGGTGCCTCAGCTCCAGCCTCAAGCCCTGCACAAACTGCGTCGTCCTCACCCTCTCATGCTCCATGATATGAGGTGCGTACCGACCCAGCTCGACAAATCGGGCCCTGTACTGCAACACGGACATGTCACCCTGCACCAGCTCCAGAAACTCCCGCATCCGCTGCGTAGCAACGACGTCTGGACAGTACGTACGCTCGAAAGCACTGACAAAGTCACCCCACTCGACCTGCTCAAGTGGACGAAGCTGAAAGAACGTCTTCCACTTGGAAGACCACCACCTCCGAGCCGTACCCTGCAACTGGTTGTAGGCCAACACCACTCTGTCCTCGGCAGTACTCTTCGCAGAACTGAACATCCGCTCCATCTCATCAAGCCAATCACGAGCCGCATCAGGGTCTGCCTGGCCGCTAAAGTAAGGTGGATGGAACTGCATGAAGTCCCTCACTGCTCGGCTTGGCCCACCCCTGACTGACGAGCCTTCACCAGTCTCTCCGCCGAACTGCTGAGACATGAGATGGTACATGCCACGGAAGAAATCCTCGGCCCCCGGAGCTCTCGCATCATCCGCGGCCTCGGTAGCTCCCGGAACTCTGCTATGCTCCTCCTGGTCCCTCTGGACCCCCTGCTGAATCTCCTGACCTCCAGCCGACTGCCCCTGCTGAGAGCGAGAACTCCTCCTCGGCGCCATCCTCGCTCCTGAAGCACAAGACAGAAAACACGGAAACGGCAATGTCAGAATAAAACACGCGGTGCCCAATGCCAGCATCACATGTACATCATCGTTGTGGACTAGTGGACCACTACAATTACCTATGATTCTCATGTAATTCCACAACCGCGCTCTGATACCAGCTGTAACGACCCGAGAATCCGATTACCGGGAAGGCCCGATAACCCGAGACTCGTACCGCCACCCACGAGCCCGAAGACTCGGAAGGGTTAAAAGGATGGTGTGGAAAATACACAAGCATCACAAATAATTGCAGAAATTAAACAGTTATAATATTAAGCAGGAAATAAATTAACAATTTACATGATCCACAATAAAAAATAACAACAACAGCAAGAACAGTCCACGACTAGTACAGTGATAAGAAAGAAAAGTACAGCTACACGGGACATACCCCGGCTCTGACCTCTGGCACTACCTCTGGGCACCCGCACCACGCTGCGCTCCTGACGCGCTCCCCGAAGGTGGCGTCTCACCTGAAACACGGTGAAAACACGCAGGGAATGAGTCTCGGAACAAGACTCAGTAGGGATCACTCGAACCCTACCTCGAAAAACGAGAAACCACTACTCTAGCGGTAGGAAAGTACCTCGGAAAGGAAAGCCCTGTACTCTACAGAACTAGACCCTACGGCACGCAAACCGACACACGTGCCACGGCACGAGAAGACCGAAACCAACGGTCGAACCGTAAAACCCAAAGGTCGGAAACACACGACTGACAGTCTGACACTCCGTACTCGACAGGAGTACCACCCACTAGAAGCACAGCCGGTAGCATCCCCTGACGTCTTACACCGCACCGCAGGTGAACCGCCTGACGTGGTAGGTCCTACCCGAGGCGCAACACCGTACAAGTAACCACAAACAAGTAACTAGCTGGGGTCACGCCCGTCGACGTGGGTCCAACCGCCCCCAACCACGTGTGCACACACAGACCTTGCGTCACTAGGTCTAGTCCTCTGACCGATTTTCCCCCGTAGCCGGACTCTGGCTACCGACGAGGGGCCTACGGGAACCGGTCCACAATCCGTCTCGAAAGGTGGGTGCCCGTACACCACTCCCAGGAGAGACCAGCACCTCGTACTGGTGGGCTACGACTAGTGGAGGGTCACTAAAGGAGTAGACTCTCAAGTCAACGGAAAACGACGTCCGAGTCCGACAACGAGTGGGAATCACCCCACGTACTAGCTCCGTCGTACGGTAACCACGGTCGGAAAAGAAACAGACGCACTGCCCACGGTCAAACGCCTGACCGAGGCAAACGGGACTTTCGGACACCAAAGACACGGTCACGGAACTCCACGGGGTGCCCGGGACGCACACACGGCCCAAGGGGAACACCCAACAACGAACCAAATCGTGCTAGGGATACCTAACGCGACAGGGCATGTCGCGCTAGGGTCCCCTAGCGCAACAAGGGTTGTCGCGCTATGGCCCCATAGCGCGACACGGGCTATCGCGCTAGGGAACCCTAGCGCGACAGGGACCATCGCGCTAGGTCCTCCTAGCGCGACAATGATGATCGCGCTAGGACCCCATAGCGCGACACGAACCGCCAAACTGTTCATCTTCTCCGATGAACGCGCTCGATCGGGGCAGCGCGACACTCAAGAACGCGCTACTAGAGTATAGCGCGTTCTCAGTCCGCGACCGAAAACGGTAAGAACGCCCAAAAAAACCAACCACGTCCCCATACCTCCATAGGAGAGGGGGAAAACAAAGGAGAAGACCCCTGGGGACCCCTAGCATGATTCTAGGCCCTCAAAACATGAATCCATGCATTGAATCCATAGATCGGGCGAGCTCTCCCCAAATCATGGAAAAACCCAAAAATGCTCAAATGATCCCCTCTCGGCCTCCCCGCGGCCTATAAATCGCGGAGAAGAACGGCAAGAGATTAAGGAACGTCACCCTACCTCAATGGAGCAAATGCTCCGCCGAATCAAGCACGAATCGTGAAAAACGCTTCAAGCTTCACGAACTCCCCACGCTCCCCACGCTTGCCGCACGCCCACGAGATCGTCTCACCGCCGCCCACACGCCCGCGCCATCGCCCCGCAGCCGTCCTTAGCCGGAGAGGGGCTCGCCGCGTCCGAATGGGAGAGAGGGAGAGAGAGGGGGCTCACGGTCGCGGGAGAGAGGAAGAGGAAGAAGAAAGAGAAAAGGGAAAAAGAAAAGAAAAAGGATTAGGCTTTATAGAAAATCCGAATTTTTGAAAAAATATCGAAAAATAGAAAAATACGTTTCCGGATTCCTCGGAACGCACCGATCGCAACGGTACCACTCGTGCCCGGGTGAACGGCCCAGTTAACCCGCAGCGAGCGTCCGAAGGAAAAGTCGAAACCCACGCCGGAAATCGGGAAACACGCGCGGAAATGCCGCGGAACGCCTCCGGGCCTCCGAAACGACTCCGGATCGCGCCGATCCAAACACGAAAGATGTCCGAAACGAAATTTCGGACACAACGGAGTTGGACGCTCCGAAAACCAGATCCGGGGCCCACGAAGAAGAATCCGAAAGGTCCGGGATATTACATTGTGTCTCACCGAGGAGGGGAGCTAGAGCACGGTGTCGTCGTCAAAACGGCCAAAGTTCTAGTCCGACGGCACTGCCAGAAGAGAGGGTTGGTGTTGAGCCGGAAGGGATATATCTGACCTCAAGGCCCCATGCGCTGCACCGATCGAGAAGGTGGACATGCTCTGGAGAAGTTGTTGTCTGGCACGATCTTTGACACCGCCGCTCCTACTGCGAAGGGGAGGAGCAGGGTTCTGGTATAGGAAGACATGGTGATATGGTCGGGCCTGGCTTGCTTAAGGAAGGGGCATATATAGAAGAGGCGTGCGAGTCTTTCCACCGCTAAACATGTTAAACAAATTAGACTGCAATGCTTGAAGGTTAATTATCCTCGTTTTCTACCATCTCATACATCCCAATCCCATGTCACTGATTCTGATTTATTTTCAACTAGCAGGGGCACTCTTCTATTTATGACATCAGTTCAACGTGTTTTCATCTTTATATTCTACTCCATAAAGAAGAATATGAATGCAAAAAATCTAGAGATTAATTTTTGAATAAGTTATTTGTTTCATTAAAAAGGTTCTTGTCGAAGTCTATTTGCATTGAGTTCGTACACAAATAGAAAATAAAATACCTTTTGAATAACTTCCTCGACGAAGTTGTCATTATCTTTGCATAAATCCAAACCCAAAAGTTAATATGCATTTCTATATTCAATACCTTCGTTAGAAATGCATGCCTTGATCTGATTCCTTCTCTTCTCCCTGATTTCAAGCATGCATAGACACAGATCATGATTGTTGCCTCTCAGTCCTCGTCCAATTTTAAATGGGTCCAGATTAAATTCCATTGATGATCCATTTTTCCAAGTGTTCACAACGACCACAATAATATTAACCCTCACATCTATTTTTCAGTGTGATAAAGTTAAAGTAGGTTACTTGGTGGGTAAGGTGGTGCAAATTTGTGATCCCAATGGCAACCTTTTGAGAATATTATACAATGGAGGTGTGAAAGTACGTAGGTGAACGTCTCGATCTGCTCGAGTTCCTTTCTAGTAGATGTTAGAAGTTAATGGGCTGGGCCCATTTCGAAGAGGGTGCCCATTAGGGCAACCCTCCTGCGAGAGGAGAAGGGAGGACGCACGCTCGGGAGTGCCGCAGGCCGTCGCCTTCCCTGTCACATGGGATTCCCAAATAAAGGGGGGGCAGGGTTTCCCGTCTTTGGGAACCCTCTCCCTCTCCAAGAGACCATCTCTAACTGTCCAGAGAGTGCGAGAGAGAAGAGAAGTAGATGAATGCATCGACGTGATAGCCCTAGCTAGCAATCACCGGAGAGAGAGACCCCACAGCGCGAGAGTAACCGCGGTTGCAGCCTCCTCTCTCCCCTCTCTTCTCTCCTCTATTGCTCCTTCTATCTTCCTAAGACAACGAATAATGAAGCTAGCCCTTGGGAAGAGATTGCGGCATGTTCGTTGAGCATGGGATGGTCAATTTCCATGTTGTCTCGATTACGTCTCTGGAGAGTCATTATCGGCATCCCCGAGTCTTAGCTCCTCTTTGGAAAGGGGTTAGCCTCTCGGTGGGTTAAATAAATTTAGTTAACTTAGTTCTGAATTAACCTGATTTTGATTTGACACAAGGATAGTTAATCTGGAAATAAAGAAGTATGTTAATCCACTTTCAATCCAATATGATTTGATAACAAGTGAGTTAACTCTTTAACAATGACAAGCAAAATACCATGATTACCCTCCCTCCATGATTATTTTAATGAATGTCTATTCTCTCTCTCCCTTCTCTCTCTCTCTCTCTCACCTACTGATATTCATTGTTACATAATTTATACATAGATATATTTTAATTAGTATTATAATAGATATTATTCTAAAAATATGAAAATGACAATGATTTTAGTTTACAAATAGATTGTAAATATGTAAAAGTTAATATATATATATATATATATATATATTAGATTACAATAAAATCAGCAGATACATTATAAATAGGAACCTAAAAAATTATTTGTAAAATTTTTAACATACAATTTGTAAATAATTTTATTCTTATCAACATTCTCATCATCTAATTAATTATATTATTATCATGTAAATGTGTAAGTGTTCACTTTTTGAAATAATAACATGTGTTGAAATTCAGTCGCTCAGGGTCAAAAGGAAAGAATCCGGATGACTCTTTTGATATTATTATGTTATTAAACAATAAGGGCAGATGAATAATGTCGAATAATGGCAATAGAGTAATTGGGCGCCAAATCAGTTATCGGGAAGAGCTAACGATAGAGTGAAAGGGCGCCCTTTCCTTTATGAGCGGTGCATGACACTTTTGATATCCATGTTACAGTTACAAGTATAATTCTAACGTAATACAACAAAATGATTCAAGAGGGCTTAGGTAATATATATAAAGACCTGACGTCAACTTTAGTTGATGATATATTTTTAAACTATGAATAGTGCTGACCTAGTTTAAATCTCAATATCTTAGTGTATTCACGTCGAAATTATGTATTCTATATATCAAATTGAAGAGCGCGAGAACTTCTACCTAACATGATGTTCAAAAAAAAAATTTACTTGAGAGTAGGGCTATCTTGAGTTAAGAGGATCAAAAAAAAAAAAAAAAAAGATACAATCCTCACGACATCGGTCACTATCCCAATAACACTCCCATAAAATTTTACGGTCAAAACTCACTCCAACCCCATTGAACAAACTCTCGGAGCAATAAACCATAAAATTATTCATTTGGCGCCCAATTAGTAAATAAAATATTAAAAAGATTAATTTTCGACTAACTTCGGGTTAACCCAAGACTAACTCTCAACCAAAGTGAGGTTTAGAGTGTGGAGTTCTTTGAGATAACTCTGATAACCTATCCCATCACCTCTGCATTCTTACGTGAGTCTTCCGCTTCTACTGATAAAGAATGCCTCCCACTCTTAATTGTATGTAATTGGGCGTTATCAATGGTAATAGGCAAATCAATAATGCCAAACTAAACTTCCTTGGGAACCATTATAAGATTATCTGTAGACATTCAAATTGACATATAAAATAAAAATAAAAAATATTTCTATTTGTTGTAACCACACTAAATATCATAATTTTAAATGCAATATCGTATTTGTTATTTTGTGGATGTATCACAATTCGATATTATTTTGGTGTTCATACATCATTGTCTTTAGTCAGACGCATCATTACGAACTAATGAATTATTTTTACCCAAAACAATAGCAAAGTAACTGTCGATGATTCAATCCACTTCTTTCCCAAAACCAAAATAATGTCCAAAAGTAAAGTAGATTTTCCATTAAGGAAATAGGCCTTATGTTTTCAAAATCCACAACATCAAAAGCCCCATCTTCTCACTCTTGTTACCAAGTGTTAATTTGAGAACATTTTTAGAGAAAAAAGGAGGAGGGCATTCCAATGGTTAGGAGCATAAGGGGACAAAAGGTAGGCAATCCATCTTACCTCTAAACTCTTAGGCCCGCTTTATTTTCATAATATCACCCGCGAATTCTTCGCCCGATGAGAGACAAATGTGAGGGACCCACATTCTCCTCTCACACATATTCACTTTAATTGAGCCGGGACACCGTATTTCACCCTCCGGAGTCGAACACAGTATTCTCAGCCGAATTTCAAAACGACCCTTAAGTCTTTCAATTTTGAGAACTTCTTGCAGTGAGAATTAACCACACCTCACCTCTCTCTCGCACTCCTTACTACCATTTTAAAAGAAAAAAAAAAGAAAAGAAAAACTTCTTACTAAACAGTGCCCACGTTTTCGAGACACACATCGACACTGGCATATCAATTGTGTAATTTGGCACGTACGTTTCAATTAGTACATATTAAAACATATAATTAATCGTTATTTTGTTTGGCAAGAGAAATCTAGGGAGGCTAATTAGAAATCAAATTAAGAGCATTAATAGTTTCGTGAAAACGATTATATCCTCGATCACAACCAAATGGGAGCCCCTCGCATCAATGAGAATAATATAATAGGACACGGGGGGCATTAATATAATAGGTTTCTCATGACATTTCACATAGAAAAATCACCAAATGCAACCCACATCCACCACCCGACACGGACCTAGCTAGTAATTAATGTGTGGCCAACTTGGCTCTCAGGTCCTTCCGGAGTATCTTCCCCGAGGGCGACTTGGGGATGGCAGGGATGAAGTGGACCTTGTGCAATCTCTTGTAGAACACAACCTTGAAACATGAACAAGCAAGGAGCATAAGCCTCCATCATTGATCAACTAATTATTTACTAATCAGAATGCTGGTCTAATTAATTAAGTGTGCAGGACAGGAAGAGAGCAACTAAGAGAGAATGATATATATATATATAGATACGCCATCTCATCTCCAACTAGATTGGTAAATGGAGGAGGCAGATCAACATGCACGAATCAATACGACATTGCTCAAAGTTTAGCGTTCTCATGTAGATTCAGAATCTCAGATATGTATTAAATTTATTATAATTGAAACATACAATTAAACATTTAATATCAACTGTTATCAGTAATGACAGCAGAATCACTATTGATCTAAGTACAGCCAAGCATCCAATTAAATAAGAGCCCCGTCGTACGATCGACCTAAAGTAATGTGAATCTCAGTACTCTTATTTTCTTAGAGTTATAGCTCTTTCTATATATATTGATGAAACAGGTGTAGGAACAAATGAATGCGGAAGGGCACAAAATTAAGATGAAAAAGCTATTATACACAGTTTGGATCATCAAATTATAATAAAATCTTCCCAAGTTATTTTGTCTCTTTTGTTTATGTTAGTCAAGTGTTTCTTTCAGTAATAAAAGAACACGAATCTTACGAAAAATACTTAGTGCTCGTGACCCTAGGCCAATTACACACTGAAGATATGCATCAAATAAATAATTTTTTAAAAAAAAATTATGACGTGAGATTCCCGTCCTCTTAACTTGTCGTACAAGACATTCAAAATAATTCAAAAATCTCCGACTCTGAATAGTATTGGGCCTAATTTTTCTTGAATCGATATTTTTTGTTTTAGATTTTTTTGGAGACATCGGATGGAGGTGTCTTATACCGTAAGTTAGGGAGATGTGTCCCCACGTCATAATTTGTTTTAAAATAATTAATTTACTTGATGTACACTCTGAATGTGTAATTAACTCGGATGTGCACAAACCATAACTCAAATCTTACACATTTCATATGAACCCAGCAACTTAAACGCTGTGAGTGCTTACAGGACAAGGTATCACAGCGATATTGACTGATTACTACAAATCTATTATAACTGATAGAAGAGCAATGTCTGCGTGTCCGAATTTAATTAATTCCATAATCTAAACTACTACTTTATATTTTCATTATCTTTCATTTATTTAAATACTTGGGTTTTAAACTACGGTCAATTAACCCATGTGCCATTTTTTCCCTACTTTAGTTACACTGCAAATCATTAAAATTACAATCTGAAAGGTTTTAACATTGATGTATCGGTAATTGTGAAGTTAATTTTTTTTACATTTTATTACACATCGGATACCGCCGAAGGAGATCTAGATAAAATATTACTTGCATTCTTTTCACACACCCCTTATATATATATATATATATATATATACTACTCTTGGTAGATATGTCACAGGTGTCTCAAGTTAGGCAGCCGGTCGAGATGAATGACACCAATAATTTTTATTGGAGAGTGGTTTACCTATCTTGAATGCATGGCGTCCTTCATCCCATCTCATAGATTTAAACGAATTCCAGTGAATCTTATTTTTAAAAAAAATAGAATGATTTTTTTTTCAAAAAAAATTATCTGACGGATGCGATGGAGAACAAGTCAACAACTACAATAATTATTCATTTTAATCATCTAATTCGTGCGGTCAGGATTTAAGGATAGATGGATTTACGAGTGTCCTAACGGCGGGATGCAAGAGAAACGTGGTGTCCTCCACACGAATATATACTATAGTTCATGTCGAGGGGGGGGGGGGGGGGTAAAGAAGTAGCACTTGGGGAAGGACAGACGGCAATCAAAAGATTCAAAACCCAACCTGTTTGGCGACGAACTCCTTCACGGCGTCCTCCGTCAGCTCGAAGCCGTTGGAGCGGACGACGAAGGCGACTGGGACCTCGCCGGCGGCCTCATCCGTGGCCCTGCCCACACACACGACAAACATCAACCACACCATTAATCGAAGACCCCGCAGGTCAGTGAAACCCATCTCGCTTCCCACCCAATTATATAATCCTTGTTTGTTCATGGAGGTGGAGGGAGAGTAGCGAAGCAGCTTACGGCACGACGGCGGCGTCCGCGATGGAGGGGTGGGTGATGAGCAGCGCCTCCAGCTCCGCCGGCGGGACCTGCAAGATATATAGCCACCAGGCGACGTCAGTAATACCCACCATGGGTTGATGCAGATGGAGATGATACAAGATGGGTCGGGAGATCAGGTGCATGCCTGGAAGCCCTTGAACTTGATGAGCTCCTTCACCCTGTCGACGATGAAGACCTCGTCGTCGTCGTCGACGTAGCCGATGTCGCCGGTGTGCAACCAGCCGTCCACGTCGATCGTCGCGGCCGTCGCGGCCGGGTCGTTCAGGTAACCTGCCCTCCGGCGAGACACCAGAGCTCTTTCTTTGTCAGTGTCTCTCTCGGTCAGGAAGAGATGGTTAAATTCCCGGATGAATGGTGGGTGGATCGGGTTAGTTTGAGGGTGATCACCGTGTACGTACGTACCTTTCATGATCTGAGCGCCGCGGATGCAGATCTCGCCCCGCTGGTTGCGGCCGAGGGAGAAGCCGGTGTCGGGGTCGATGACCTTGAGCTCGGCGTTCCTGACGACGTTGCCGCAGGAGCCGGACTTGGCCGGCAGGGGCTCCTTGGCGAACGCCGGGCACATGGTCAGCACCGGCCCGGCCTCGGTCATCCCGTATCCCTACGATGACAGTCAAAAGAAACAAACTATTAGAATATTTAACTCTAAATTAACCGAACAAAATAGTAAAAAAAAATCACAATCTTCAAATTTTGATTAGAAACTATCTTGCTATTTTTTAATTGACCGTCAACCTCTTACCTCGTGAAAAACTTAACTTACACCCTTTTTCTGATAAAATATTAATTAGTGTCCCATGATTTTAATTAGCAGATATACTTAACAGTTTAATATGTTAAAGTACAGTAACTTAAGATGTAAGAGTGTCAATGCGTTGAGGAATGAGGAAGTGGGAAAAGGGTGAAAGTACTGAATACTGTTTTAGTAGCGCAGCCCTAGTTACGGAAGAAGATACATGGAAATCACATTCTCTCATCAAGTACGGATCTAACAGTCAACGACAACCTAACAGAACCGTGACAGGGTAATCGATTTTTCCTCTTTTCTAGACCATAACAAACGGCATAAATAGTCACATATGCGCAAACATGGTTACATGGAACATAAATTACGAGGGTCACTCTCGTAATGAAATAAAGTAAGTTAAGATGAGTTATCTGCCGGTGAGTGAGTTATTTAAATTTGAGAGTTAGAGTATCTCATCGAGGATTAGATATGATTAACTTAAGATTAACTCATTTCACCTCTCTCGTAAAAATACTCTACTCGATCTCGAATAAGATAGGTATCAAAATAAAAATACGAAAACTCGAGAGGATAACGGCGTATCTTGGATTCACCCGAGTTAATTTATTATAATTTATCATCAAAGTGGTCCTAAAAATTCACAACTTAGCGTATGTTAAACTAACCAGATTCACATAATTAAAATAGTAGAAATTTACCCTCTAATGGAGAGAGAATTAATATCTATCCCCGACTTGTTGGAATTTACCATTGGGATGGGTTAGTAGTGAGTGGAGTATAATTTTACCATATGATAATAAAAGAGGGTATCTATTTTTTTTTTTTGCATGACCTAGTTAGTGTGATCTGGGTCGGTGGGGATACGGGGAGGGAATCATAAGAATCGAAATTCAATTTGTTTTTCATAAATCTGAGACAGATGATCTCGCCAAATGGGAATCGTCTGATAATCCAACGCTGGCATCTCTTCGTCGTGAAGATAAGTGGTGAGCCATCTAGATATATCTGGAGTCTGGATATCCAAGAATTATTACGTAATAATATCACGAGGGAGCAGGGGAGGGAGAGAGGACGGTAGCTGATCAGTGGTGGTACCTGGCCGAAGGTGGCCTGGGGCACCCTGTTCTTGAGGGCCTCCTCCAGATCCTTCCCCAGAGGCGCCGCCCCCGACAGCACGATCCTGATGGAGCTCAGGTCGAAGCTCTCCACCATGGAGTTCTTCGCGAGCGCCAGCACGATAGGCGGCACCACCGCCGCCACCGACACCCGGTGCCGCTGGATCAGCCCCAGCAGCGCCGCCATCTCGAACTTGGGCACCACCAGCACCGCCGCCCCCGCCCGCAGCGAGCAGAGCAGCACCGAGTTGAGGGAGAAGATGTGGAACAGGGGCAGCACGCAGAGCACCACGTCCTCCCCGCTCAGGTGCAGGTTGGGGTTGTCGCCGTCGACCTGCTGGGCCACGCTGGTGACCAGGTTCCGGTGGGTTAGCATCACCCCCTTGGGCAGCCCCGTCGTCCCCGACGAGAACGGCAGCGCCACGGCGTCGTCGGGGGCGATGGCGACCTCGGGCACCGCGGCCTCGTCGGCGCCGGACACGGCGGAGAAGGGGACGCAGCCCTCTGGGGCCGGTTCGTCCACCGTCATCACCACCATCGCCTCCCCCACCTTCGGGAACAGCTCCTCGCACCGCAGCTTGCCCACGAACTGCGCATGCGTCACGACCAGCTTCGCGCCGGCGGCCTGGAACTGCTTGGCGATCTCGGCGGGGGTGCAGAAGGGGTTGGCGGTGGTGGCCATGGCGCCGAGCATGGACGCCGCCATGAAGACGAAAGCGAACTCGGGGCAGTTCTGGACGAGAAGCATGATGGTGTCGCCCTGCTTGACGCCCATGGAGGCGAGCCCCGCCGCCGTCCTGCGGCAGAGGAGGTGGGTCTCGGAGTAGGTGTACACTCTGCCGGTGGCGCCCGAGATGAGGCATGGACGGTCGCCGAACTCGACGGCGCGCTCGAAGCAGTAGGCATGGATTGAGAGCTGGTCGGGGATGGGGATGTCGGGCAGCTTCGACCGGAACACCGTCGTCGTCTCCGGCGCCGGCGAGGCCTTGGGGAGGCCCTCGTGGGCTACCTGGGTCTGGTTCTCGCGGGCTGCTACGGACAGCATCTTCGTCTTCCCCTGCAGACCACTTTTTTCAACAATTCAGGCTCAGATCGCAGGTGGTAAACAGAGATATGAGAGATTTGCTGGCGCAGGGGGTGGGAGGGTGTCGAAATGTGTCGACTTGTCCGGATCCGCGAGCAGGGTGGCAAACCGGATAAGGATGGATAGATGGATTCTGGTAAGGTGGTATGGGAATGAGCAGGTGGGGTGGAGAAGAATCGGCACCCTGCAATGGGCCGCGGAGGATGGAGACAGGAAGGGGAAAAAGGTGAGGTTTTTATCTGTCAAATATGAAGAACTAGGCAGGTGGAGTGGAGGCTGCCGTGAGAGAGCTGCCCAAGCCGCCGTCTTTCCCACTCCCACCTACGACACAACCATGAAGAGAGAGAGACAGACAGACAGAGAGAGATGAACCTCCTTGCAGACAGACACAGGCAGAGAAGAAGGAGAGCTGGACAAGAGAAAGGAAAGTCGAAATAAATACGGGGGAGGGAGAAGGTGGTAGGTGGGGGATTGTAAGGCATGGGGAAGGGGGAGGTAGCTGGGAGAACAGGTGTGGAGAGCTGCACACGTTTCATCTCACCATCTTCCAGGCAGGACTTTGCCCCTCGGCCTCTCTCTCTCTCTTCACCGGTAACTCGCACCTGCTCGCCCAACCTTGGGTCAGGACTCTGGAGTCTGGACTGTCAATTTGCAAATGAGGAGGTGCAAACACCACATGTGGAAAAACCATGATATGGGATGGGATTATAAGTCTTGTTTTGACATATACGTATACTCTTGTTACATGAAAGTTCATTTTATATTTTGTACATTCCATCGTCCACACATAAACTTTATGTGGGGGTATGCTCCTTTGATTACTTCCATCAAAATATTCGCACAATATTCAGTCTTCTTTATCTCCCCTTATGAATTTTTTATAATTTCTTAATCGAAAGTGAACATGAAGACAGACGTGAGAAAAAATTCATGTACAGAGGGTTTACGTTTACGTGTAAATAAAAATGTAAGATAGATTCTCACACACAATTTCACTTCTAACATAGGTACACGTAGAGGTAGGAATATGGTTAATGCGTATCACATTTTTAAGATTTTTTATTAGGCAGAGCAGTCGGTCACCTGTGAAAGTATGTAAATATTAGAGAAACGATATCATAAAGAGTCACATAGTGTGATATCAAGAAATAACTCTCCGATATTTAATTAAAAGACGTGTATAAGTAAGGAGAAAAAGAGTTGGAGGAGGAGAAGAGTCAGCAAGAGAGAAGGAAGAGCACGAGTGGAGGAATGAATGATCGGAGAGTGTTCGGAAGATTTGGAGAGTGTTCGAAGAAGCAGAGAGGGAAGAACCACAAAGGGACTCCCTTGACCTTACTTCTCAGGTGGAGATTCCTTCTACTGTTACGTGAAGAGCTTCTCCTTCCTTCTTAGCATAGAACTCAACTAGCACGAAAATCTCTCTCTCTCTCTCTCTCTCTCTCTCTCTCTCTCTCTCTCTCTCTCTCTCTCTCTCTCTCTCTCTCTCTCTCTCTCTCTCTCTCTCTCTCTCTCTCTCTCTCTCTCTCTCTCTCTCTCTCTCTGTGTGTGTGTGTGTGTGTGTGTGTGTGTGTGTGTGTGTGTCTTCATCACCTTAGGTTCGGTGGAGGACCTTTTTATAAGAAGTGTCCTGCCACTGGCCGTTCCTCAACTGAGAAATAGTGTAGTTCGTGGAGTAACATATTCTTGATTGTGGGAGGAGGTTGCCCATTGCGTACCCATCTACTCCGCAAAGGAGGCTCCATGGTGAAGATCTTGGCACCGTGAGAGTGACTCAATTCCGCCGGAGAAAGTTATGTAATGGCAATGGCATTCCTCCCATTGGGCGAATTCTACGGCGTTCAAAGTGCGTGTAGTAATTTCTCCTATGGGTTGACAGAGCCCCATTGGGCCTCATTTGGGCCATATCGTGTGGACATGGGTCTGTTTTGGGCTCAGTTGATTCAGACCGCACTGAGCTTGGCGAGTATTCCCCTCCTCATTATATATATGAAAAAAACTTATTTTCTTCAAATTAATGCTGATAGATTAAATCTATTCTCTCACAATAAAATTTGACAATCTCTGTCAGGTACATGTATTGTTTAAAAAGGTGATGTCTAAAGACACTAAGACTTATGTTTCACGATAAAGTATTGGACAAATATTTTGAGACATGCACTTCATATCTTCTAATTGAGATTTACGTTTTTTGTTGATTGAGGTGGTACGTCTCAACGTATTCACCGTTTCAAGATATTTACTTGCGACTTATACATCAATATTGAAGGTGATGTAATGAGATGTTATATGATAGATCTAAGATTGCTTATGTTATTGTATTTTAAATATGATTTAGTAATTTTAAGATAATATGAATTTATCATTAAGTTAATATAACATTAACACGAAAAAAATTAATATTATTTTTATTTATTGTGATAGATTTAATATTATTTTTTTATACTATTAAAGCCTACGTCTCATTGTGCCTTAAGCCTTATGTCTTATACTTACATAAAGCGTCTCACAATCATCTCAATATCCTTTAAACTTTGGGTACAAGTACCACTAGGTCTCGAGTTCTTTGATTCATATATTGTAAAAATAATTGAACCATCTTATTTACAATTTTGAGATAAAAAAATAGAGAGAGGCTATGTTACATTTACAGTTTGTTTTTATATAATTACCGTGAGAATTATTCTAGCATATTTATACTCTTGCGAATTTCAGATCGTACGTACTCTAACGTGCATACAATGATAAACAGATCATGTGTGCTGTACAAACAAGACTACGAGTCTCTATGGAGACATCAAATTTAAAAGATTAAGATAAAATGAGGAGATATATATTATGTTGTATTTATTTTTTATCTTCCTTGATATGAAATTATTATAATAAGATTTAGATAACCATCCTATAATTAGACGACAATAACCGTGGGGATTCAGATCGGAAAGATCCAAAGGTGCTATGGCCTCGAAAGGACACACGATTAGTTGAATAGACTCTAAATCAACTTACATTTTGGGGTTTTTAAAATTAAAAATATTTTATTTGAATGATGATAAAATAGAACACTTATTTTGTAGTTTTGTTTTAATTTCCAATGATTTTAACACCTTTAGTTTTAGGCTAAAAAGTTTTACCTCGATTTTGTATTATATATTTACGATTTGTTTCATTAGAAAGAGCGTCTGACTATCCCGAGAAAATCTGCAGCTACTAAGTAGCGTGTCAGAAGGAGCTCTGAGAGTGATCCCAGGGGACAATCTCCCGATGCTTAAGTTAGAGACGCGCGTAATAGTAAAGGGGAGATTAGAGAGAGAATGAGAAGAAAGTCTTAAGGGAGAAACGAATGCTTGGCAATGGGACGAGTGCTCGATAGCGTGGCCCGGGTTGGAGAACGACGGGGAACTCTCTGAGATAAGGAAACTAGAATAATCTGGAGTTCTGTCACCACAGTGTGTGTACATCTCTCTCTAGGTATCTCTCTGGCTCTATGTATGGGCCTCCATCTCTGTGTCTGTCTCCGTGTGTCTCCTCCTAGGTCTATTGAGGACCTATTTATACTGGTCATGTCGCGTCCCGAACCGATAGCAGTGGAAGACATTGCTCAAAACGTGGCAGCGAAACAGTCATGTCAATCAGAGCAGTAAAATCTACACATAAACAACACTACTGATACGAGGAGGCCATAATTAACAAAAATATAATTTTATTGATATCGAGAATTTAAATTGCAAATTTGACTCGACTTACAATAATGGACTCAATAAAAGAAAACAACGGAAAAGGGGAGAAACAAAACTCGCTACACTGACTAGACTCAAGAAAATAAGGAAAAGAAGACTCAGGTCTCTAAGCCCCATGTAACGACCCGAGAATCCGATTACCGGGAAGGCCCGATAACCCGAGACTCGCACCGCCACCCACGAGCCCGAAGACTCGGAAGGGTTAAAAGGATGGTGTGGAGACTACACAAGTATCATAAATAATTGTAGAAATTAAATAGTTATAATATTAAGCAGGAAATAAATTAACATTTTTCATGGTCCACAATATAAAATAACAATAACAGCAACAGTAGTCCACAACTAGTACAGTGACAAGAAAGAAAAGTACAGCTACACGGGGCATACCCCGGCTCTGACCTCTGGTACTACCTCTGGGCACCCGCACCACGCTGCACTCCTGACGCGCTCCCCGAAGGTGGCGCCTCACCTGAAACACGGTGAAAACACGCAGGGAATGAGTCTCGGAATAAGACTCAGTAGGGATCACTCGAACCCTACCTCGAAAAACGAGAAACCACTACACTAGCGGTCGGAGAGTACCTCGGAAGGGAAAGCCCTATACTCTATGGTGAGGACACACGGCGCTATCCTCGACGGAGCACCCGGCACACCGCTACCTCCTTGTGGCTCGGCGACGACGGCACCTTCTAGTTATCTTTTCATCATGTTTAGGCCATGTTGGGCCTCAGTCTGGACTTGCTCAGGCCTTGTGGGCCTTGTCTTTTGGTCCCTGCGTGGACATCTTATTGTTTGGGCACTTATTGGGCCATATAGTGGCCAATTGGGTTGCTTTGTGGGGTAATGGATCTTGTTATTGGGTCAGGGGCTTATTGGGGCTTGAAGCCCACTTAAAAGAGGCCCATTAGGGTTTAGGGGGCGGCCCCCTCCCCATCTAGAGGAGGAGGAGGCAGCCGCCCCCCCCCCCTTCCTAGTTCTACTAGGGAAGGTGGGGGGCGCTCCCCTCTCCCTTCCCCTTTTCCCCTCTCCTCCTTTCCCCAACTCCACCCCTTCCTTATCCCACTTAGATTCCTTTCCTATTTTCTAAGCTTGCTGAAATTTGGGCCGCCTTTCTCTCCTTGGAGCTGGGCGCACCCCTCCCTTCTAGTTAGATTAGGGTTTTCCCATCCCCTATAAGTAGTTCTCACCTTGTACCGATTACAGTTTACACATGAATTTGAATACAAGTGAGTATTGTGCAAAGCTTTTTGCGCCCTTCTCTCTCTCTCTCTTTCTGCTCCTGCGACGGGAGAACGGCGGGGTGTGACGCCTCAGCCCTCGGTGGACTCCGGGGTTCCCTCTTATCCTCATCTTCTTCCTCAACGGTTCGTGTTCGTGATTCCAGATTTCTGCCCCGACTTGTAGCAGAGCTCGCGCCCCCTTCCTGGACGAGTTTTGCCACGACCTATTTTCTGGAGATACGTCTGCGGATCAGCTTCGCGTCGGCGCCCATTTTGCATCAATCGGAGATCGGCACTGCCCGTACCGATTTTCTCCGCCGACCTGCGCCAGCACCACTTTCTCTGCTCGCCCAGCGGGGAGGCCCTGATTGCGAATTTTCCCCAGGCCTCCACGCTGCGTCTTTTGCCCTGGTTTCTTCAGGGTTCGTAGATCTCCGAGTCAACTTTCCAACGCCGCCGACGGCGTCGCGTTTCGACATCGTCACCGTCCGTGGCGGTCGATCTCGTGGGGTTGCGCCAGCGCGTCTGCCCAGTCCGCCCAGCGAACCAGCCCCGACTTTCAGCGACTCCTGCGGCTCGCACCGGCGTCGTCTGCCAGCGCCATTTGGCCGAAGGCGATCTCTGCCAGTCAGCTTTCACCCCCAACCGGCCCGGACTTGTTCGGGCACCAGAAGGCCGATTTCCAGATTTTACCGTCGGCGAGCGCAGTTCTGCGCCCACAGAACCTGATCTGACTTTCAGCAGCGCCCACGGTCACCACCGGCGGATCCAGCGCGCCCCCTTTGGCCGGAGCGTTCCTCCAACAGTCAGCGACGCGTCCTCTCTGACGGTGCCTCAAACGGGCGTCGTATCAGCCCGTGAGACCCCCCCTCCGCCCAGGCGCGCGCGACACCGGTTTCTGCAGCGTTGCACCCGAACCTCCTCGTGGCCGACCCGTCACCGAGTGCAGCCCGTCAACCCGTGTCCGGCAGCCCCGAACGTATTGGTTGTAGCCTTTTACCTCCCTGCGAGGAGTGGGCCGTTATTGGGTTGTATTTTATTGACCTCTGGTGTATCGGGGTTGTTGGTTCACGGCCGGGGTTCCTTCCCCACGCCTAGGCGTGGAGGTACGCGCTCCGACTCCCCTCCTTTTGCTTGCTCTTTTAGTATGTGATTGATTATGCCGCGTGAGATAGGGTAGGTGCCTAGCCACTTATTGCCATCACCGCGGATCGTGAGTGAGAGCATCCATCCCTAGCACTAGTCGAGCACCGAGCTAGGACTCGACTCCCCTTGTCTTTGGAGGTCGACTATACGCCTAGACACGTGCGCTTCCCTCCTTGGGATGGCCGAGGTCGGAGTTTCTGTTGAGAGACGTCCCTCATTCTGTGGGATATCACGGTGGTCAGCCACTTGGCGACCCTTGAGCGTGCTACTGCCGGCCTCAGTTAGAGTCTTTTGTGAGTCTTAGTCCGTGTCGGTCCCCGTTCCGCGTCAAATTTGGTATCAGAGCTTAGGGAACCAGTTTGTTCTAACAAATTGGGGTCTTAGGTCATTCGAGTCTTTAGGTTGTCTAGGGTGCAATTGAGGCCTTAGAGTTATCTAGGTTGCATTGAGTCTCTTAGTTCATCTAGGTAACCCACCATTGCATTGTAATGTTAGGTTTGTGTCTAGTTAGAGTTTTGTCCTTGTCTCGTGGAGTCTTGCATGTCCAGCTCCGCGCCAACCCCATGGTGGTTCCTCGAGACCACATGTCAGATTAGTCATCCCTATTGGCCCGATTCGATGCTCTTATGGTACGACCCCTAAGTGTCGCCCCTACCACTCAGTCGTCGGGAGACCCGATCCCTATACCGATGACCGAGTCATTCCAGCGCCCTGTCATGTCCACTGCCGTCCTACCTAATGGGATGCATACGGAGATCGATTTCATCAGTAGGGTGTCATCTAACTGTGTCTCACAAGACATTGTTGAGTCACTCTCTAAGACTGGGGAGATTGTTCTCCGTGATGGTTTAGCTTTTATCGAGTTTCAACGGTGGTTTGGCCCCGTTAAATATTTCGATGGCGCTTGGTGCAAGATCAGCACACTTGCTGGTCCATGCATCATTTTAGGGCGAACTTGGTTGGAGGAAAGAAGTGCGACCATCGACCTGGATAGGAGGACCTGCACCCTACACCCATCTCACCTTCCCGGTGAGTTTGTCTTCCATGACGGCGTTACGCCGACCACCTCCATGTCATCACCTGGGTTTGTTCCAGTGAGTTACGAGGCTGAACAGGAGTTGATGGAGGAGTACCTAACTGAGGTTGAGGAGTTAGGGAGTGACCCCCCCACATCATAGAGGACTCAGTTTCCACTCCCGAGAGAGAGGCTTCACCCTTAGACCCTCATATAGAGACATTCTTACCTTCCGAGGGTGAACTGGTCATTGGAGAGTCTTTAGCTAGCTGGCTAAGGGAGGGTCCACTTCTAGATGTCGCCATTCCTTGCTATACACCCATGGGACCAGCCCTCCCAATAATACCCCTTAACTCCTTTCACACCACTTTTCGGTCCTTCTGCTTTCTTGAAAATGTGAAGGACTTCCTTAGGAGTTTAGATTATCAATGGGAGTTGACCTATATGTTGACCTTAGGGTCTGACCAACCCTATAGTCATAGCTTTACACTCCCTGCTTTGGGGTCTATTACCTCGGTCTACACCATAGGACATATCACATCCGAGGTCCTTTTATTATTTCCCATACCCGTGGAGGTTGATTTTGTCCCCGCTTATGGTTTCACGGTCCCGAGGGAGGAACCTTGCCTTCCTTGCCTTCCTCATGAGCCTCTTGCCCCATACATGAGAGTGCCCGAAGGTGATTATCTGCACCTGGGCGAATGTCGCACATGGGCAAGTATAGTGAAGGGACCTGTCGGGAGGGGTCATCATTTCTTTGACCCTTTCGATCCCCTCCCTGGTGAGCCTCTCGACCCATATTCTTTTCCCCACCTTGTCGAGGAGGTCCACTATCAGACACCACCTAGGCCTTCTAGTCAACACCTCACCTTATCGGCATCCAGATGCCCGAGCTTAGGAGGCCAGGGACACATGTCTCTTCCCCATGTTTCTTCATGTCCACCATCATATAGGGGTTTGTCTCATATAGGGAATGTCATGAGTGAGTTTGGGCGATTTAGTCCCCATGAGTCTACCACATTCCGTAGGACACCCATGCATGATAGATACAACTTTGGTTGTCCTGGTCCTCCCCGTGTTGTCCAATCATGTAGGAGTCATAGGCATGCTAGGTCTGTGTTTGGATGTCCAGGACCCCCACTGCATTCACATAGGTATGAGTCAACACAGCTAGTTCGGAGTCTGCATCATCACCACCTTGAGGCCAGCAACGCACGTTACAAGGAGTTAGCTGACGCGCACAGACGCACACGTGAGTTCCGCGAGGGAGAGTACGTCATGGTCCGGGTTAGACCGGAACGGTTTCCTTCGGGAGCCGTAAAGAAGCTCCAAGACCGCGGTGCAGGACCATTCAGAGTGTTGAGGCGTATTGGGTCGAACGCGTATGAGATCGAGCTACCAGACGACTACGGGATCAGTTCGACGTTCAATGTCTCTGATCTGGTAGCTTATCGGGATCCCGCGGTGATACCCAGTGAGTTATTTGGGCCTGACCCTCCTGTTGTGAGTGATACACCTACTGAGAGTCCACCTCCTCCAGCCCCATTACAAAAACGCGAGCATATAGATTGCATACTGGATGAGCAGGTGACTACTACCAGGAGCGGAGCCTACCAACGCTTCTTAGTGCGTTGGAGAGGGCGCCCCGAGTCGGACAACACCTGGATTACACGTGGAGAGCTGGAGCGGTACCTCAGCGACCGTGACCCTTACTCGACGGGGACGAGTTCTTCCCACCCGGGGAGAATTGGTGAGGACACACGGCGCTATCCTCGACGGAGCACCCGGCACACCGCTACCTCCTTGTGGCTCGGCGACGGCGGCACCTTCTAGTTATCTTTTCATCATGTTTAGGCCATGTTGGGCCTCAGTCTGGACTTGCTCAGGCCTTGTGGGCCTTGTCTTTTGGTCCCTGCGTGGACATCTTATTGTTTGGGCACTTATTGGGCCATATAGTGGCCAATTGGGTTGCTTTGTGGGGTAATGGATCTTGTTATTGGGTCAGGGGCTTATTGGGGCTTGAAGCCCACTTAAAAGAGGCCCATTAGGGTTTAGGGGGCGGCCCCCTCCCCATCTAGAGGAGGAGGAGGCAGCCGCCCCCCCCCCCCCCCCTTCCTAGTTCTACTAGGGAAGGTGGGGGGCGCTCCCCTCTCCCTTCCCCTTTTCCCCTCTCCTCCTTTCCCCAACTCCACCCCTTCCTTATCCCACTTAGATTCCTTTCCTATTTTCTAAGCTTGCTGAAATTTGGGCTGCCTTTCTCTCCTTGGAGCTGGGCGCACCCCTCCCTTCTAGTTAGATTAGGGTTTTCCCATCCCCTATAAGTAGTTCTCACCTTGTACCGATTACAGTTTACACATGAATTTGAATACAAGTGAGTATTGTGCAAAGCTTTTTGCGCCCTTCTCTCTCTCTCTCTTTCTGCTCCTGCGACGGGAGAACGGCGGGGTGTGACGCCTCAGCCCTCGGTGGACTCCGGGGTTCCCTCTTATCCTCATCTTCTTCCTCAACGGTTCGTGTTCGTGATTCCAGATTTCTGCCCCGACTTGTAGCAGAGCTCGCGCCCCCTTCCTGGACGAGTTTTGCCACGACCTATTTTCTGGAGATACGTCTGCGGATCAGCTTCCCGTCGGCGCCCATTTTGCATCAATCGGAGATCGGCACTGCCCGTACCGATTTTCTCCGCCGACCTGCGCCAGCACCACTTTCTCTGCTCACCCAGCGGGGAGGCCCTGATTGCGAATTTTCCCCAGGCCTCCACGCTGCGTCTTTTGCCCTGGTTTCTTCAGGGTTCGTAGATCTCCGAGTCAACTTTCCAACGCCGCCGACGGCGTCGCGTTTCGACATCGTCACCGTCCGTGGCGGTCGATCTCGTGGGGTTGCGCCAGCGCGTCTGCCCAGTCCGCCCAGCGAACCAGCCCCGACTTTCAGCGACTCTTGCGGCTCGCACCGGCGTCGTCTGCCAGCGCCATTTGGCCGAGGGCGATCTCTGCCAGTCAGCTTTCACCCCCAACCGGCCTGGACTTGTTCGGGCACCAGAAGGCCGATTTCCAGATTTTACCGTCGGCGAGCGCAGTTCTGCGCCCACAGAACCTGATCTGACTTTCAGCAGCGCCCACGGTCACCACCGGCGGATCCAGCGCGCCCCCTTTGGCCGGAGCGTTCCTCCAACAGTCAGCGACGCGTCCTCTCTGACGGTGCCTCAAACGGGCGTCGTATCAGCCCGTGAGACCCCCCCTCCGCCCAGGCGCGCGCGACACCGGTTTCTGCAGCGTTGCACCCGAACCTCCTCGTGGCCGACCCGTCACCGAGTGCAGCCCGTCAACCCGTGTCCGGCAGCCCCGAACGTATTGGTTGTAGCCTTTTACCTCCCTGCGAGGAGTGGGCCGTTATTGGGTTGTATTTTA
The DNA here is from genome assembly GCA_022559845.1 of Amorphophallus konjac. Taxonomy (NCBI): domain Eukaryota; kingdom Viridiplantae; phylum Streptophyta; class Magnoliopsida; order Alismatales; family Araceae; genus Amorphophallus; species Amorphophallus konjac. The sequence goes on along the minus strand of CM040121.1, from coordinate 562,206,643 downwards.
TTGACCTCTGGTGTATCGGGGTTGTTGGTTCACGGCCGGGGTTCCTTCCCCACGCCTAGGCGTGGAGGTACGCGCTCCGACTCCCCTCCTTTTGCTTGCTCTTTTAGTATGTGATTGATTATGCCGCGTGAGAGAGGGTAGGTGCCTAGCCACTTATTGCCATCACCGCGGATCGTGAGTGAGAGCATCCATCCCTAGCACTAGTCGAGCACCGAGCTAGGACTCGACTCCCCTTGTCTTTGGAGGTCGACTATACGCCTAGACACGTGCGCTTCCCTCCTTGGGATGGCCGAGGTCGGAGTTTCTGTTGAGAGACGTCCCTCATTCTGTGGGATATCACGGTGGTCAGCCACTTGGCGACCCTTGAGCGTGCTACTGCCGGCCTCAGTTAGAGTCTTTTGTGAGTCTTAGTCCGTGTCGGTCCCCGTTCCGCGTCACTCTACAAGACAAGACCCTACGGCACGCAAACCGACACACATGCCACGCTAAGAAGACCAAAGCTCAAAGGTCGAACCGGTAAAACCCGAAGGTCGGAAACACTCGACTGACAGTCTGTCACTCCGTACTCGACAGGAGTACCACCCACTAGAAGCACAGCCGGTAGCGTCCCCTGACGTCTTACACCGCGCCGCAGGTGAACCGCCTGACGTGGTAGGTCCTACCCGAGGCGCAGACACCGTACAAGTAACCACAAACAAGTGACTAGCTGGGGTCACGCCCGTCGACGTGCGTCCACTGTCCCCAACCACGTGTGCACACACAGACCACGCGTCCTAAGTCTGGCCCTCTGACCGATTTTCCCCTGGCCCTGGACTCTGATTTGACGAGGGGCCCGACGGTAACCAGTCTAAAACCGTCCTCAGGGTAAGCCTCTCCACCTACTCCCAGGCAGGACCACTCGCGTGTAAGCAGGCTACGACTAGTGGAGGGTCACAAAGAGTAGACTCTCGAGTCAGCGGAAAACAACTTCGCAATCGCAGGTACGAGGAACGCTCCTTGTACCAACACCGACGCACGGTGACACAAGCCGGAGCCACCACCTCCCGGGACTCCACGGCACCCCCACGTGTAGCCCCCACATGATGCCCCGCATCGGTCGGGCTACGTATCAGCACAGGGATCGAGACTAGCTCGTCCGGGACTCAGGCTGGCAAGGAAAAGTAGTCGCGGTCACCGGAGGACCGCCTCCCGTGGTCGCGGTCGACCCAGGACCGCTACCACCTAGTCGCGGACCTCCTGGGACCGCGACCACCCTGGTGCAAGAAAAGCTGAACGCGGTCGCCTGATGACCGTCTTCACCTGATAGCGGTCTCCAGGAGACCGCGACCAGACTCCAACGGTCAAAAAACCGTCTCGAAGACCGTGCCGGACCCCCTGGTGAAAGCGGTCGCCCCCCTGACCGCCACCAGCAGTCGCGGTCAGTCGCACGACCGCGAGTGCCTGCCGACAGAACGAGCCCCAACGGTCAAAAATCCTGGTGAAGGCGGTCCCCACCCGACCGCTACCAATGAAGGCGGTTACTGGTAGACCGCTACCATCTCGGAAAATCGAGAACGGCGAGAAACGGCCAAAAACACCATCCACGCCCCCATACCTCCACCGGAGAGGGGGAAATCAAAGGGGAAGACCCCTGGGGACCCCTAGCATGCATCTAAGCCATCCAAACGTGAAATCGCGGGCTAAAACCATAGATCGGGCGAGCTCTCCCCAAATCATGGAAAACCCCCAAACCCGCTCAATCAAGCCCCTCTCGGCCTCCCCGCGGCCTACAAACCACATAAATGAACGGCAAGAGGCTAAGGAACGTCACCCTACCTCAATGGAGCGAATGCTCCGCCGAATCACCCGCGAATCGTGAAGAACGCTTTTAGAAACCTCGCCTCCCCACGCTTCCCACGCTTGCGGCACGCCCACGAGCTCGCCTCGCTGCCACCCACGCGTCCGCGCCGTCGGCCTGCCGCCGTCAACAGCCGGGGAGGGGCTCACCGCGTCCGAATGGGAGAGAGAGGGAGGGAGGAGGGCGGCCACGGTTGGGGAAGGAAGGAGGAAGAAGAAGAAGAAAGAGAAAGGAGAAAAGAAAAAAGAAAAGAAATGGGATTATATAGAAAATCCGATTTTTCGGAAAAATACCGAAAAATAGAAAAATATATTTCCGGAATCCTCGGAACGCACCGATCGCAACGGTACCACTCGTGCCTGGGGGAACCGCCCGGTTCGCCCGCAGCGAGCTTCCGAAGTAAAAGCCGAAACACACACCGGAAATCAGAAAACACACACGGAAAAGCCGCGGAATGCCTCCGGGCCTCCGAAACAACTCAGGATCGCGCCGATCCGAACACGAAAGATGTCCGAAACAAAATTTCGGACACAACAGAGCCGGACACTCCGAAAACCAGATCCGGGACCCACGAAGAAAGGATCCGAAAGATCTGGGATATTACAGCCCTCGCCCCTTAAGGAATTTCGTCCTCGAAATTGAGAACAACCCAAGGGGAAAGAAGAGGAAGACTCACTCAAACAGATACGGGAACTGCTGACGCATCTCGTACTCACGTTCCCACGAAGCCTCACCACCAGAGTGTCGTTGCCACACGACCTTTACCAAGGGAATAACCTTGTTCCGCAGGCGCTGCTCTCGCCTATCCTCCACGCGGATCGGAAACTCTGGGAGAGAAAGATCTGGAGTCACCTCAGGCCAAACGGAAAACTCGAGCACATGAGAGTCATCGGGCATATACTTCCGCAACATCGAGACGTGGAACACGTCATGCACCGACGCCAACTCAGGAGGTAACTGCAACCGGTAAGCAACCTCACCGATGCGCTCCACAATCGCGAAAGGACCAATATAGCGGGGACTCAGCTTCCCACGCCGTCCAAAACGTATCACCCCCTTCATCGGAGAAACTCTCAAGAACACATGATCGCCCACGGAGAACTCGCGAGGCTGCCTCCTGCGGTCATCATAGCTCTTCTGCCGACTCTGGGCCGCCAACATGTTCTGACGAACCAGGTGTACAACGTCCACACACTGCTGAACTAATTCCGGTCCCGTCAAAACACGCTCACCCACCTCAAACCAATCAAGTGGAGTCCGACAAGGACGCCCATACAATGCCTCATAAGGAGCCATGCCAATGCTCGAATGATAGCTGTTGTTATAGGCAAACACCACCAACGGTAGGTGATGAATCCAACTCCCTTGCCACTCCAGGCAGCAGGATCTCAGCATGTCCTCCAAAGTCTGAATGGTCCTCTCAGACTGACCATCTGACTGTGGATGATACGCCGAGCTAAATGCCAACTCCGTGCCAAGAGCTCGCTGAAAACTCCTCCAGAATCCAGAAGTGAAGCGCGGATCCCGATCCGACACGATCGAAATGGGAACCCCATGCAACAGAACGATCCGCTCCACATACAAACGAGCCAACTTAGACACGCTCCAGCTGACTTTGACCGGTAACAACCACGTCACCTTCGTCAGCCGATCCACCAGCAACCAAATACTGTCCTGCCCACTCGGGGTCCTCGGCAACCCCACCATGAAATCCGTGGTCACATGGTCCCACTTCCAAGCAGGAACATCCAAGGGCTGGAGAGTACCTCCTGGTCGCTGATGCTCCGCCTTCACCTGCTGACAGATCAGGCACCTGGCCACAAATTCTGCGACATCTCTCTTCATGCCAGGCCACCAGAACTGCCTCCGCAAGTTCCGATACATCTTCGTCACACCCGGGTGTACAGTGTACCTGCTCCCATGAGCCTCGCGTAACACCGCACGGCGAACCTGCTCCTCCGCTAGGACGTACAGTCTGGCATGAAACCTCGCAGCACCGTCCTCGCCGAGCTCTATGTCAGCCATAGCCAGAATCTGGGGCAACTCAGGGTCCGCGTGCTGAGCCTCTGTCACCTGACGACGGATAGCAGGAGTGACAGTCAGACTCGCAAGCACTGCCAACCCTGGCTCCTGGGGAATCTTGAGCCTGAAAGATACTTCAGGCACTTGTTCCCAGAGCCTCCACTTCCTCAGCATCAAGGCACTGACTGCAACCTTCCGACTCAAGGCATCGGCGACGACATTCATTCTGCTCGGTTGATAAGACAGGGTGAAGTCATAGTCCTTCATAAACTCTATCCAACGCCTTTGTCTGAGGTTCAGATCTCTCTGCGAGAACACATACCTCAAACTCTGATGGTCAGTAAACACCTCGAACTTCTCGCCGTACAGATAATGCCTCCAGATCTTCAGCGCGAAGATCACCGCCGCCAACTCAAGGTCATGGGTAGGGTAGTTCTCCTCATGGGGCTTTAGCTGCCGAGATGCATAAGCCACCACTCTACCATGCTGCATCAAAACAACACCCAATCCGATGCCGGAAGCATCTGTACACACCACAAAACCTCCCGATCCAGAAGGCAAGACCAACACCGGAGCCGAGGTGAGCAATCTCTTCAGTTCCCTGAAGCTCTACTCATACTCCTCGGACCAAACGAAAGGCACATCCTTCCGCGTGAGCCTAGTCATCGGGGTCGCAATGCGAGAAAAATCCTGGATAAACCGACGATAATAACCCGCAAGCCCCAAGAAACTCCGGATCTCCGTCACCGACCTCGGCCTCGGCCACTGCATTACTGCCTCGACCTTGGCGGGGTCCACGGAAATGCCATCACCAGAAATCACGTGCCCCAGAAAGTGCACCTCGCTGAGCCAAAACTCGCACTTGCTGAGCTTCGCATACAACTGATGATCTCGCAACGTCTGCAGCACCACACCCAAATGGTACGCATGCTCCTCGGCAGACCGCGAATAAACAAGGATGTCATCCACGAAGATGACCACGAACTGGTCCAAATATGGATGAAACACCCTCTGCATCAAGTCCATGAAGGCTGCAGGGACATTGGTGAGCCCGAACGGCATCACCAGAAACTCATAATGCCCGTACTTCGTACTGAATGCAGTCTTCTCCACATCGGACTCGCGAATTCTCAGCTGATAGTAACCGGGCCGCAAATCAATCCGCGAGAACACTCGCGCAGACTGCAGCTGGTCAAACAAATCATCAATCCACGGTAACGGATACTTGTTCTTAATGGTCACTTCATTCAGCTGCCGATAGTCAATGCACAAGCGTAGACTACCGTCCTTCTTCTTCACGAACAACACGGGCGCACCCCAAGGGGAAAAACTAGGACGAATATACCCCTTGGCCAATAGTTCCTGCAACTGCGCCCTCAACTCCCTCAACTCGGTGGGGGCCATACGGTAGGGAGCCTTCGCCAAAAGTTCCGTACCAGGCACAACCTCGATCACGAAATCGATCTCCCGCTGGGGAGGTAATCCAGGCAACTCCTCGGGAAAAACGTCGGGAAACTCGCACACCACCGGAATGTCCTCGACATTCGGCTCCATCCGGTCAGACACAACCACGGACGCGAGAAAACCCTGACAACCAGAATCAAGCAATCGACGGGCTCGAATAGCAGAGATAAGGAATCGAGAAGAGGCGGAACAGATACCTTGGAAATAGAAGGTCCTCTTGCTGGGATGCTGGAAGTAGACCCTCTTCATTCCACAATCCACCACCGCTCCATGAGTCTCGAGCCAATCCATGCCTAGAATCACATCGTAATCCCGAAGCTGCAACGCATACAACCTGCCTGGCATACTCCGCCCATCGATCCAAACCGGAACCTGATCGAAGCAATACGGAGTGATCATAAAGTCAGCCGAAGGCAACTCCACTGTCAAATCACAGGACAACTGGGTCACCGGCTCCTCGACGCTCAACGTGAAATCCTCCGAAATAAACGAATGAGACGCGCCAGAATCAAATAAAACCCGAGCCGCACAACCCAAAATCTGAACGGTACCTTCCACGAGCTGCGACGCCACTGCCTCTGCCCTGGTCATGTGCGTGATCTGGTCCCGAGCCCTCTGCCTGCCTCCCACACTAGCTGACCTGGGTAGTGGCGGATACTGTCCCTGCTGCCTCTGCTGCTGGGGAACCTACTGCTGCGGCGGCCTCTGAGGACAGTCACGCGCCATATGCCCTGGCTGGTCACACCGAAAACAGACGATCGGCGCCGTGCACTGCCTGCCTGGGTGGGTCCCACCACACCGTGGACAAGGTCCTCGCGATCCACCCACTGATCCCTGATGCTGCAAAGGAATCGGCTACTGTACACTGCCCGATGAAGCTTGCCCCTGATCTTTGGACTTCTTCTTTCGGAAATTCTTCGAGAAGAACTTCTTGACCTTCGTACCGAAGGATGCAGATCCTGTCACCAAAGCTGCCGATGCCGGTACTCCTGAACCACCCGACGCATGCTGGAAGAAACCCTGCTACTGGGTAGCCGGCTGCTGGCTGCGACCTGACAAGGACTGCCCCTGGCTGATCGGTCCTCGAGTCCTCTGCATATCCATCTCCAAAGAAATCGCAACACGAGACGCCGTCTCTAGATCAGCGGCCCCGTTCGCGATCAAATGGTGCCTCAGCTCCAGCCTCAAGCCCTGCACAAACTGCGCGGTCCTCACCCTCTCATGCTCCATGATATGAGGTGCATACCGACCCAGCTCGACAAATCGGGCCCTGTACTGCAACACGGACATGTCACCCTGCACCAGCTCCAGAAACTCCCGCATCCGCTGCGTAGCAACAATATCTGGACAGTACGTACGCTCGAAAGCACTGACGAAGTCATCCCACTCGATCTGCTCAAGTGAACGAAGCTGAAAAGACGTCTTCCACTCGGAAGACCACCACCTCCGAGCCGTACCCTGCAACTGGTTGTAGGCCAACACCACTCTGTCCTCGGCAGCACTCTTCGCAGAACTGAACACCCGCTCCATCTCATCGAGCCAATCACGAGCCGCATCAGGGTCTGCCTGGCCGCTAAAGTAAGGCGGATGGAACTGCATGAAGTCCCTCACTGCTCGGCCTGGCCCACCCCTAGCTGACGAGCCCTCACCAGCTTCTCCGCCGAACTGCTGAGACATAAGCTGGTACATGCCACGGAAGAAATCCTCGGCCCCCGGAATTCTCGCAGCATCCGCGGCCTCGGTATCCCCCTGTGGCGCTCTACTATGCTCCTCCTGGTCCCTCTGGACCCCCTGCTGGATCTCCTGGCCTCCAGGCGACTGCCCCTGCTGAGAGCGAGAGCTCCTCCTCGGCGTCATACTCGCTCCTGAAGCAAAAGACAGAAAACACGAAAACGGCAAGGTCAAGAAAAACACACGATGCCCAATGCCAGCGTCACCTGTACATCATCGCTGTGAACTAGTGGACCACTACAAGTACCTATGATTCTCATGTAATCCCACAACCGCGCTCTGATACCAACTGTAACGACCCGAGAATCCGATTACCGGGAAGGCCCGATAACCCGAGACTCGCACCGCCACCCACGAGCCCGAAGACTCGGAAGGGTTAAAAGGATGGTGTGGAGACTACACAAGTATCACAAATAATTACAAAAATTAAACAGGTATAATATTAAGCAGGAAATAAATTAACATTTTTCATGGTCCACAATATAAAATAACAATAACAGCAACAGTAGTCCACAACTAGTACAGTGACAAGAAAGAAAAGTATAGCTACACGGGGCATACCCCGGCTCTGACCTCTAGCACTACCTCTGGGCACCCGCACCACGCTGCACTCCTGACGCGCTCCCCGAAGGTGGCGCCTCACCTGAAACACGGTGAAAACACGCAGGGAATGAGTCTCGGAACAAGACTCAGTAGGGATCACTCGAACCCTACCTCGAAAAATGAGAAACCACTACACTAGCGGTCGGAGAGTACCTCGGAAGGGAAAGCCCTGTACTCTACAAGACAAGACCCTACGGCACGCAAACCGACACACGTGCCACGCTAAGAAGACCAAAGCTCAAAGGTCGAACCGGTAAAACCCGAAGGTCGGAAACACTCGACTGACAGTCTGTCACTCCGTACTCGATAGGAGTACCACCCACTAGAAGCACAGCCGGTAGCGTCCCCTGACGTCTTACACCGCGCCGCAGGTGAACCGCCTGACGTGGTAGGTCCTACCCGAGGCGCAGACACCGTACAAGTAACCACAAACAAGTGACTAGCTGGGGTCACGCCCGTCGACGTGCGTCCACTGTCCCCAACCACATGTGCACACACAGACCACGCGTCCTAGGTCTGGCCCTCTGACCGGTTTTCCCCTAGCACTGGACTCTGATTTGACGAGGGGCCCGACGGTAACCAGTCTAAAACCGTCCTCAGGGTAAGCCTCTCCACCTACTCCCAGGCGGGACCACTCGCGTGTAAGCAGGCTACGACTAGTGGAGGGTCACAAAGAGAAGACTCTCGAGTCAACGGAAAACAACTTCACAATCGCAGGTACGAGGAACGCTCCTTGTACCAACACCGACGCACGGTGACACAAGCCGGAGCCACCACCTCCCGGGACTCCACGGCACCCCCACGTGTAGCCCCCACATGATGCCCCGCATCGGTCGGGCTACGGGTCAACACAGGGATCGAGACTAGCTCGTCCGGGACTCAGGCTGGCAAGGAAAAGGAGTCGCGGTCACCGGAGGACCGCCTCCAGTGGTCGCGGTCGACCCAGGACCGCTACCACCTAGTCGCGGACCTCCTGGGACCGCGACCACCCTGGTGCAAGAAAATCTGAACGTGGTCGCCTGATGACCGTCTTCACCTGATCGCGGTCTCCAGGAGACCGCGACCAGACTCCAACGGTCAAAAAACCATCTCGAAGACCGTGTCGGACCCCCTGGTGAAAGCGGTCGCCCCCCTGACCGCCACTAGCAGTCGCGGTCAGTCGCACGACCGCGACTGCCTGCCGACAGAACGAGCCCCAACGGTCAAAAATCCTGGTGAAGGCGGTCCCCACCCGACCGCTACCAATGAAGGCAGTTACTGGTAGACCGCTACCATCTCGGAAAATCGAGAACGACGGGAAACGGCCAAAAACACCATCCACGCCCCCATACCTCCACCGGAGAGGGGGAAATCAAAGGGGAAGACCCCTGGGGACCCCTAGCATGCATCTAAGCCATCCAAACGTGAAATCGCGGGCTAAAACCATAGATCGGGCGAGCTCTCCCCAAATCATGGAAAACCCCCAAACCCGCTCAATCAAGCCCCTCTCGGCCTCCCCGCGGCCTACAAACCACATAAATGAACGGCAAGAGGCTAAGGAACGTCACCCTACCTCAATGGAGCGAATGCTCCGCCGAATCACCCGCGAATCGCGAAGAACGCTTTTAGAAACCTCGCCTCCCCACGCTTCCCACGCTTGCCGCACGCCCACGAGCTCGCCTCGCCGTCACCCTCGCGTCCGCGCCGTCGCCCTGCCGCCGTCAACAGCCGGGGAGGGGCTCACCGCGTCCGAATGGGAGAGAGAGGGAGAGAGGAGGGCGGCCACGGTTGGGGAAGGAAGGAGGAAGAAGAAGAAGAAAGAGAAAGGAGAAAAGAAAAAAGAAAAGAAATGGGATTATATAGAAAATCTGATTTTTCAGAAAAATACCGAAAAATAGAAAAATACATTTCCGAAATCCTCGGAACGCACCGATCGCAACGGTACCACTCGTGCCTTGGGGAACCGCCCGGTTCGCCCGCAGCGAGCTTCCGAAGTAAAAGCCGAAACACACACCGGAAATCGGAAAACACACACGGAAAAGCCGCGGAACGCCTCCGGGCCTCCGAAACAACTCCGGATCACGCCGATCCGAACACGAAAGATGTCCGAAACGAAATTTCGGACACAACGGAGCTGGACACTCCGAAAACCAGATCCGGGACCCATGAAGAAAGGATCCGAAAGGTCCGAGATATTACACCCCAGGTCCACTTGATCACTCTGGCCCATTCCCAATTCCATGCGCTTCATTTACCGAATTACCTGAAAAATGTTAAAGAAGGGAGTGAGCAAAAAGCTCAATAGGAATTATACTCTATCGCTAGGCAAAATTTAAGTCATTAATAATTTCCCAAATGTAAATGAAAACCTACGTAAAATGCCAATAAAATGAACTAAGTAAAAAGTCTACACAAAATGATAATTGGCAACTAAAAATAGAATTGAGATATTACAAGTAGAGATATCAAGAGCAATTAACTAGTATCTTTCATGTGAATGGCCATTTATCAAGTCAAGTCAAGTCACGTCAAGCAATTTCTTTCACGCATGATATCAATGTTCACGGGAATGTGGAATGTCATAGACTCACACACTAGCTAGTACTTCGGAGTAATGCTTCCCCATGTTATTAAAATTCCCATGGGCACTAGAACTTTTCGGGCGCTCTCCTCAAGACCAGACCGGACCCTTATGGTGCGTTGGCATTGAGGGTTAGATCAGAGATCCCACGAAATCTAGACATCCATAATATTTGATGGCCAAGAGTTCCAAGGTCAAGCTATGTAGCCAAGGTAAGATGCATAGGAATGTGGATTTCTTTAAGAGTTCCAATCATAAGCTCATTAATCAAGGGAAAAGTTATATAACAAAAATGACTTTGATGAATGATTTATAGGGATATGATTGAGAATGGACTTAATAAATGTCATAATCTGGAGATATTTTAACCTGGAGAGACTATATTGGTCTAACACACAAAAACCACGGAAGAACGGAAATATCGGAACACTGAATGAAGAGGCGGTCAGAACTGGACCGCTATCTTTAGTGGCGGTCCTTCCTGGGCCGCTATCAGGACTTAGCGATCCCAACTAGACCGCTATATAAACAGGGCTGCGTTGACTCACACAGCTGGCGCATCAACTCACAACCAGAGAAAAGATAGAAAACAGTCCATGGTAGACCGCTACCTGATGGTAGCGGTCCTGCTAAGATCGCTATTTGTCCATAGAGCAGTAACTCGGCAAAACCCGGGCAGAGTCTCGTTCCGCCTTTCGTGGATTCCAGGGGGTCCAAAATTTAGTGGTACAACCTACCCGGCGTCCTAGTGGGAATCTCAGACTCGCAGAGACTTACGGAGGCCTTGAAACATGAACACGTAGTCCGGCGGAAGGAATATCCGGCGGAGAGGTATTCTATGTCCAAGAATTTAGGGCTTAAAATCACAGAAAACGAGAGTAATCGGTAAGTCGAAACCACTGGAGTAACACGGCCCTCAAACAATCCTATGAAATTTAACAAGTAAGAAACAATAATCAAGTGAAAAGCAAGAGGGATAATGAGTTAAACTATGATTTTGAACAATTTATTCTACTCTTTTCAACCATGGAATCACAAGAAAAGAATTTGTTTTAGAACGTATATTTCATATAACCTATATAACCATGTTCTGTCACATTATTAACCTTAACAGCATGTGACATAACATGGGATAACAAGCATAACACGTGGAAAGATAACCCGAATTCTTGCTGAAACAGGGTAATAAGGCGGTCTCTAGGAGGCCGCCACTTCCATAAGACGGTCTGGAGAGGACCGCTATTAATTATATAACTATTTATTTATTTTCTTGAAAATAACAAATGAAGGCGTCTTCTATAAGGGACGCGTCTAGAAGGAGGCCTCAAGGGAAGCAGACGTGTTTAACCTTTCTTACATAATAAAATAAAACACTAAATATTTACTGCTAAAGAAGACGTCTAACCACGGTGACACGTTAACAAGAAGGCGTCGAGGTACTAGACGCGTTCAAAATAACATATTAAAATTTTAAAATGCGAGCAATTGCGGTCTGTCGGGCAACCGCTATTTCAAGTAGCGGCCACTGTAGCGACCGCTACTTGAAACAGAGTCCTGCCTTCCGGCAGACCCGACACACCTCGATTAAAATGCATGTAACGATCATTATGCTCCATGAAAATTGGGCAAAATAAAATCATTGGAAAGAGCACTCAAAGGAAAACAAGATGACATGCTTTAATTAAGATTTAGCCTGAGAAAAGTCTACTTTAAACAAACTAAATGTGAAGTTAATCTCCTAGGCATACCTGTCAGTAAAACGAAAAATTCTATCGATATAATGAACGGAATTTACGCAAAATAGCACCAATAGAAAGAGCACAAAAAGATGAATCATGTGGCATAGTTTAATTAGGGTTTAGCCCGAGAGAAACCTACCTTACGGGGGTTGAAAGGAAGAAGATGCCGCTGGAACTCTAACGCGAAACCCATGCTTTCCTCGCCATCCCACGCTCTCGATCGCGCTCACCGGCGGCTGCTCCGGTCAAATGGAATACTAGGGAGTATCATGCGTCGATTTATAGAGCTGGGGTCGAAGGAAGAGGCGTGTGATGGCTAGGGGATCGAAGGGAAGATGCCTCCACGCGATATTCGCGGTTGATGAATTCAACGAGTTTATCTTCGAAATCCGGCTGCTAGGGTTAGTGTTTACGTGAGATTTTTGAGGGGAAATGGACCTCCTATCTGGGCCTATCGATTGGGTCCGGATTGGCTCCAATTGGGCTCGAATTGAGTTCGAATTTGGTGGATTAAGGTTGATCTACCCAAAACTCCGAGTTTTACCTGAAAATCTTTGATTCGGGCTTACTTAAATTTTCCTTTGGGGTCGGTCCAGCTAACACGTTTGTTAAGCATTCCGTCCTCTACAAGAATATAAAATTTTTCATATTTTTATAAATTGATCAAAATTTAGCCCAAGGGTGAAATTCTATTAATCTAGTTTATTATATTAAATTCGGATCACCGTGGAAAAGTATGATTGTGCCTCAACATATTAATTTTATTTCATAGTCATTATAGAAAATAATTATTCCTCCTTATTTATATAATTTGACTACTTTCAAAATAATTAATTATTATAGTGTCATTTGACTAAAGAAAATCATTGAAGTGATTATTTTATCATTTATTAATTGACCGGGGTGTTACATGTCGCAATGACGTCATCTCTTTCGTGGCTTGGTGAGGGCGTGGTTAGTAGAGTGATGCCCAGCTTAGTCGTGGGGGGTCATCCATTACCCACTCATTCGTTCTCTGAAGAAGGACATTGTGGCGGGTTTCAAGACGGCGTGAGCGTGATCCGACATTCTTCTGGGTAAATCCCATGATCATGGTCTCAACGCTGGTCCGTTAGCAAGTCTCACGGCATTCGAGACGCACGAGTGTGGGGATGATGCCTGCGGGCCGACCAGTCCTAATTGGGACTCGAATGGGCCACATTCTTGAACTACCGGTCGACTCCCGATAGCCGCTACGGGCCTGACGACATCCGGCCGTTGTAGGCTTAGCATTACTGAGTTCGTGCTGACCCCGTCGTATTTTGCCCTCCTCAAATCTCCGGTGAGTATTATGGTATGTAAATTAAACTAGAAAATTTTAATGTCACATGGATCAACACCCTCCGGCTATAATCTCATTTACACTGTTCTACATTGTAACAAACAATAGAATAATTACAGGGATTTTACATGTTTTACATTGAAACAAACAAAGCCTTTAATGAGAGAACTTTAATTTTTTTCATGATTTAGTCACATATTTCCTAAAAAAAACTATGTCAAATATCTAAAAAAATGTTTACATACTATATATTTAAATTTATATTACTATTGTCAAATTAAGCTTTTTCTTTCAAATCTTTCCACAGAGCCTTCGATTATTTTTTGGCAGTCCCTTAATTTGATCCCTTACTACCATTGCTTTTTTAAGCCGAATTCTTCCTTTCATTGTGCGTTCTTCCTTAGATCCGTATCATGCGGTGCATAGTGGGAGGCAACCGATCCAGATTCACTTACTCCCTGACTGATCTGTCGGCGGGGCGTGTCAAAAGAGTTGCAGCCGTTGTTGAATGCCTGGCTTTTATGGATAGTTTATCGTGCAAGGATCGTATCCGCCATGTGATATTATAAGTAACGTAGTTGAACTCGTACGATTAAATTAAGGGTTTTGACCTTTATGAACATGTTAGTAGAGAGAGAAACAACCAGTTGAAAAGAGTTTTTAAAACTTCTAAAGATTAATTTTTTTATCTACGTCTGTTTACAATCAAAAAAATTAATTTTAAAATAAAATTGGCGTGAACTTCTATTATTTAGTGAGATTTTTTTAGAGTGAGACTTTCGAGACCACGGACTAAAATTCAATGAGATTGTCGAACCCACCCTAAGTCAGCCTAAAGTTGATTGACGACGATTTGAGTCAAATCAACTCGTCCCATGTGGAGCTGATCCGAGTCGATCTAGCAAACTTGTCTTTACACTCTTTGTGCCGCTAATCACACCCCTCTTCTTCTCAGTAGAAATAATAATATGGTACACCAGCCCAGGTTGCCAGCACCTTCTAACTAAAGAAGGCATCGAGACATGTCTTTAAACTCTCAATTTTAATGTAAGGAGTCTGCCATGGGCACGTTATTAGATCCACCTTCCGAAACACGTCTAGCCACTTGTCACGCACGTGCCGTCGATTTGCAACCGTGCTCAAGTGGGGACATGGGAAAAAGGAGGTACGATGACCCTAATAAGGTGGCGTTTGAAAATAATGTTGGAGAGGGATTTTCCCCTCTCCAATCATTGGAATCCTTTCCTTTTTTAAAGATTTTTCAAATGAAATAATGTCTCATCAATTTTTTTGGGAGGTGGATTTCGAGGTTTAGAGAGATATAGAGAGAAAATGAGGAGGAGTGAAAAATCTCAAAAAGTTACTTAAAATGAACCTTTTCTCTCTCTTAAGAGATTTTGAAAAAATCCCACCATTTGTAAACCGCCCAAACGTGCCTGAGGAGGGCCTCCTTGTTACACAGAAGAAAAAGAACGGAGGCAAAAGGTGCGTTTGGAAAGGATGTTAGAGAGGGAAAAATCCCTCTCCAATTATTGGAATCCCTACCTTTTTAAAAGTCTTTCCAAATGTTCCAATGTCCTATCAACTTTTCTTTTGGGTGGATTTCGAGATTTAGAGAGAGATAGGGAGAGAGAGAAGAGAAGTGAAAAATCTCTAAAAATTACCTAAAAGGAGCTTTCTCTCTCTCTAAGGGATTTTAAAAAAATCCCTCCACCTTACAAACCTTCCAAACACACCCTTTAATTAGGGTAGCTTCTTCTGATTCTAGAGGAGAGGAAAAGCACAGTCGCCAAAGACCATGAGGTACAATCAGGCCATCTCCAGATGGTGACCTCTGCTCGCCCATAGGCCTGGTAATTATCCGTTTAAAATTCGAACCGAATTCGAATTCGTATTCGTTTAATCGGATAATTATCTGAATAAAATATCTGATTGATAATTTAATCAGATATCGGATATCTGATTATTAATCGGATACGAATTCGGATATTGAGATATCCGTGTCGGATATTATCCGACCGAATATAAATATGAGTTTTTTTGATATTATGCATGAATCACTTTAGGTTGGCTCATATTTTTCAGTTAATAATCATATTTTATATTTATTATATTTTTAAATTCATTATATATATATTTATATATTTAAAAATTAAAAATTATGAACATATAACATATTTTTATACCTAATCAGATAGTCGTATATATTCGAATCCGAATGGTATTCGACTATTCGATTACACCTAATCGGATAGTCGGATATATCCGAATTCAGATAATATCCGTCGAATTCGGAGTCGGATAGTGACAAAAATACACCCTAATAGAATGTGTCGGATTCGGATATCCGACCGATTATAATTGTATACGAATACGGATATCAGACTATTCGCTCCGTATCCGCTCCGTTTATAGGTCTACTCGCCCAGTGCCTAGACGACGGTCCTGCTCACCCAACGTCCAGACGACAGCCCTACTCGCCCAGCACCCAGATAGTGTGGCCCTGCTCTGCCAGATTCGCCACTGCATGCCCTACTCTGCCTTCCAGGAGGCCCTCTGCTCACCAGCGAACCATATTCACCCAGAAGGTGACATCAGCGCCACCCGCCTTGCAGCCTCTGCCAGGCCGCCGCCAGCCGGCGCCCTAGTGCCATCAGGCTGCTACCTTCAGCAGCGCCCTAGTGCCCAAACTTGTCTAGCATGGCCTCGACAACCACCTGCAGGCCCCGATGACTTCCAGCACGTCTCAGTGACATCTTCCTCGCCCTGACAATGGCACCAACACTTTAGCGCCTAGTAGCACATGGTCATGCGAGTCCAAGCCTTCAGCCCGATCATACAGAGGCACCGGCGCCCTAACACCAAGCAGCCTTCTATCAAGCCGACCCCAGCTTCCGCGACCATGCCACTTCTCGGTCCCTATGTTCATGTCATTCCTCACCCTTTACTTGAGAGCACTACCTTCTCTTTATTACATGCACTAACTTAAGCATTGGAGGGGTCTCCCGGAGCACCACCACCCCAGTGAGACCAAGACCTTTTTGCAAGAAAAGGTTGGCCCAGACACTTGACGCACTCTTTACCGTTGCGGATGCCTCCCTCAGCAATCAGTTCTGACATCTGGTATGACTCTACTACCTTCGCTCCTAAACTTGATTCCAATAAATAAATACAAGTGTAACACACGCAACACTTTGGAACCATATGTGGAAACTATCAAGACGCCATAGTGCCTACCAAGCCAACTGGCATCGGTGCCAACCTCCCCTGTGGCGACCCAAGATCCGGATACCGGGAAGGCCCGATACCATTCGAATCCTGGCCCGCCTCCCACGAGCCGGGAGGGCTCGGAAGGGCTAAAAAGGAGTGTGGAGGTACAAAGAAATATGAAATAAAGCAGGACAATTCAACAATTAACAGAAATAAATAAACAACTACAACAGAGTCCAGTCCAATAGAAAGTACAGTTTAAAGCAGTAAAACGTACCACATGCCAAGTGAACACTCGGCCCGGCGAGTTGGTAGCTAAGAACCTCCGAACAGCACCCTCGAACCTCGAGGAAGAACCGCTGCACCTGAAAAGCATGGATGAGTCTCCAAACAGAGACTCAGCAGGGGTCCCGCGGAATCCCAACCGAAAACAACGGCGGAAGTGGAAAGCAACAACAGCAAGAACAACAGTAACAGTAGGTACAGCAAATCGATGGCCAGTAAAAAAACTCGGCGCTACAGCTACTCCTACTGTACACGAAAACACGCACCCCGATCCCACAATCGGGGACGACCGAACAACGAACCACCCTAGTCACGCTACTAGGAAAATGACCACTCGTCGGGAACTCGACGCTGTAGACACGCCATTCTTGACGTCTCCTGAGAAAGTCTCATATTACTATACGACGCCCCGCGACGGCTTACGCATTTCGAATCACTTGAGTACTTCCTTTTCTTGGGTCTTCTTCTGCCTTTTTCGGCATCCGTAATCGTCTCGTCACGGCATTCGGACGGCATCAACACCAGTCAGAAGCACAAAGAGGTTCTGGAATCAAGAAGGGTGTCTGCCGGGCGGCCGCCGACGCCTGATCTGAGGACCCGGGTGGGTCTTAATGGGGGCGTCCAGGCCCCTGGACGCCCCCATATTTTTAATTTATTTTATTTTATTTTTCTCAGGGCCCAAAATCAAATAAAAAATATATATATTAATGGAGGCGTCCAGAGCCCTGGATGCCTCCATAAAAACAAAAATAAAAAATGTGTGTAAAATGCCCGTTGGCATAAAAAATAAATAAATAAATATATATATATATTAATGGAGGCGTCCAGGACCCTGGACGCCTCCATAAAAACAAATATAAAAAAAATCAAAATGCCAGCCCTAGCATAAAAAGACAAGACAAAAATAAAAATAATATATTTTGGAGGCGTCCAGACCCCTGGACGCCTCCATCAACTCTCTCACGGGCGCCGGCCACCGAACGACGGTTTGTCGTGTGTGAAAAAATCTAAATTTTGAAGACGTCCAGGCCCCTGGACGCGCCCATTTCTGAATCACGAGGCGTCGCTCACAAAACCACGCGTTGTGCCAAACCGCGTGCGGCCGTCGTCGGTTTTCGGTGGACCTGTTTGAGGCGTCCGGGGCCCTGGACGCCTCCACAAAAATATTCTAAAAAAATATATAAAAATAGAATAAAATATTAATTCGGCCCTGATGGAGGTGTCCAGGGTCCTGGACGCCTCCACCCTCCGTAGCTCTATAAATAGAGGCCCACCCCCTCAGTTCTGGAAGAGCTTGGAAGTGATCCGATAGGCTGCTGGAGCCCAGAGACTACGGAGTCATTTTCTAAACCCATGGGTTCTTTTGTAGGTGGAGGTTCTGCCGGCTTCTCGGGTGCTCACGCTCGCGAGAGGAAGGTCGTCTTCATCCACCGCGCTTCCACGTCGTCCCCACGCTGTCGGAGCTCCGCCGGATTTCACCATCGGCACATCCAATAAGCCAATTCTTTCCTTTTCTTCGTAGTTCTTTTGCATTCATCATCTTGCATCCCCTATCCCCCTTCATAAGAGCATCTTTTCTTATACACTTCTTACATCCATCATCTCATTTTCCTCCTACTCGAGTCCGAGAGGGGTTTAAAAGATAACACCAATCAGGTGTGTGTCTTGCCATCATTTCATTATTTTTATCGCAAGGATTTGAATACTACACCTCCATCTTTCTAATCCACTTGTCATTTGTTTGTCGTTGTTTTGCAAGGGTAGCCGAGGAAAGCCCTCTCCGTCGGCCGGCCGGAGGGAGAGGAAGAAGCAACCCGCCATCTCCCGCTCTTGAGGTAGGCGCGATCACTTTCTTATTTTGGGGTCTTTCGGCCCCTGGCGATCACATCTTGTTTTCGAGGCCGCGGCGAGTCACTTCCCCAATGGCCGTTTAAATTTCCGTTCTTATATTCTCTTTATATTCTGTTATATTCTGCTCATATTCTCGAGGCCGCGGCGAGTCACTTCCCCAATGGCCGTTTAAATTCACGTTCTTATACGTTATATTCCTATCTGTTTATGTTCTCGAGGCCGCGGCGAGTCACTTCCCCAATGGCCGTTTAAATTCCCGCTCTTGGTATTCTCTTTATATTCTGTCATCTTATTATCTGCTCATATTCTCGAGGCCGCGGCGAGTCACTTCCCCAATGGCCGTTTCAATTCTTGTTATTTAATTTCTGCACCATTCCCGTCCCCCCGAGGCCGCGGCGAGTCACTTCCCGCTATGGCCGTTTAACCCCCATATCTTGCTATATCACACTTGTCCCGCTCGCCCCGCCGGAGCAATCTCCCGTGGTGGCCCCTTCTCTCTCTTCTCTTATTTCTGTGTTGCAGCAAACACCAAAAAAGAGGAGCCCGCACGCTCCGCGTCCTCTCCGCTCTTCCCCGAACCGCGTGACGTCGCTCACAGATTGGCGATCACGGTGGGACGTCTATTGCTTCCTTTCGGCTACCCTTGCAAGTTCGGCACCACCCGTGCCTCTCCACCTTCGCGCCCGCGCGCGCCCCCGTTGTGCTCACGGCAGCACCGTCGGTTTTGATTGGTTCTTTGTTTATTATATGTCTGTTATTTCTGTTGTTTTCCCACTCCATATCTCTGTCAGCATTTCATTGCATGCATCCATCCCTCTTTTCTATCTTTTTTTCATTTTTTTGAGGATCACCCTTTCCCGGTGAAGGAAGGACTCTCCGTTTGGGAATTCCTCTCAACGGACTAGAATCTCCTACACTGGGACCTCCGTAAGTCCCCGACATCGAAGAATCTCCTCTTCGTTCACTGGGCTGGTTGTACCATTGAAGTTCCCCGGAGTTAGTCATTTCATTCGTGGTGAGACGAGGGACCCTAGCTGACACGGTGGTGAAACAAAAACAAACTAGGGTCCCCATTTTGTGTGAACTTCGGATCTTGCTAAAAATATAAAAAAAATCATCAAAATCAAAACACAAAAAAGGGCGTAAAGGCATCCACTTGTTTGATAATCTCTGCTACCTACTTGCTAGTGTATGTTTTTACGTTCTGGGAAAACTGTGAGCATGTCTCACGAGTCTTTTGAGGAGAACCACCCTAGCCGTTGTGAACGCGTCACGTGGTGGACTGAGAGAGAGAGATGGGGTTTCTCCCTCTCTGAGTGAAAGGATAAAAATGATGAAAATGAAAACGCGTGCGTAAAAAGGATGATGTAGAAAAGACGGCAGAGAGTATGACCTGAAAGGTCACTCTGTACGAGGACGTGGAGCCTAGACTTACCGGACCTTCGGTACAGGGCGGAGAACGGGATCCGAAGACCCTCTCACGCAAACTGAACCCCTTCCCGATAGGCGTGACCTACCATTCCGAGGACAGCTTTCTATATACCGAGTGCGAACCTAGGACTCTACGTAGTAGAAGTTGGCGGACACAAAGACATACGTGACTCGAATTTAGAACGGCATATCACTCCTCACACAATAATGATAACATGAATATAAACAGTAAACAGACCGCCGCAGGATATTGATCCGTGCGGGGTTTTAACAACAATATAATAAAGTACAGAAAGAAAGTGCAGAAAATAAATGACCACGGTGAAATGACTCACCGCGATCGATTATAGTACAAACAGACCCGGGATTTAGCTATCCGCGGGTATTATAGACATAAAATAAAATTTACTACAAGCACGCGTTTGGTGGTGTGATCGCCAGGGACCGTGGGCCCCGAACTGGTTGATTGATCGCTTGGCCTTTGACGCGGGATTTGCGCGGGTTCCTTCTTCCTCTTCGTTCGACGGGTCGAAGAAGGGGGCTTTTGACTGGTTACCCTGCAAAATAAACAAACAGAAAATAAAATTAAGTTAGACAAGTGATATAATATGATACAATTCATAAGATAAAACACTAATGACTAGATAATAGACTAAAAATACAATAAAATAATAACAGTAAAAAATAGAGCCGCTGATGGCGACTGCAAGCACGGAACGAGCAAACGGTGGATGAAACGGCTTCCACGTGGGAGAGTTGATTGGGCCGAGACTTTGGCTTTTATTCCTGCACATTCAAAAGGATGACAAACTAACATGGATAAAGGACATATTTACATATAGATAATATATAGTGTGTATATATATATGTGAGTATAATATATATATATGTATATGTATATGTATATGTATATGTACTATAGAATGTATATAGGTACACCCTCCTGAATAAGAGGTAAATATAAGCATATATGTATACACTAATATGTACACAATTATATATAGATATGAAGAAGTGTATATATTAATAAAAACAAAACAAAAGGTGAAAGATTAGCATCTACGTGCATGTGTGTGTAACTGCATGTGTGTGCATAAAAGTGAAAAGGAGAAATGGTGGAGAGGGAGAGGAAAAGAGAGTGAGGGAGAAACAAATAAAAGACAGAAATCACGTGAGAGGGAGAGAAGAGATGGGGAGAGATGGATAAAAAAATAATAAAAAAGAAGAAATAAGAGAGGGATCGAGAGAGAGAGGGAGAGAGAGAGGGAGAGAGAGGCGGATGGGGTAGAGAGAGAGAGAAACAGGGAGAGAGAAGGTTTGCTGAAAGAAAAATAGAAAGGAAAAAAAAATAAAAAAAAAGTGTGTGTGCGTGTGTGTGTGAGAGAGAGAGAGAAGGGGGGAAACGAGAGAGTGAGGGAGAGAGGGAGAGAGAGGCGGATGGGGTAGAGAGAGAGAGAGAGGCACGGGAGAGAGGAGAAGAAAGAGAGAAACCGTGGGAGAGAGAGGGGGAGAGAGAGAGAGAGAGAGAGGGGGGGAGAGAGAGAGAGAGAAAGGCAGAGAGAGGCGGATGGGGGGAGAGAAAGAGAGAGAGGGGGAGCGAGAGAGAGAGGGGAAGCCGCGACCGCGGCGGTCACGACCGGGGAGGAAGAGAAGACGGGGAAAGGGGGAAGAAAAAGGAGGAGAGAGGGAGAGGAAGGGGACCGCGGCGAGGAGCTCGCCGCGGGAGGCCGGCGGTGAGCGGTGACGGTGAACGGGGGAGGTCCGACGGCGAGAGTGGCAAGGCGCCGGTGCCGGCGGCGGTGTCGGGCGCGGTGCAGACGGAGCTGGAGCGGACGGAGGTCGTCCACCAGCACGGTGAAGGTGGTTGCGTGCGCGTCCGCAGAGGAGGAGCTGGTGCAATGGGGGTGGCGTCGTGCGGCGGTGTGGTTGGACGAGGCGGCCGGTGTGGTTGGACGAGGCGGCCGGTGTGGGCTGATGCGGCGGCGAGGTGGAGGGTGCCGGTGGCGTGCTCACGCGAGGTGGAGCTCGCAGTGGAGGCGGTGTTGATGACGAGGTGGCCGGAGTGGGCTGCCACGGCAGCGGGAGCGGTGGCGAACGGCGACTAACGGTGGCCGGAGGATGGCCGGACGGTGCAGTCCGACGGAGAACGACCGGAGGTGGCCGTGGGCGAGCGGCAGCGAACGGCGGGAAGCCTCACGGCAGATGAGCGTCCGGTTGTCGCCGGAGGTGCTGGCGCGGCAGTAGCGGCGTTGAAGCGGAGGGGGGTCGCGGTGAGATAAGCAGGGGGACGCTCGGTGGCGGGTTCACAGGCAGACGGGGGTGACTGGAGGTGGAGTGGAGGTGGTGCAGTCATGTCCGTGGGAGGTATCCGCGGCAGTGGAGGGACGGAGGTGGCTGATGACGGCAGCAACGGTCGGAGGAGACTGCCATGAGGGGTGGAGCTACGATGACATCGGCGAGGTGGCTCATGCGGTGGCGTCCACGGGGGATGGCTGGGTGTCCGGGGTTTCTGCAGAAGGAGAGAGCGAGAGATGGGTGCTACCGTGGGAGGTGGATATGGTGACCGGGCGGAGATGTTCCGTAGGAGAGGAGATGGTTAAGGGAAGTGATATGTGAGAGTGGGTGAGAGGTGGTGAGGAAGGAGATGGTGGGCAGCCGTGGGTTTCGATGGGTGAAGGTTAGAAAGAGGGAGGTGGGAGAGGTGGCTTGCGGCTGTGGGTTTCCTCTGCGCAGGAGGAAGAGAGGGAGTGAAGTGAGAGAGATAAGGGAGACAGGGAGAAAAAGGAGAGAGAGGGACTTGAGAGATGGAGGATTATGGGAGTGGGCTAGTATTCACGTGAGAAGACAAGGATATGTGAGGGAAAGAGATGCTCTATGTTGGGCGGCTGGGAAAAGAATACAATGAAGATAAGAGATAAGACAATGACATAAGGATTAAGATTAACAAGCATAGATTAGTGATAATAAAGAAAGATTAGATTAAAGATAATTATATACATTATCATATCTCTTTTTTATGTTTTTATTGATTCTTATATATATATATATATTTACACTTTTATCATTTATAAAATTATTTATTTTTATGTATTAGGAATTATTTTCAATATTATTTTTTTAGCCTTTTCTCAATTTTTTTTTGGATTTTTATTTTTATAAGTTTTATTATTATTATTTTTGTATGCTTTTCTCAATATATACACGCATATATATATATGAACTTTTCTCATCGTTTTGTTGTATTTTTCTAACTTTTTTTGATTTTTTTGTCTTTTATGTAAAACCCTGAAAAATGACTAATCACCCACATAAAGCCAAATGCGTAAGCCACTTTGGGAGATCATGGTGTAATATGAGATTTACCCGCGAAAAATGTGAAAACGGCGTGTTTACAGCTGCCCCGCCTTGGCATCTGCTTTGTAGGGGCAGGACATGTAATGGAATGGAATGTATGGAATGAAATGGAGTGAAGTGAAAAGCAGGTGCCAAGGTGTGATGAGACACGCATTCATCATTTGCCTGATGGGAATCTTTCCCAAGTTTTACCGAAGTAACCTTGAAGAAGGTCCTCCGAAATCGACCATTGTTTGGATGATAACAAACAAGGAATGACAAAATGCGCACTGGGGCACTTACAACTAAAAGGACCAACTTCACGGTGCGGAAGTACCTGGGTCGTAAACCTCAGGTTTCACCATTGGAGAGCGGTTACCAGCCATTGTGGACGTGCTACAGCCAAGGTGGGTCCGAGGGGAATAAAAGATGATTTGGGGATAAATCCAAACAATGGTCTCTTTCAGAGAAACAGCCCAAGGCAACCTCGGGAAAACCGAGTACTCGACTCAGAATGGAATATCTCACATTCCAGAGTGTTTAAACACAGTGGCTTAGACAATCGACTTAAGTGAATGATTCTCACAGTGAGATCAACTGGCCAAAGTTAAGCTGCGGAGAGTGGTTCAAGATACCGATTCGATGAGCCGGGAATGAGCCGGAGCCCATTTATCGACAAACCGAATGGAACCGTCGTCCCTATTCTAGCACAACTTAACAACCCATCCGTACGCTCTGAACTATTTTGGAGTTATCAGAGTCTGAACTCAAACTCCAAATTCATTCAAGGCGTACGGTGCTTGACAGACTCCAATAGTGTAGATATAATATAGGACACAATGGGGATATAATACATGTGGGAGGGTGATGATTCATTTTTTTCTTGTTTTTCTTATCTTTTTCTTTTTTTTTGTGCTTTTTATTTTCACATTTTTTCTTTCCTTTTTTCTATTTTTTTTTGGTCTTTTGAAACCTCCATTCATCAGTGGAAACAATAAACAGAAATATATATCTCACAAGAAATAAACACTCACATGTACAAAATATCAATCAATCACAACAATTTACACAAGCAGGGGAAACATAGAAAGCAGAGTTCATCTGCCAAGGCACATGTGGCAACTTATTTTTTGTTTGGTTTATTCTTTTTCTCTTTTTTGTGTTTTGGATTTCTAGTGTTCAGTCATTACTCGGCATTTGTTCCCTTTCTTTTCAGGGTGCCCAGCATGTGGCAAAAGATCGACAAGGCCTTTTGATTCCTAAGTTCCTCGTTTGGAGGTTATGTCCTTCCAGAAGTAAGTTCCTGGCACAGTAGCTTGTGCCGAAGGGGCCAAGCATGAGCTCACAATTCAGGTGAGTGTGATTCAGCTTCAACTACACAGTTCACCCACTTTTCTGACACTGTGGGATGATTGGATATGGAAGGCAATAGAAAGCCAGGGCTTGCTAGCTCCTGTGGTCTGAACAAAGAAGGAGTGTGTTGCTTGATCAGAGCGCGATGCTCGGACAATAGAGCTGGAGAAGGAGTGACGACGACACGTCATCGAGGAGCTGCCCCCAAGACATTCTGGAGCTGAGAGTTTCTCTCGAGAGAGATAAAGTAAAAGACAATGGAGAGAAAGGCGACGACATAACAGCACAGGAGGCCCAAGAGATGGAGCTCTGAGAGAAAGAGCGTGCAGACACGTCACTTGCTCTGCAGATCGGAGGGGAATTGGAGCTCGCAGCAGAGGAGCTCTTGGAGCTGGTAGCATCTCCATCAGCAAAGCAGAGGGCAGCTCAACCAGCGACCTCGACTTCAAGAGCTTCGCGGCCATCAGGGTCGCGAGAGAAGCAGGAGGACGACGAAAAGCACCGCTAGAACAGATGGAAAGGCATGGCACAGCAAAGCGATTGCTGCATCACGAGACTATAGAAGGCCTCCGAGGGACTTCTTACCTTTGGAGAGAGAAGAGACGTAACCAGGAGGGTGACGAGGATTAGTGAATGGCTTGTACACCCACTTCTTCCTCATGACGGGCACAAACCCTTATATAGATATGTGAATGAAATGGCTTGGTTTGAACGCAGCTTGCTTGCCCGTTCGTTCCTTCTGCTCTACAGGTGTTTTCTACCACATGGGTTCCTGCGAGACATGCTCGACGAGATGTCTCCTTAAAACACGGAGTGGTGACTCATATAGCCCTGATTTTCAAAGGGAGTCTGCCATCAGACTTCAACAATATCAGCCTGTGGTGCTCTTTTCCACGTGAATGTCCCTCGTTTCCCTGTTTGCGCTAAAAGTAGTCGCAATAGGACAAGGGACACGGGGAATCTTTGGACCGAATAGGGGTGGCGGGTCAACAATCACAGCTCTGCTCCATTCACTTCACATGGCGAAGTGACACGCGAGTGTACCGTGGCCATGATTTTTCAAAAGGATCTACCACCAATTTCAAAAACGTCGGCCCTTGGCCCTATTTTCCCGCATAAATGTCCCCGATTTGCTTGTTTGCTCTAAAAGTAGATGCAACAGGACAATAAACGCGGAGAATCTTTGGACCGAATAAGGACGACAAGTCAACAAATCACGCCCCCAAATCGATCACTCCCCATGGTAGAGTGGCCGCAACAGTAAGGGGGGTGACTTGTCGCAAAGGCTGTTGCTAGGGGTGATGGTGATAGATCTAGATCACCTTCCTTCCAATCCTATAAATACCTCCTCTTTCACTCGACTTGAGAGCACCCGAGTCGTGAGAGCTGATCCGAAGAGTGAAAGTTTGCAAGAAGGGGAGGTAGTGAGAGTTGCTCAATTTTCAGGATGGAGGGTGAATCTAGCTTCAGAGCAGAAGGTGAGTCTTCCCGCTCTTCAAAGAGGAGCAGATCTGGCAGCAGTTCCAGGAGACTTTCAGAAGTCGAGGGGCAGCTCGGTGAGAGGACGCAATCACAACTCGTAAGTTGGACCTTGTCATCCCTTCCTTCATTCTTTCTCCCTTTTCTTCCTTGGCAAAGCTTATGTGCAGAGCATGATGAGATCGCACATTTCCTGGGAGCTAGTGGTTGCCGCATATCGTGGTCTTCCAGACTTCCAGAAGGCCAGGCTAGACGTGATGGGATTTGGGGCCTTTCTGCGGATCGAGCCAATCAAGCTCGACCTCGTCCTCATCCAAGCATTGCGCGAAAGATGGGACCCAGTGAGTCGGGCATTCTTGATGCCCTGGGGGCACATGGTACCCAGTCTGGAAGATGTGGTCCGAATCACAAGCCTCAGAGTGGATGGGGAGGCAGTGACCGGAGTCACTTACGCGGACTACCGAGAAGGTGCCCAGAAGCTATTAGGACTGGAACTTGACAGTCGGAAGAACCGATCAGTAGCCAAGGCATCCATCATGGAGGCATTGGGACTTGCTGATACTCGTCCCCGGGATGATGAGTCCTTGGAAGAATTCATGGAAAGGACAGAAAGAGGGTGCCGTGCTGTGTACTGCACAGATTTCGGCAATTGGGAGAGGTCCAACATGGATTTGAGGAGATTTCTCCTCTTCTTGCTGGGAAGATTGCTACTGAGCTCGAAGGGAGGCAGCATCGACTGTCGCTTCCTAGAGCTGCTAGTAGATCTCGAGAGAGTAGGGCAGTATGCTTGGGGAGCTGCCGTGCTGGCACATCTGTTTACAGGCCTATCCCAAGAGGCAGACCGTGAGGTGACTGTCAGTGGCTTTACACCATTTATCCAGGTAATTTTTGTTTCATTTTTTTGTGTGTGTGTTTTCCCAATAGTTCACTTAAGGCACTAATGGCACATGATGATGCAGCTATGGAGCTACTATTACCTCCCGATGGGGAGAGCTCGGCATTGGCGACCAGTGACGGTGCCATTAGCCAGACGGTGGCAACCCATTATGAGTACATCGCCTCTATCCTACCAACTGATGGTGCTAAGACGTGAGCTGCAGGAGTTCCCTGCAGCAATGGTATGATTCTTTTTCTTCTTTTTTATTTTTTAGTTCTTTTTTTTTTACTTCTACATTTGACTAGCTAAAAGAATATGTACAATCTAATCTAGGTGAACTGGAGACCCTACTCAGGATGGTCGATGCTGACCAACCGTGGGTTTTGATGAGCCGCGCCCGGTTTGGACGAGAGCTTTGGATGCACTGCCTGAATGAAATCGAGCCGCTTCGGCTACGATTAGTTATGAGGACCCTGGGGCTAGCTCAGGAGTGGGTGGATACGACTGCGCACCTCGCGTCGGGAGAAAGACGCGAGGACCGGCAACCTGTATTGATTGGCGTGTGCGGTTCCCCGAACAGTATGAAGACTGGCAACGGGGTGGCACAATCGTGGAATCGCAAGCACAGGATAGTGAAGACTATCTGCGTCTGTATAGGGCAATGTATGCAGAGCGACTCCAACCTGGGGGACTTGTGGAGGTAGGCCTCCCCTTTTCTTCTTTTCGTTGTTTTTGTTGTTTTTGTTCTTATCTATTTTTTTTGTGAAAATGCTGACTCCTATAACATGGCTGTAGGATGTCCGTGATACCATGATAGCGAACTTGCGAGCTCGCTTGGCAGACACGGAGCGACAATTGGGTGACACGCGTGGTGCCTTAAGTGCCTCGGTAAGTGTATATGCAATGTTCCTGGATTCATGGTGCTTAGCCACTAATTATCACTTCATGTTGTTATAGCGCGCCCAGATCGACGCGGCCTCATCAGCGATGGGAGCAGATGGCGTCTCTTCCAGCTTATGGATCCCTACCTCAGAGCTTGATTCGCTTCACGAGCAACTTGCTCGTGCGACGCAGCGTGCCGCAGAGGCAGAAGGCATGCTCTCTATACAGGTAAAAGTTTCATTGTTGAATCTTCCTCATTCATGCCTTGCCGCATATCTGAGACGGCATATCTGGCAGGAAAAGAGACGCAAGAGGCACTTGCCCAAGCTGCGCAGAGGGAGGCTAGAATAGCGGAGCTGGAAGATGAACTGCGGCGTCGTCCAGATGATGACTCTTCTAGGGACGCCGTGGAGCTAAGGATCACCCTTCAACTGGAGAGGGAAGACCGAGAAAGAGAACGGGCAGAAAAAGAAAGGGACAGAGAAAGAGAAAGAGCCGATAGGTTGGCTGAGAGGGAGGAGCGAAGGGCCATGGAAGCCCAATTGTTTGAACTCCGAACCAGCCTTGGCCTTGCTGAACAATGGCTGAGAGATGGTGAAGAGCGCTACCGAAGAGTACGAGAGCGTGGCTTTCGTGTTAGTAGCTTCTTTACTGCCCCTGCAGATCGACGCCGGGGTACAGAGATGGGAAGAGGAGTGCAGAGCGGTAGAAGTACCGCTTTTCGTAGTTGGGTTGCACCCTCGAGAGCGTCTTGCCCGGAGAGCGGAGGGACGAGTAATGTAGAGAGAGAAGGTGAACTTAATGTACAATTTCTAGAGAATGAATAAAAAGTTTGATTTTTTTGATTTTTCATCTCTTTCTTGCTATCTCGAATTCCTGCACACATCACTGAAACAAACAAGTCAGAATTTCTGCTCTGACTTGGCCCCTTGCTCAATAAGCAGATTTCTGTTTTGACTGTCCTTGATAATGGGTCAAGGGGCCAAGCCTTTATTAATAAAGGCAAGATAAAGATATGATGGTGAATGCGGCACACAAGCACACGGATGCAAGCGAAAATTAAAAGTGGAATGCTGCATACAAATGCAATCATAGGAAATGCGATTTTTTTTGTTTTTATTTTTTCTTGCATTTTTTGTTGTTTTATTTTTCATCATTTTTTTGTTTTACATATGTCTACATTTTTCTCTTTCTCCCTTTTTTGTTATTTTTATCATCATCATTTTTTTGTTGCTAATGCCTGGTAAGCACCCATATGGCACCTAACCTGCATGAGAATATGGATTTCTTACTAACCTCCCAGGTATCCTAAGTGCACATCTAGGTTGATTTGGGCCTCTAGACTCCTCGAATGATAATCCCGCCGGCTAAGACTTATCCTGATGACAATACCGTCATGCCATGCTTAGGCTCCCAGTCGCTTCCGACCACAGGGATTCACCCAAAAAGTGTTCGAGGTAAATGATTTGCCCGACCCGGGTCTATTTCCTCACAACTCTAGATGGTATATAATGGAACACCCTGGAACCCAAACGACCAACCGCGCGACGCTGACCCGGAATCAGACGCCGTCGCACCCGTAGGTGACGCGCTTGCATTGGTCTAAGCCCGAGGTTAGATAAGAAGGCATTAAGGTGGTAGACAAGGGTCTTGACCGGCCAGAAACACGGAGACTCCTTCACGACAATGGCTTCTGCTTTTCAAAATGGACAACCATATGTTTGTGTTAAAAGGATGTTGCAGGCTTTGGCGAGTTTCACCCTTCGGGAACTCCATTGAGCTTTGATCTTCAGGGGAAGAGGAAGAATATTGGGGGTAAACCTCCTGAGAGGACCGACAAAACCGTTAACCCGGCGAGCCAGTAGGGGCGCACTTAACTTCCCCTTTCGGGCAACTTCAGACCAAATCTCGAGCATTTACATCTCATGACCCCTTTTGTGTAGAATTTGACTTTCAGTCAAAGGGGTTTCATTATTGGGATCATGCACGGTTACGACCAGGCTTTTCACTTGACTTTGATTTTGTTCTTCTTTTCTGATTTTTTTCTTGACAGATTTTTGCGAGGGACATAGTATTTTGACATTATGGAATCCCTCTTGGATGCCTGCGGGGACACTGCCCTCTTCTCGTGCTCTGATCCATGCTCGAGGAATTGGATCCTACTCTTACCCTGAGGGGTTGTGTTCGTGTTTCCCATGCTCAGCGTTTTAAGGGCGCCGGCTGTCTCATTCGGTCGAGAAGAAGAGAATAAAGATTTGAGCTTTCTTGGAGACCTTTTGAGTGATGCCCTACCATAAGCGATGCTATCAATTTTTTTATAACACAGATGTGTATACATGTTGTCTTCTTTTGAGGGGGCATAGGCCGAACTGGCCGGACAGGGGTCTCCACGGTTCTGGCAAACCAAGACCTGAGACCTACCAAGCCTTAATGGGCCCTATCTTGACATGGAGGTAAGATGCAGTAACTTGATTCCATGGTGATCTCCAAACATCAGCATTTTAATTTTCTATTTTTTTTGTTTTTCCTTTTTTGTTTTCATGTACAAATTTTTGTGGTTTTCATTATTTTTCATTTTTTGTTGTTTTTGTTTTCAATTTTTTTGTCTTTGACAATATGTACACCTATCTAAGGGTAATACTTCTTAAGGTAGAGCCCATTCCAAGGGTGGGATAACTCAACTCCTTCAGCATTGACTAGCCTGTAGGCGTTGCCAGGATGTACAGCCTGAACCACGTATGGTCCTTCCCAATTGGGTTGGAGCTTAGAACGCGGCCCGCCAGGTTTTACAAAAATTCTTTTCACCACCATTTCACCAACTTTGAACTTTCTCTCAATAACCTTCTTCTGGTAAAAACGTGCGAGTCTATTTTGGTAGACGTGAGCATGCTCGGCAGCAACCAGACGTTTCTCATCTAAGAGTTCCAACTGGGCAAGGAAAGAATCACGACGTTCGTCGAGGGGAAGGTCCTTGTCCAATTGTACTCTCAGAGAGGGAATCAGAATCTCATACGGAACTACCGCCTCCATCCCGTAAGTGAGGGCGAACGGAGTTTGCCCAGTAGGAGTTCGGATTGAAGTGCGATAGGCCCATAGAGCTTCGATAAGCTTCTCTGGCCAATCCGAGAATCTGCTAGACTCACAAGTTTTCTTTATGATTTTGATCAGTGTTTTATTCGTGGCCTCTGCTTGGCCATTGCCTTGTGGATAATATGGTGATGAATGATGCAATGCAATCTTATACCTTTTGCAGAGGTCCTGAAGGTCCTGAGAAATGAATTGTGGCCCATTGTCGGTGATGATAGTTCTTGGAATGCCGAACCTGGCGATGATGTTCTTCATAATAACTTGCAGACTGTTGATGCCTTGATTTCTGCATAGGCTTCAGCTTCGGCCCATTTGGTGAAGTACTCCGTTGCAGTAAGGATGAAGGATTTTTGTTTAGTAAGGGAGTTAGGATCACCGAGAGGACCAATGATGTCGAATGCCCACATGGAGAAAGGCCATGGGGAGGATACTGGATGGAGAGAGGAAGATGGGGAATGGATCTTATCGGCGTGAAGTTGACACTTGACACACCTACGGACATAGACAGCACAGTCTTCCTCCATGGTGGGCCAGTAAAAGCCTTGCCGAAGGATCTTCTTGGCAAGCATCTGGCTATTCACATGACCACCGCACACGCCTGAGTGTGCTTCCTCTACACACTTCCAAGACTCATCATCATCAAGACACCTTAGAAGAACACCAGTGAGGCTTCTCTTGTATAGCAATCCTCCAACCAATGTGTACCTCTGGGCTACTCTCTTATGGCCCTCTTATCTTCTGCTGTTGCCTCTTCAGGGTAAGACTGGTCTTTGCAATATTTAACAATCTCATAGAACCATGGCTTCTCCTCATCAGCCAATTCTTCTTCCAATTCGACCAACATAATTTCCCTCTTTTCAGCAACTTCTCTATCCTGAGCCATCTTTGACATTTCCTCCTGAACCCTTAAATAGGAAGGGTTGTGAATAGCAGGGAGGATAAGCTTGTGGATAGAAACGGACAGAGCCCTTCTGCCCAGAGGAAACCTTAATGATGATGCCAACGAAGCAAGGGCGTCGGCGAGAATGTTCTGATTGCGAGGAACATGGACAAAGACCAACTTAGTGAACAGTTTAGCGAAAGCAACAGTAAGCTCTTGATATGGCTTGAGCTTGGGATCGCGAGTGCGATATTTGGTGAGCACTTGGCGAAGGATAAGTTGACTATCACCTATGACTCGTAATTCAGTGACCCAGAAGGAATAAGCAAGGTTCAGACCTGCTAAAAGAGCCTCGTATTCAGCCACGTTGTTGGTGACTGGAAATGAGAGCTGGAATGCCTCTGGGATAGCGACACCTTCAGGTGACAAAAGGACAATGCCAATACCTCTCCCCTGGGAATTCAAAGCTCCATCAAAATATAATGTCCACATGGGATCATCAGACTGGGTAATGGACATTAGTTCCTCATCTGGAAACTCTGATTGAACAGGGTCAAACTTGGGGAGAGGGTGATGAGCGAGATGCTCGGCTATAGCATAGCCTTTGATTGCCTTTTGTTGAATATAGGTGATGTCAAACTGAGATAGAAAACTTTGCCAACGTGCTAGCCTATCAGTAAGGACAGACTTTTCCAAGAGAAATTTGATAGGATTCATCCGAGCAATCAAGTGGACTTCGTGAGCCAGAAAGTAATGTTTCAATTTCTGTACCACCCACACAAGGGCGGCACAGGTCCTTTCCATGGCAGTATACTTTCGCTCACAGGGGTTGAGGAGTTTGGACAAGTAATAGGTTGCCCGTTCCTTGCCTTCCTCATTGATTTGTGCCAGGACGGCTCCCACAGAGTCGTCTAGGACCGAGATATATAGGATCAAAGGCTTATCTGGAATAGGTGGAGTGAGAACAGGCGGGTTGGCCAGATATTCCTTTAATCCGTCAAAAGCATTCTGACACTTGGAATCCCAACAAAATTTGGTCCCTGCTTTGGTCAACTCGTAGAAGGGCCGGCACCTTTGCGAGTGTTGCGACACAAAGCGACGGATAAACTGCAACCTCCCGATTAATCCTCGAACTTCTCTCAAATTCTTCGGGGGTGGCATATCCCTAATTGCCTTAGCCTTGTTGGGGTCTATCTCAATACCCCTTTTGCTCACAATGAAGCCAAGTAACTTGCCCGATGATACACCAAACACACATTTCTTTGGATTCATTTTCAAATTAATTCACGCGATCTTTGCAACACCTTTGCAAGGACCTCGGGATGTTCCGCCCTAGTTTTGGATTTTACCAACAAATCATCCACATATACCTCCAAATATATGTGCATCATGTCATGGAATATTGCCATCATAGCCCTTTGGTAAGTGGCTCCAGCGTTCTTCAGTCCAAATGGCATGACCACATAACAGTAAGTTCCCCAGGGAGTAGTGAATGAGGTTTTCTCCTGATCTTCTTCTGCCAGACGGATTTGATTATATCCAGAAAATCCATCCATGAATGAAAGGGTTTCATATCCTGCCGTGTTATCAATCAACACATCAATATGAGGCAAAGGGAAATCATCCTTCGGACACGCACGGTTAAGGTCCCGGAAGTCAATACAAATTCTCACCTTTCCATCTTTCTTCATGACCGGGACAATGTTTGCGACCCACTGAGGATAAAGGACGACTCTTATGAACCTAGCTTTGTGGAGCTTGTCGACCTCTTCCTTCATTTTTAAAGCCATTTGTGGGCGAAAACGTCTTAACCGTTGCTTTACCGAGATGGATCCTGGTTTGAGAGTGAGACGATGCTCGACCAGAGTAGAATCCAATCCTGGCATATCCTCATAGCTCCATGCAAACGTGTCCTTATAATCCTCGAGAACCTTAATTAATGCCTCTTCGTCAGATGATGGTAAATTATCACTTATGAGGACAATCCTAGGGTCTTCCTCAGTTCCCAGGTTAATCTCTTTGGTAGACTCTTCTACAGCGGCTGACGGCTCGTCAAATCTGCTCATTCCACTAGCATATGCGTCGGCCGCATCCTCATATTCTTCGTCCTCTTCTTCAATGGGGTACTCATCATCGGTGATTTCATAAACCCCGTACCCTTCATCAATCACACCATCATTTTCACATTCTATCTCCGGCAATTGGATAGGATTTTCTAGCAATTGAGGAATGGCTAGAAGGGCTTGACACCTATCGGCTAAATCTAAAAGAAATCGCCGAGGGATCTGCTTACCCTTGGATTTCTTCTTGGGCACTACCCTTGACTTATTCCTAACCTGACACACATTATTTACAGAAGAAGAAGAAGGTGAAGAGGATAGTGAAGAATGTACAGGGAAGGACCCCTCAGAGGAGGGGTAAAGAAGGTCGCTCAAGGGACCTTGAATGAGTGGCCCGTAAGTCGGGGCACACTCATGGGAGATATAGGATGTCTCCTCAACAAAGATGCGTTGTTGGGGAGTTGGGAAATTGACGTTTTTTTTTCGTTTTCATTTTTAATAACAAAACAATGCAAAGAAATTGGAGGAGGTGAAAAGGGAATTAGAGCTAGAGGGTTGTGTAGCTCGTAGAGCAGATCGTGATTGAAAACCTGGCGTGAGTTAAGAAACCCACGTAGGTATATGAGTAAAGAAGGGGACCTGGGAAGATCATCAGACAACTGTCTGGCCCAGGAAGGAGACAGCAACAGAGGCTGTGATATGTGGATAGAAAAGATGACGGCTAATGAGCCGTCGGTGACAATATTGGTGACGGATGATGACCCGTCGATGACAACATCCTCTTGGCGAGGAGGGTTTGACATTCTGGCAAGTGTGGTGGTGTCCCCTGGCATTTCGGAGATCAAAGACGACCCTTCTAGATGTGGAGGCGAGAACATTCTTTCCAGTGCAATGGATATATCTGGTATGTCAAACCATTTATACCATTCACAATCCAGGTGGACAATCTTCCTCTTTTAGGGATCCTTGAACATCCTTGAGCTAAAAACACATCCCGTGACCCCCCAGGTGATTCCAGTGGAGGATCTCCCATCTGGACGATGGGCCCCTTTTTGAAATGTGAGGACAAAGTCCAAGTGAGGGGTTTGCCGTCTGATTCGAATGGCCCCTTAAAACCCAAGCCAGCTCTATGGATTGGCTTTATCTTTTGGAGTGGTCTCAGCCTTCCTTGCAGTTGTGCCCCTAGACCTTTGCCATCTTGGTAGCCAATATTTCTCATAATCTCCCATCCTTTGGAGCGGAAGGGAAGACGTGAGTTTGACAAAGGGAATGGCTTTTGTTGTCTGAAGGGAGCACGACAGGGGTCATACACATCCAACAAGGATAGTATGGGCCGATGAGTCGGCCAGACCGAAGGCAAAGAGGTGGTGATTGCATCCACCGTAGAACAGAGGGGCATGCTCATTACCTTGATAACCCATCCTTTGTATGGAAATTTCAAACACTGATGATTGGTGGATGGTACAGCATTCATAGCTTCAATGTAGGTACGGCCTAGTATAGCCTTGAAAGTGGGATCCATATCAAGGACATGAAATTCCGTAAAGACTGATACAGGACCTAGTTCTACATTGAGGGCAATCATCCCCATTGGCGGCCTCTTACTGTTGTCGTAGGCCGTGACTGTAATTGAGGAGGGCATGAGTTGTTCTTCATCAACCCCACATGCTTGGAGAGTACTCGGGGAAATCACATTTATAGACGCGCCCGTGTCCACCAGGCACGGATCCACTGACACGCCATTGATTTTCACCGCAATACACAACGCATATTTCGAGCTTCCTTGGGGGCAAGCTCGTGATTGTGAACATGATAGGCGGTTGTGTATCAGTGGGCGTCAGGACTGTCGTGATTTTCTCCACAGGGAGATCCTCGTTCACCATGACTTTTTGGAGATATTCCCTTAAAGCTTCTTGGTGAGATGGGGATCTTTTGATCAGCTCAAGGATGGAGATACGGGCAGGCGTCTTATCCAGATGTTTTAGCAAATCATACTGGGTCCCAGGGATAGACTCTTCTGACTGCTCTTCCTTATCTTTCTGGGGCTGAGATTGTTCAGGGGCCTGACTATTCTGGGGAAACACCCGGTGGAACATCCTTCCACTCCGGAGCACCATTGCTTGTGGGTCTTGTTGCACCTCTATGGTATTGGGTGTGGACTTTAACAAGGGTTTAAGGGGTAATAGTGGAGGAATGGTTGGTGGGATAGGGGTTATGATGGGTGTAGGGGTTTTGATTAGGGGTTTGCTTGGCGGAGGTATAGTAGAGGTAGAAGGAATCTCGGGTGAATCACGGATGATAAGGGGTTTAGAATGTGAAAGAATAGGGGAAGTAGAGGGAATCTCGGGTGAATGGTGGATGATAAGGGGTTTATATGGTGGAGGGGGTATAGTGGAAGTAGAGGAAATCTCGGACGAACGGTGAATGATAAGGGGTTTGGAAGGTTGAGGTAGATTAGAAACGGAGGTGACTTGGGGTGGATGATGGACGATAAGGGGTTTATATGGTGGAGGGGGTATAGTGGAAGTAGAGGGGACCTCAGATGAACGGTGAATGATAAGAGGTTTAGATGGTGGAGGAGGAGGTTCAATGGGGGTAGAGGTGGATGGTGCGTCATACGGGTAATGGGCGGTAAAAAGGTTAGAAGGCGGGGGTAAAGGTGCGATAGAGGTAGATGGTAAATTAGAGGAATAAGAAGTGATCAGGGGACTTGGGGGTGAAAAAGGAGTGGGAGATGGCCTTTGGTGATGGACTAACGGTGAATTGACGGTAGGGGTACGAATAAGAGGGCGTGATGGCTGTGGAACGGGAGAAGGATCAAATAGGGGTTGTGAGGGGGTTGAATGGTAAGAAGATGATGTTCGAAGGAGACGAGGAGGTTGATTGGTGGTATGACTGGTAGCAAGGACAGAGGTGCTTTCTAAATGACAGGTTTGCTCTCTTCCAACTTCGAGAAGGAGGAAATCGGATTAACCTGGTAGTTGGGCTGTTGGTGCTCCGGAAGCGGGTTATGGATGATGCCCATATTAGGCTGCTGTTGTGGGGCCTGCTGAGGCTGTTGTTGTTGATGTGGTTGTTGTGGTAACTGTGGCCTAGGCGGAGGTCTCCTGGCCTTTAGGGTGGCGATGCATCGCCTCATTTCATCCCAATCGATTTCACCGAGATCATTCATGTCGTAAATGTAATCTTTGAAGTTGAAACAATTCTCCACCGTATGACCCGGCTGTCTGTGATAGACACAGTACCTGGAGGTATCAGCATTTGGGGGCCATGCAAACTTTTCTTTGGGCAAAGTAAGTAGGTTGGCAGCCATGAGGGCATTAAAAATGTCCGGCAATGCCTCGGGCAATGGTGGATAATGGGCTCTTTTGGGTCCAATGGGCCTCATCCGTTGTTGTGGTGGGCCGTAATTTCCCGGGGGTGGAACTTGGTGATACTGAGGTTGTGGTTGTTGTTGTTGTTGCTGGGGATGAAAGGGTTGAGGCATGTTGTTTTGAAGGGGGTTATTTTGGGGTGGAGGACGATAAAGAGGTGGACCTTGTTGAAAGGGAGGTCGTGAAACCTGAGGAGGCCTTGGGTTAACTGGTTGGTTGGGGCCGCCAAGCACACTCACTTGCTCGTTTATGACGACTCCCTCAGTTGTTCCTCCTTGGACACCAGTGCCCGTCTTCTTAAACACCCTTGGCTTTGGAGGTTCAAACATGTGCATGATGGGAGAATCTTTTAATTGGGTCTGGATATACCGAGCCCTCTCATAAAGTTCCTCCATCGTGGTAAGCTTATTCATGGCTAAAATGTGTCTAAACTGCGGGGTTGCATTAGACACAATCATCTTGACTTGCTCGGGTTCTGAAAGGGTATCCTTTATTTTATCGGCCAGAGACCTCCACCTATCAGCATACTGGACAAAATCCTCATCTGACCTCATTTTCTCAGCAACTAGGTCGGTGATAGAAAGGGAGGGACCGACCCTATCCCGGTACTTCTGTATGAATTTGGCTTTGACAATTTCAAAATCTCCAGCCTCACTCGGCTCTAGTGAATAGAACCATTCTAGGGCGGGACCATCCAATGATTTCCGAAAAAGGTAAGCCAGGGATTTTGGATCGTTCTGCCATGAGGAAGATTCATACATAAAATCCTTGATGTGAATATAAGGATTTCCCGTGCCGTTATACCTACGGTATGTAGGCATTTCGGAGGGAGGAAGATGAAATATGGGGAGATTTGGCAGGGAAATGTCAGGGACAGACTTCCCATGTGCCTCTTTCTTGAAATTTCGGAACTCCTCGTTCATTTCATTGATTTTGTTGAGGAGGGACTGAGTGAGGTCCTCGGCAGGTGAGGTTGGGCCTGCCACTGAGGCTGAGAAGGCCTGCCAAGGGCCTGAGAAGGGAATCCTGAACCAGAAGGGTATGGTGGCACACTAGTGGACGGACCCGTTTGGGGTACCGTATGAGGATGGCAGGGGCTTGAGATTGTGGAAGGGGAGATTGGTAAGAGGCAGGCTGTTGACTCGCCTGTCCTTGAAATGAGGAAGAAGGAACGTCATGTACATATGATGGAAAAGTGGTAGCCTGGAGCGGCTGTTGGTAGGATGTGGGAGCCGGAGTTGACTCCTGAGGAGGGGGAGCAACAGATTTCCCCTTTAAAATAGCCTGAAAGGCTAGAAGTTGCTCAGGGCTGAGCTGCGTACTGGCGAGGACACCTAACAGGGAAAAGATGTCCTTAGGTGGGGCTACTTCCCGTGAAACAGCGGGAACCTCTTGCGAGGTGTCACGAGAAGGGCCTGAGTCCATTACGTGGACACGTGGGTCAATTGACTGACCACGTCCTGATTGGTTCTCTTCGAGAGAATCGTGGGCCATTGTTGTGATTTTTCCAGAACGTAAAAGCATACACCAACAGACAAATATCAGAAATTAGCAGACAAGTGGATGATCTTACACCACTTTTTTTGTTTTTGTTTTACCTCTTTTTTTTGTCTTTTTAACAAATATAAATATTCACACAAAATTTACAAAAATCCTAGTTACACCTTGGTTTTACCGCCGTGTCAACTAGGGACACTCGTCTCACCACGGATAGGTAACTAACTTCGGGGTACTTCAGTGGTACAACCTGCCCAGTGAACGAAGAGGGAATCCTTCGATGTCGGGGACTTACGGAGGTCCCGATGGAGGAGATCCTAGTCCGTCGAGAGGAATTCCCGACGGAGAGTCCTTCCTTCACCGAGAAAGGTTAATCCTTAGAAAAGTAAAATAAAGGGGTAGATGCATGAAATGCAATACTGAATGAAAGATATATAAACAGATACAAGAATAACACACAAATATAGCAGAATAACAGTGATATAACAAGGATATAACAACAATGAACAGATGGAGTAAGATATAGCCGTTCTTCTTTCCGAAACACGTAGACCACTTGGAAAAATAGAAAAGACTATGAGAGTGCACGTGGTGCACGAGGGGGATGATGTGGCGCACGCGGGCGCAATAAGAAAGGGCACACGTGGGTGCCGAGTGGAGGGGAGCACACGTGGGTGCTAAATGGAGGGGCACACGTGGGTGCCAAACAGAAGAGAGCACACGTGGGTGCTAAATGGAGGGGAGCACACGTGGGTGCTAAATGGAGAGCACACGTGGGTGCTAAACGGAGGGGCACACGTGGGTGCCGAATAATGGGGAGCACACGTGGGTGCTAAATGGAGAGGCACATGTGGGTGCCGAACGGAGGGGAGTGCACGTGGTGCACGAGACAACGTTAACCTCTCAAATAACCACAAAGGACCGGGGGAGTGCACGAGGTGCACGAGGGGAGTGAGCGCACGTGGGCGCAATAGGGAAAGGCACACGTGGGTGCCGAAAGGAGGGACACACGTGGGTGTCAAAAGGAGGGGCACACGTGGGTGCCGAAAGCTTGTGGGTAACCAAAAAAGTAAAAAGCAGGTCCCACCGTGATCGCCAGAGATGTGAACGCGTCACGTGGTGGACTGAGAGAGAGAGATGGGGTTTCTCCCTCTCTGAGTGAAAGGGTAAAAATGATGAAAATGAAAACGCGTGCGTAAAAAGGATGATGTAGAAAAGACGGCAGAGAGTATGACCTGAAAGGTCACTCTGTACGAGGACGTGGAGCCTAGACTTACCGGACCTCGGTACAGGGCGGAGAACGGGATCCGAAGACCCTCTCACGCAAACTGAACCCCTTCCCGGTAGGCGTGACCTACCATTCCGAGGACAGCTTTCTATATACCGAGTGCGAACCTAGGACTCTACGTAGTAGAAGTTGGCGGACACAAAGACATACGTGACTCGAATTTAGAACGGCATATCACTCCTCACACAATAATAACAACATGAATATAAACAATAAGCAGACCGCCGCAGGATATTGATCCGTGCGGGGTTTTAACAACAATATAATAAAGTACAGAAAGAAAGTGCAGAAAATAAATGACCACGGTGAAATGACTCACCGCGATCGATTATAGTACAAACAGACCCGGGATTTAGCTATCCGCGGGTATTATAGACATAAAATAAAATTTACTACAAGCACGCGTTTGGTGGTGTGATCGCCAGGGACCGTGGGCCCCGAACTAGTTGATTGATCGCTTGGCCTTTGACGCGGGATTTGCGCGGGTTCCTTCTTCCTCTTCGTTCGACGGGTCGAAGAAGGGGGCTTTTGACTGGTTACCCTGCAAAATAAACAAACAGAAAATAAAATTAAGTTAGACAAGATGATACGATATGATGACAATTCATGGAATAAAACACTAATGACTAGATAATAGACTCAAAATACAATAAGATAATAACAGCAAAAAAATAGAGCCGCTGATGGCAATGCAAGCACGGAACAGGCAAAGGTGGGACGAAACGGCTTCCACGTGGGAGAGCTGATTGGGCTGAGACTTTGGCTTTTATTCCTGCACATTCAAAAGGATGACAAACTAACATGGATAAAGGACATATTTACATATAGATAATATATAGTGTGTGTATATATATATATATATGCGAGTATAATATATATATATGTATATGTATATGTACTATAGAATGTATATAGGTACACCCTCCTGAATAAGAGGTAAATATAAGCATATATGTATACACTAATATGTACACAACTATATATAGATATGAAGAAGTGTATATATTAATAAAAACAAAACAAAAGGTGAAAGATTAGCATCTACGTGCATGTGTGTGTAACTGCATGTGTGTGCATAAAAGTGAAAAGGAGAAATGGTGGAGAGGGAGAGGAAAAGAGAGTGAGGGAGAAACAAATAAAAGACAGAAATCACGTGAGAGGGAGAGAAGAGATGGGGAGAGATGGATAAAAATAATAATAAAAAAGAAGAAATAAGAGAGGGATCGAGAGAGTGAGAGAGAGGGAGAGAGAGGCGGATGGGGTAGAGAGAGAGAGAAACAGGGAGAGAGAAGGTTTGCTGAAAGAAAAACAGAAAGGAAAAAAAAATAAAAAAAAGTGTGTGTGCGTGTGTGTGTGAGAGAGAGAGAGAAGGGGGGGGGAACGAGAGAGTGAGGGAGAGAGGGAGAGAGAGGCGGATGGGGTAGAGAGAGAGAGAGAAACAGGGAGAGAGAGGCACGGGAGAGAGGAGAAGAAAGAGAGAAACCGTGGGAGAGAGAGGGAGAGAGAGGAGCTCGCCACGGCGAGCTAGCCGCGGGAGAGAGAGAAGAGAGAGAGAGAGAGAGAGAGAGAGAGAGAGAGAGAGAGAGAGAGAGAGAGAGAGAGAGAGAGAGAGAGAGAGAGAGAGAGAGAGAGAGAGAGAAAGAGAGAGAACGAGAGAAAGGCAGAGAGAGGCGGATGGGGGGAGAGAAAGAGAGAGAG
This sequence comes from Amorphophallus konjac, assembly GCA_022559845.1. Taxonomy (NCBI): domain Eukaryota; kingdom Viridiplantae; phylum Streptophyta; class Magnoliopsida; order Alismatales; family Araceae; genus Amorphophallus; species Amorphophallus konjac. Next base: position 562,164,781 of record CM040121.1, on the reverse strand, counting down.
GGGGAGCGAGAGAGAGAGGGGAAGCCGCGACCGCGGCGGTCACGACCGGGGGAGGAAGAGAAGACGGGGAAAGGGGGAAGAAAAAGGAGGAGAGAGGGAGAGGAAGGGGACCGCGGCGAGGAGCTCGCCGCGGGAGGCCGGCGGTGAGCGGTGACGGTGAACGGGGGAGGTCCGACGGCGAGAGTGGCAAGGCGCCGGTGCCGGCGGCGGTGTCGGGCGCGGTGCAGACGGAGCTGGAGCGGACGGAGGTCGTCCACCAGCACGGTGAAGGTGGTTGCGTGCGCGTCCGCAGAGGAGGAGCTGGTGCAATGGCCGGGGTGGCGTCGTGCGGCGGTGTGGTTGGACGAGGCGGCCGGTGTGGGCTGATGCGGCGGCGAGGTGGAGGGTGCCGGTGGCGTGCTCACGCGAGGTGGAGCTCGCAGTGGAGGCGGTGTTGATGACAAGGTGGCCGGAGTGGGCTGCCACGGCAGCGGGAGCGGTGGCGAACGGCGACTAACGGTGGCCGGAGGATGGCCGGACGGTGCAGTCCGACGGAGAACGACCGGAGGTGGCCGTGGGCGAGCGGCGGCGAACGGCGGGAAGCCTCACGGCAGATGAGCGTCCGGTTGTCGCCGGAGGTGCTGGCGCGGCAGTAGCGGCGTTGAAGCGGAGGGGGGTCGCGGTGAGATAAGTAGGGGGACGCTCGGTGGCGGGTTCACAGGCAGACGGGGGTGACTGGAGGTGGAGTGGAGGTGGTGCAGTCATGTCCGTGGGAGGTATCCGCGGCAGTGGAGGGACGGAGGTGGCTGATGACGGCAGCAACGGTCGGAGGAGACTGCCATGAGGGGTGGAGCTACGATGACATCGGCGAGGTGGCTCATGCGGTGGCGTCCACGGGGGATGGCTGGGTGTCCGGGGTTTCTGCAGAAGGAGAGAGCGAGAGATGGGTGGCTACCGTGGGAGGTGGATATGGTGACCGGGCGGAGATGCTGCCGTGAGGGAGAGGAGATGGTTAAGGGAAGTGATATGTGTGAGTGGGTGAGAGGTGGTGAGGAAGGAGATGGTGGGTAGCCGTGGGTTTCGATGGGTGAAGGTTAGAAAGAGGGAGGTGGGAGAGGTGGCTTGCGGCTGTGGGTTTCCTCTGCGCAGGAGGAAGAGAGGGAGTGAAGTGAGAGAGATAAGGGAGACAGGGAGAAAAAGGAGAGAGAGGGACTTGAGAAATGGAGGATTATGGGAGTGGGCTAGTATTCACGTGAGAAGACAAGGATATGTGAGGGAAAGAGATGCTCTATGTTGGGCGGCTGGGAAAAGAATACAATGAAGATAAGAGATAAGACAATGACATAAGGATTAAGATTAACAAGCATAGATTAGTGATAATAAAGAAAGATTAGATTAAAGATAATTATATACATTATCATATCTCTTTTTTATGTTTTTATTGATTCTTATATATATATATATATATTTACACTTTTATCATTTATAAAATTATTTATTTTTATGTATTAGGAATTATTTTCAATATTATTTTTTTAGCCTTTTCTCAATTTTTTTTTGGATTTTTATTTTTATAAGTTTTATTATTATTATTTTTGTATGCTTTTCTCAATATATACACGCATATATATATGAACTTTTCTCATCGTTTTGTTGTATTTTTCTAACTTTTTTTGATTTTTTTTGTCTTTTATGTAAAACCCTGAAAAATGACAAATCACCCACATAAAGCCAAATGCGTAAGCCACTTTGGGAGATCATGGTGTAATATGAGATTTACCCGCGAAAAATGTGAAAACGGCGTGTCTACAGCCGTGGTTTCTCAGCCGACCCGCGAGTCTATGCTATGGACTCGGGTCCTTCTCATGACCCCTCGCATGAGGTGCAGGTTATTGCCGGGGACACGTCCCCACCACAGGATATCTCTTCCTTACTGGGCGTCCTCGCCAACACGGAGCTTACCTCTGAACAGCTCCGGGCCTTCCAGGCCATTCTAAAGGGGAAATCTGTTTCCCCCACGCCCCAGGAATCAACTCCGGCCATCGCACCTCTCCAAGAGTCCATGCAAGCCATTCCATCTCCCTCATTGGCGCAAGCCATCCAGTCTCCCTCGCTTCAAGGACAAGCGAGCCAACAACCACCCTCATTCCAGTTCCCGTCACAATCTCAAACTCCCGGTGTTCCTCACACACCGTTTCAGCCAGGGCCAACTGTCGGTGGTCCGACAGTTCCCTCTCATTCCGGGTTTCCCCCTCAAGTCTCCGGGAGACAGTTTCTCCCCCAATGGCAAGTGCCACCTTCACCCCCAGAGGAGCTCGCCCAATCGCTCCTCAATAGGTTCAATCGCATGGACGAGCAGTTTCAAAATCTGAGAAGAATGGTGGACGTGAAAGCCACCCCGGAGGTTGCTTTGCCAATCCTCCCCGTCATTCATCTTCCTCCCTCTGAAATGCCCACGTACCGCAGATACAATGGTACCGGCAACCCCTTCATTCACCTCAAGGACTTCATGTTTGAGTCCTCCTATTGGCAAAACGATCAGAGGTCCCTGGCATACCTCTTTCGGAGATCATTGGATGGTCCCGCGCTTGAGTGGTTCTATTCTCTGGAGCCCCGCGAGGCCGAGAATTTTGAAATAGTGCAGAGAAGGTTCTTGCAGAAATATAGGGATAGGGTCGGTCCCTCACTCTCCATTACCGACCTAGTGGCCGAAAAGATGAAACCCGACGAGGATGTTGTCCGATATGCTGATAGATGGAGGTCTCTGGCGGAAAGAATAAGGGATACCCTCTCCGAGCCCGAACAAGTGAAAATGATTGTGTCTAATACAACCCCGCAGTTCAGACACGTCCTCGCCATGAATAAACTTACTACAATGGAGGAACTCTATGAAAGGGCCCGATACATCCAAACCCAGCTAAAAGACTCCCCCATCATGAACATGTTTGAGTCGCCGAAGCCCAAAGTGGTCAGAAAGACAGGAGCTGGTGTCCCGGGCGGAGCCACAGAAGGGGTCGTGACAAATGAGCAAGTCAGTGCGGTCAACAATGCCAACTATGTTGTCAACCCAAGGCCTCCACAAATGTCCCGACTACCCCTTCAATCAGGTCCTTTCCCTCTCCGTCCTCCACCCCAAAATAATCCACCCCAGGATAATATGTCTCCATTACGCCAACCCCAGCAACAACAACCACAACCTCAGCAACAACAACCACCTCTTCAGTACAACCAAGTTCCACCCCCGGGGAACTATGGTCCCCAACAGCAACAAAGGAGGCCGCTCGGTCCCAAGAGAGCCTACTATCCACCATTGCCAGAAACCTTAGCAGATATTTTTAATGCCCTCATGGCATCAAACCAACTCGCCCTACCCAGAGAAAGGCCCGCCTGGCCCCCCAATGTTGATACCTCCAAATACTGCGTCTACCACAGGCAGCCGGGACACACAGTAGATTACTGCTTCCATTTCAAAGATTACATCCATGATATGAATGATGAACATCAAATAGATTGGGATGAGATGAGACGATACGTCGCGGCTCTCAAGGTTAGGAGACCTCCTCATAGGCCACATCAGCAGTTACAACAGCAACAGCAACCACAACAACAACAGCAGGCTCAGCAGGCCCCACAACAACAGCCCGACATGGGCATAATCCAGAATCCATTACTGGAGCACCAACAGCCCAATCATCAGGTTAACCCCATCTCCTCCTTCCCGGAAGTCGGGAGAGAGCAGGTGTGGCACCAGGAAAGTACCTCCATTCTTTCTACCTCCAACCCTATCGTCATGCAACCCCCTCACCTTGCCCGGGTAGCACCTCTCTCTCATCAACCCGCGTCAGTATCACCATCACCATTTCCACTACCATTACGCCCTCTCATCCGCACCCCGACCTCCTATCAACCGACACTCTCCACTACGCCTTCACACCCTCTCATCTTCTCTCACTCCCCCACTTTACCATCCACCTCTACCACATTTACCCCTACGCCTTCTAAACCCCTTATCATCCGTCAACCATACATAACCCCGTCTTTCTCCACCGTATCACCACTAATGCCTTCAAAACCACTCATTAACCATCACCCACCTCAAAATCATTGCCCACTTCAAGCCCTACCCACTCCTACTTCGTCTCCACCGCCACCTTCCAGACCCCTTATCCTTCATAATCCGCGCGATATCCCCTCTACCTCCACCATGCCGCCACCTAACAAACCCCTCATCAGAATCCCTGCTCTCGTTATCACCCCTGCTTCATCAACCATTCCTCCACTACTACCCCTCAAACCCCTGTTAAAACCCACTGCTACCCCCACAGAGGAACAAAAGCCGCAGGCAATGGTGCTCCGGAGTGGAAGGATTTTCCACAGGGTTTTCCCCCACAACAATCAGAATCCCGAGCAATCTCAGCCAGAGAAGGATGATGCAGAACAACCAGAAAGAGCTATCCCTGGAACACAGTATGATCTATTGAAACACTTGGACAAGACACCTGCCCGGATCTCCATCCTGGAGCTACTTCAAAGATCCACATCCCACCAGGCGGCCTTGATGGAATATCTTCAAAAGGTCATGGTTAATGAAGACCTCCCCGTGGAGAAGATTTCGACCGTCCTGACCCCAACAGACACACAACCAGCCATCATGTTTCACAACTACGAGCTCGCTCCCAAGGAAGCTCGGAAATATGCATTGTGCATTTCAATAAAAATTAATGGGGTATCCATAAACCCGTGTCTTGTGGACACGGGTGCATCCATAAATGTGATCTCCATGAGCACTCTTCAGTTGTGTGGGGTCAACGAGGAACAAATAAAACCTTCCTCGATCACGGTCACGGCTTATGACAATAGCAAAAGGCCGCCGCAGGGGATGATTATTCTGAAGGCAGAACTAGGCCCCATGTCAATTCCCACGGAATTCCATGTCCTCGACATGGACCCCACATTCAAGGCTATACTGGGTCGCCCTTACATCGAAGCCATGGACGCTGTGCCTTCCACCAACCATCAGTGCCTGAAGTTTCCTTACAATGGGAGAATTATTAAAGTGGTCAGTACACCTGTCCTTCACACAGTGGATGCTATCAACACCTCTCTGCCTTCTGTTTGGCCGTCTCATCGGCCCATATTGTCACTGCTGGACGTACGTGATCCATCTCATGTTCCACTAGCACCAAAGGAGCCGGTCAGGGCAACCACAACATCATGTCTCCCTTTCCACTCCAAAGGTGGGGAGATTATGAGGAACATCGGCTATCAACAAGGAGAAGGTCTGGGCGCACAGTTACAGGGTATGCTCAAACCGTCAAAGGAAATTAGGCCGAACCGCAGGTTTGGCCTAGGCTTCAAAGGACCGTTCAAGGCAGATTGGAAGCCCCTCACGTGGACTCTATCAAACCACTTCAACAGAGGGCCCGTTGTTCAGATGGGAGATCACCCACGAGAAGCATATGGGGGATCACATGCTGTATATTTGGCTGAAAAATGTCCGAGGATCACCAAAAGAGGCAAGATCAAAGATCCGGAATGCGAGTGGGACAAGTGGTTCGACATACGGGACATTTCCGTTGCACTGGAAAGGATGTTCTCGTCTCCGCAGCTTGAAGGACCACCATTGATCTCCGAAATACCAGAGAATATTACCACTCTTGCCAAGGTTCCAAACTATCCTCGTCCTCGCCAGAAGGACTCTGTCATCGACGGATCTTCATCCGTCCTCAACATTGCCGTCGACGGCTCATTAGCCGCCATCCTCTCCATCCACTCGTCTCAGCCATTGCTGATATCTTCTTCCTGGGCCAGACAATTGTCTGATGATCTTCCCAGGTCCCCTTCTTTGCTTACATACCTACGTGGGCTTTTCAACCCGCGCCAGGTCTTCAACCATGATCTGCTCTATGAGCCTCACAATCCTCTAGCCATAACCACTTTCCTCTCTCCTCCAATCTCTTTTCACTGCTTTGTCATTAAAAATGAAAACGAAAAAAAAACGTCAATTTTCAAACTCCCCAACAACACATCTTCGTTGAGGAAACCTCCTACATCTCCCACGGGTGCGTACCGCCTTGCGGACCACCCGTCCAAGGTCTGATGAGCGACCTTTTCTACCCCTCCTCTGAGGGGTCTTCTCCTGTACATTCTACACCATCCTCTTCGTCTTCCTCTTCTTCTGTAAATATTGTCAGTCAATTTAGGAATGATAGGCCAATGGTAGTACCTAGGAAGAAATCCAAGGGTAGGCAGATCCCTCGTCGATTCCTTCTGGATTTGGCCGCCAGGTGTCAGGCCCTTCTTGCCATCCCCCAGTTGTTAGAAAATCCCATCCAGCTACCCGAAATAGAATGCGAGGGCGACTGTACATCTGATGAAGGGTATGGAGTCTACGAGATCACAGATGAAGAATGCCCCACTGAAGATGAGGGTGAAGAATATGAGGATGCGGTGGGCGCATACGCTAGTGGAATGAGGAGATTCGACGAGCCGTCAACCGCCGTAGAAGAATCCACCAAAGAAGTCAACTTGGGAACTGAGGAAGACCCTAGAATCATCCTCATAAGTGACAACCTACCACCCTCTGAAGAAGAGGTATTAATTGAGGTTTTCAAGGAATATAAGGACACGTTTGCATGGAGCTACGAGGATATGCCGGGTCTGGATTCAACCTTGGTCGAACACCGTTTAACCCTAAAACCAGGGTCCATCTCGGTAAAACAAAGGTTAAGGCGTTTCCACCCTCAGATGGCTTTGAAAATGAAAGAAGAGGTCGATAAGCTCCACAAAGCCAGGTTCATTAGAGTCGTTCTTTATCCTCAATGGATGGCGAACATTGTCCCGGTCATGAAAAAAGATGGGAAAGTCAGGATTTGCATCGACTTCCGGGACCTTAACCGCGCGTGTCCAAAGGATGATTTTCCCTTACCTCACATTGATGTGCTGATTGATAACACGGCAGGCTACGAAACCCTCTCTTTCATGGATGGATTTTCAGGATACAATCAAATTCGTTTGGCAGAAGAGGATCAGGAAAAGACGTCATTCACTACCCCTTGGGGAACATATTGTTACGTGGTCATGCCGTTCGGATTAAAGAATGCTGGAGCTACTTACCAAAGAGCGATGATGGCCATATTTCATGACATGATGCACATATATCTGGAAGTGTATGTGGATGACTTATTGGTGAAATCAAGGATCAGGATGGAACATCCAGAAGTTTTGGCTAAGGTCTTGCAGAGGTCAAGGGAGTTCCAATTGAAAATGAACCCGAAGAAGTGTGTGTTTGGTGTGTCGTCGGGTAAATTGCTAGGTTTCATTGTGAGTAAAAGAGGGATCGAGATAGATCCCGACAAAGCTAAGGCTATCAGGGATATGCCGCCTCCCAAGAATTTTAGGGAAGTCCGAGATTTAATCGGGAGGTTACAGTTTATTCGTCGGTTTGTGTCCCAACATTCACAAAGGTGTAGACCTCTCTACGAGTTGACCAAGCCAGGAGTAGAATTCCACTAGAATTCTAAATGTCAGAAAGCTTTTGAAGGGTTGAAGGAATATCTGGCTAGTCCACCCATTCTCATTCCACCCAAACCAGAAAAACCTCTGATCCTTTACGTCTCAGTCTTGGATGACTCCGTGGGAGCCGTCCTTGCACAAGCTGATGAAGAAGGCAAGGAACGGGCAACCTATTACTTGTCTAAACTTCTCAATCCCTGTGAGCAGAAGTACACCGTCATGGAGAAAACCTGTGCTGCCCTCGTTTGGGTAGTGCAGAAATTGAAACACTACTTCTTGGCTCATGAGGTCCACTTGATTGCTCGAATGAATCCTATCAAATTCCTTCTGGAGAAAGCCGTCCTTACGGATAGGCTAGCACGCTAGCAAAGTTTTCTCTCTCAGTTCGACATCACCTACATCCAGCAAAAGGCGATTAAAGGCTATGTCATAGCCGAGCATCTCGCTCACCATCCTTTTCCCAAGTTCGATCCCGTCCAATCAGAGTTTCCAGATGAGGAACTAATGTCTGTCAACCAATCGGATGAGCCAATGTGGACACTATATTTTGATGGAGCTCTGAATTCTCAAGGGAGAGGAATCGGCGTCGCCCTCCTGTCGCCTGAAGGTCTCACATTCCCATTGGCATACCAGCTCAAATTTCCAGTTACCAACAATATAACCGAATATGAAGCCCTTCTAGCTGGCCTAGAACTCGCTCATTCTTTTCGTATCACTAAGTTGCGAGTCGTAGGTGATAGTCAACTCATCCTTCGCCAGGTGCTCACTAAATATCGCACTCGCGATCCCAAACTCAAGTCATACCAAGAACTCACTGCTGCCTTTGCCAAACTGTTCGCCAAACTGATCTTTGTTCATGTCCCTCGTCATCAGAATATTCTTGCCGATGCCCTCGCCTCGTTGGCATCATCCATAAGGTTCCCTCTAGGAAGATGGTTTAAGTCCATTTCCATCTACAAACTTCACCCCCCTGCAATCGACGATGCTTCCTACGTAAACATCAAAGATAGGATAGCAAGAAAGATCATGCAGGAAGATATCCTTGAGAAGAGGGAGATCATATTGGCAGAGGTTGAAGAAGAACTGGCTGATGAAGAGAAACCATGGTTCTATGAAATTGTCAAATACTGCCAAGATCAGTCTTATCCTGAAGGGGCCACCACAGAGGATAAGAAAGCCATAAGAAGGGTGGCTCAGAAATATACTTTGGTTGGAGGTCTACTCTATAGGAGGAGCCTTACTGGTATTCTGTTAAGATGTCTTGGTGACGATGAGGTTTGGAAATGTGTAGAGGAGACGCACTCGGGCGTGTGCGGTGGCCACGTGAATAGTCAGATGCTCGCCAAAAAGATCATTCGGCAAGGCTTTTACTGGCCCACTATGGAAGAAGATTGTGCTGTCTATGTCCGTAGGTGTGTCAAGTGTCAACTTCACGCCGATAAAATCCATTCACCATCCTCCTCACTTCATCCAATATCCTCCGCATGGCCTTTCTCCATGTGGGCATTCAACATCATCGGTCCCCTAGGTGATCCCAATTCCCTCATCAAGCAGAAATCTTTCATCCTTACTGCGACGGAATACTTCACCAAATGGTTCGAAGCCGAAGCTTACGCGGAAATCAAGGCGTCAACAGTCTGCAAGTTCATCATGAAAAATATCCTCGCCAGATTCGGCGTCCCAAGCACAATCGTCACCGACAATGGGCCACAGTTCATTTCTCAGGACCTACAGGACCTCTGCAAAAGGTACGCAATTGCATTGCATCATTCATCGCCTTATTACCCACAAGGTAACGGCCAAGCGGAGGCCACCAATAAAACATTGCTCAAAATCATCAAAAAAACCTGCGAGTCTAGTAAGTTTTCAGACTTGCCAGAAAAGCTTATCGAAGCTCTATGGGCCTATCGCACTTCAATCCGTACCCCCACCGGGCAGACTCCATTTGCCCTTACTTATGGTATGGAAGCGGTAGTCCCGTACGAGACTCTGATCCCTTCTCTCAGGGTACAATTGGACGAGGAATTTCCCCTCGACGATCGTCGTAATTCACTCCTCGCCCAGTTGGTACTCTTGGATGAGAAGCGACTGGCCGCTGCCGAACACGCGCGTGTGTATCAAAATAGACTCGCTCGCTTTTACCAAAAGAAAGTCGTTGAGAGAAAATTCAAAGTCGGTGAGATGGTCGTAAAAAGAATTTTTGTCAAACCTGGAGGGCCGCGTTCTAAGCTCCAACCCAATTGGGAAGGATCATTTGTAATCCAAGCCGTGTACCCTGACAACGCCTACAAGCTAATCAACGCCGAAGGGACCGAGTTATCCCACCCTTGGAATGGGCTTTATCTTAAGAAATACTATCTTTAGCACAAAACAAAAAAATGTTGAAAAGACAATAAAACATCAAAAACAAAGAAATACCGAAAACCACTAAAAATATGGAAAATTCAAAATGCCGATGCCTGGCAGTCACCATGTAGTTAAGTTCTTGCATCTAACCTTCATGTTAGGATAGGGCCCATTAAAGCTTGGTAGGCACCGGGTCTTGGTTTGCCAGAACCGTGGAGATCCCTGTCCGGCCACGTCGGCCTATGCTCGCTCGAAGGAAGCTAACATGTGCTCACTTATGTATTTTATTCAAAAAAGTCGGTAGCATCACCTACGGTGGAGCGTCACCCAGAAGATCTCCAAAAGCTGTAATCTTTATTCTTTTCTCTTCGACCAAATGAGACAGTCGGCGCCCTTAAAACGCTGAGCATGAGAAACTGAAACTCAAACCCCAAAGGCAAGAGTAGGATCCATTTCCTCGAGCATCGATCAGAGCACGAGAAGAGGGCAGTGTCCCCGCAGGCATACCAAAAGGGAGCCCACAAACGTCAAGCGACTATATCTCCCTCACGAAAAGAAATACAAAATCAAAATCAAGAGAAAAGCCTGGTCGTGACCGTACCTGTTGCGATAAACGGAACCCCTCAAAGCAAAAGTCTGAATCCACAAAAGGGGCCGTGAAATGTAAATGCTCGAGATTTGGTCCGAAGTTGTCCGAAAGGAAAGAGTTAATGGGCCCTTATTCGCTCGCCGGGTTAACGGCTTTGCCGGTCCTCTCAGAAGGTTTATCCCCTACGCTCTTCCTTCTTCTTCTAAAGATGAAGGTTCGATGGAGTTTCTGAAGGATGAAAACTGCCTAGGGTCTGCGACCTTATTTTAATATACACATTTGGTTGCCTACTTTGAAAAGTAAAAGCTATCGCTGCGAAGGAGTCTCTGTGTTTCTGGCTGGTCAAGACCCCTGTTTACCACCTTGATGTCTTCTTGTTTAACCTTAGGCTTAGGCCAATGCAAGCGCGTCACCTATGGGTGCGACGGCGTCTGATTCCGGGTCAGCGTCGCGCGGTTGGTCGTTAGGGTTCCAGGGTGGTCCATCATATACCATCTAGAGTTGTGAGGAAACAGACCCAGGTCGGGCAAATCATTTACCTCGAACACCTTTTGGGTGAATCCCTGTGGTCGGAAGCGACTGGGAGCCTAAGCATGGCATGACGGTATTGTCATCAGGGTAAGTCTTAGCCGGCGGGATCATCATTCGAGGGGTCTAGAGGCCCAAATCAACCTAGATGTGCACTTAGGATACCTGGGAGGTTAGTAAGAAACCCCTTTCTCACGTAGGTTAGGTGCCATTTGGGTGCTTGCCAGGCGTTAGCAAAAAAAAAAAATTTTGAAATGATTTTAATACCACTTGCATTCGTGTGCTTGCCTGTCGCATTTATCATCACTTCTTTCCCTTGCCTTCGTTAAATAAAGGCTTGGCCCCTTGACCAAGGACAGTCACAGTGACCATTTGCTTATTGAGCAAGGGGCCATGTCAGAACAGAAATTCTGATTTGTTTGTTTCAGTGATATGTGCAGGGATTCAGGCAACTGAAGCAAAGGTGAAAAACAAACAAACCGAACCTTGTATTTTATTCCAAAAAAAAAAACCAAAAAATTACATCAAGTTTCGCCCTCTCTCTCCGCATTACTCGTCCCACTACTCTCCGGGCAAAACACTCTCAAAGGTGCTATCCAACTACGAAAAGCGGTACTCCTACCGCTCTGTACTCCTCTTCCTATTCCCGCATCCCGGCGTTGATCTACGGAAGCAGCAGAGAAGCTACCAACACGAAAGTCACGCTCTCGTGCTCTTCGGTAGCGCTCCTCACCATCTCTCAGCCACTGTTCAGCAAGACCAATGCTGATTCGGAGTTCGAATAGTTGGGCCTCCATGGCCCTTTGTTCCTCCCTTTCAGTCAATCTATTGGCTCTTTCTCTCTCCGCGTCTCTTTCTCTCTCTGCACGTTCTCTCTCACGGTCTTCCCTCTCCAACTAGAGAGTGATCCTCAGTTCTACGGCATCCCTAGAGGAGTCGTCATCAGGATGACGCCGCAGTTTCCCCTCCAGTTCTGCTATCCTGGCCTCCTTCTGCGCAGCTTGGGCAAGCGCTTCTTCCGTCTCCTTTTCCTGCCAAGTGTACCATCTCAGATACGCGATAAGGCGTAAACAAAGAGAACTCAGCACTGAAACTTTTTACCTGTATACAAAGCATCCCTTCTGCCTCCGCAGCACGCTGCGTGGCGTGAGCAAGTTGCTCATGAAGCGAGTCAAGTTCTGAGGTGGGAATCCACAAGGTGGAAGAGGCACCACCTACTCCCATCACTGGGGAGGCCGCGCCAATCTGGGCATGCTACGACCATGTGAATTAGCAGCCAACATTAGGAATCTGAGGATTTAATTACGAACGCGCACTGTACACCTACCAAGGCGCTCGTAGCTCCACGGGGATCGCCCAACCGTTGCTCCATCTGTGCCAAGCGAGTTCGTAAATTCGCTATCATAGTATCACGGATATCCTGCAGCCATACGAGTCAGCATTCCCACCAGAAAATCAAAAAAAAGAAAAGGGAGAAAGAAGAAAAGAGAAAAAGGGGAAACCTACCTCCGCAAGTCCCCGGGGTTGGAGCCGCTCTGCGTATTTTGTCATATATAGACGCAAGTAGTCTTCGATATCCCGCGCCTGCGATTCTACAATTGTGCCACCCCATTGTCAGTCTTCACACTGTTCGGGGAACCGCACGCGCCAGTCAATGCAGGTCGCCGGTCCCCGCGTCTTTCTCCCGACACGAGGTGGCGCAGCCGTATCCACCCATTCCTGAGCCAATCCTAAAGTTCTCATAACCAATCGTAGCCGAAGCGGCTCGATTTCATTCAGGCAGTGCATCCACAGTTCCCGTCCGAACCGGGCACGACTTGCTAGAACCCACGGCTGGTCGGCATCGACCATGTCTGAGTAGGGTCTCCAGTTTACCATCGCTGCAGGGAACTCCTGTAGCTCCCGCCTTAGCACCATCAGTTGGTAGGTCAGGGGTGCCGCACTCATGATGGGTTCCCACCGCCTGGCTAGCGGCACCATCACAGGTCGCCAATGTCGAGCTCTCCCCATGGGGAGATAATAATAGCTCCACAGCTGCTCGGCGCATGTCATCAGCACCTTGCAAAAACACAAAAAAAAAATACAAAACAAGCAAAACCAAAAATACCTGGATGAATGGTGTGAAACCACTCACAGTCATCTCACGGTCTGTTTCTTGGAACAGACCTGCAAACAAGTGCGCCAGCATGGCAGCTCCCCAAGCATAGTATCCTACTCTTTCAAGGTCTGACAGCAGCTCCAGGAAGCAACATTGGATACCGTCCCCTTTCGAGCTCAGTACCAATCTCCCCAAAAGGAAGAGGAGAAATCTCCTCAAATCTATGTTGCATCTTTCCCAGTCGCCGAAATCTGTGCAGTACACGGCACGGCATCCTATTTCCATCCTTTCCATGAACTCTTCTGAGGATTCATCATCCCGCCGACGAGTGTCGGTGAGCCCTAATGCATCCATGAGGGACGCCCTAGCTACCGACCTGTTTTTTCGACCATCTAGGTCCAAACCCAGTAGCTTCTGGGCACCTTCTCGGTAATCTGCATAAGTGACCCCGGTCACTGTCTCGCCCCCACCTTTTTTTATTTTTTTCAAAATTGAAAAAATTTGGGGCGTCCAGGCGCCTGGACGCCCCCAAAACAAAAAAAATAAAAAAATAAAACATAGGGGCGTCCAAGACCCTGGACGCCCCCAAAACAAAAAAAATAAAAAAATAAAAAAATAAAACATAGGGGCGTCCAGGCCCCTGGACGCCCCCATTGTCACGCCCCGAGCGCGGAAGATTACCCGGAGACGTGACGCGTCTATATAGATCATGTCAATCTTGTAAATATCAGAGTGCGCAAATAACTAAGATTTAACTCGAAGTTAATACAATTAGAATGAGCTGACAATTGATACAACTAACCCAATGACAATTACATACATATCCAAGTCCAACTACTAGGCTTCAAGCCCTTATTACAATTATTGGACTAATACAGCTGACGTCTGACATAACTTGATATGACTGACATAAATGAAATTACAATAACACCATTTACACAAGCACAATTTACAAGATAACAAGATAACTCTATTTTTACACTCATCACTCCGACTCATTCCCTCCCGAGTTCTGGCTGATATCTGAATTTCCTGGAAAGGTTAGAAAATAACTAGATGAGCGAATCGCTCAGTAGGATTTACATCTCAAATTTTAACATGCTTTAAGTGAATTACACATTCATTTAATGTACGTAACCTATGCATGCAGACAGATAGATATCAAAGAATTGTAAAATCGACGGGAGTAGAAAGTGAGAGTATAGATTTCACAATTTCAAGCAGCAGTGGCAAGTGATAGTAAATGATGTCAAGTCAGTGATAACTGAATAGCAACATGTTATTCAAGCTAGTAACTGAGTAGAAACATGTTATTCAAACTAGCAATAGTAAGCAAAGTAGTTTCAAGTATGTATAACTGGAATTGGCTATTTATAATGCATTCAAGTAAGCACTTTTACCCTTTTGCGGGTCTCAAGTCAATCAATCAAGTAATATCATGAGAATGAGTGGAATGTCCAAAGTCTAGCAAGCAAGTACTTCGGTGCAATGCCAAGCACCGTGGTCAATAAACTCCCATGGGCACAAGTACCTTCGGGTGCTCCCCCCAGGACCAGACCGGGCCCTATATGCACAGCATTCATCATGTATGTTGACATCCACTCTCATTTATAGCCAATATGGAATTTTAAGGTTTGACCAGTATGATATATAAGGTGGAATTATGGAATGGAATCCAAGGGCGTATTGATGTGTAGGGATGAACTAGGAGTGGAAACCAGTAACGTTTGATACACGGAAAAACTAGATAAGAGAGGTGCCTTATAGGCCACCTGACAATTTTGGAAATGACATCCTCACTGTGGGATGCCCTTCCTGGGAATTATACAGGGTTCAGAGGACCCTATCAGGAGTTAAAATCACCTCTCCGGCTGCCATCTATCAGTGGAGATGGAAAAAGTGAAAGCCTAATGATCACGTTAACGTAATGAGCTAGCTGGGTCGACTCAATAGTCCATCGCGTCAACTCATTAGTTCATCGCGTCAACTCATCAGTTCATCGCGTCAACGCGATGAACTGGCAGGGTCGACTCATCAGTTCATTTTCACAGGCAGGGTCGACTCATCAGTTCATCGCTTCAACGCGATGAACTGGCAGGGTCGACTCATCAGTTCATTTTCACAGGCAGGGTCGACTCATCAGTTCATCGCGTCAACGCGATGAACTGGCAGGGTCGACTCATCAGTTTACCAGTTCACAGGGTCGACTCATCAGTTCATGTGAACAGGGCTGCGTCAACCCATCAGTTCATGTGAACAGTGCTGCGTCAACCCATCAGTTCAGGTGAACAGTACTACGTCAACCCATCAGTTCACAGCGTCAACCCATCAGTTCACAGCGTCAACGCAGTGAACAGACAGGGTCGACCCTATCAACAGGCAGGGTCGACTCTGCCATTCACTGCGTCGACGCAGTGGACAGGCAGTGTCGACCCTGTCAACAGGCAGGGTCACTGCGTCGACCATGTCAACAGGCTGCGTCGACCCTGTCAACAGGCAGGGTCGACTCATCAGTTCATCGCGTCAACGCGATGAACTGGCAGGGTCGATACTTTCTTTTGTTTCCCAGTTTTCATGCCCTTTCAATCCTCTTTTCACTCTGAGTTCTTCACAAAAGTTCTTCTTCTCTTATAGATGTAGATTTTATTCTTCTACCATGACCTCCAATTCTTCTTAATTTTTAAGTTATAATTAATTTTCTAAGGTTCTATTTTTTTTTACTCAGTAACTGTTCACATATGCCTATAGATCTCGGTTTTTCACATTTTTCACATTCTTCCTCTCATTTTCTCTCTCTGCACTCTTCATAAAACTTCTTTCTAACCTTCCAATCTACGATTTTCTCTTCTATCATGTACTCTCATTCTCTCTAGATTCTTCATTATTCTCCTTCTTAGAACCCCCCCTATTTTCAATATAATTTCTTGGTCTTTTTCAACTTGGTCTCTTTTCAACTTGGCCTATTTCAACTTGGTCTCTTTTCCACATTTTTCATCCTCTTGACTACAATTTCTTCTTTCACTATTTCAGGTTTTTGTTTCACAGAAATTGACATAATGACAGGCCTTTTACTAAAGCATGAACTATATCAAATATAGATACTAGCTACTACATGCTAATCATCTCAGATTTAAGCCAACATATGTTAATCATTCTAGATATGATACTAATACTTGCTAATTCTTCTGGGTATAAAGTTAATACATGCTAATTATCTTAGGTATGAAGTTAATATATACTAATCATCCTAGATTTAAGCCAATACATGTTAATCATTCTAGATATGAGACTAATGCTTGCTAATACTTACTAATTATTTTCGGTATAAGGCTAATACATGCTAATCATTTCAGATTTAAGCCAACACATGTTAATCATTCTAGATATGGCACTAATACTTGCTAATACTTGCTAATTATTCTGGGTATAAAGTTAATACATGCTAATTATCTTAGGTATGAAGTTAATATATGCTAATCATCCTAGATTTAAGCCAACACATGTTAATTATTCTAGATATGAGACTAATACTTGCTAATTATTCTGGGTATAAAGTTAATACGTGCTAGTTATCTTAGGTGTGAAGCTAAGACATATTAATCATCCTAGATTTAAGTCAACACATGCTTTATAAACACTAAAATCGCATGGAAATGAGCCTAATACTAAAGGCCTAGACTAATCATCCTAGATTAGCTACTAATTTAGTTAAAAGTTGAGAACACCTACCTCTGTGAAGTTCGTAGCAGCAGACCCCTTCTAGCAGAGCTTTGCCCCAACCTTTAGCTAAGCTAGAATGGGAATGGGGTAGCAAAAGGGGATGTTATAGGGTCTAGTATGAACGGATAGGGGACAAGATCTGAAATAATGAGTCTTTACAGCTTGCACAGGCTGGAGAGATAAGAGATAGGCTAGAGAGATAAGAGACAATTGTTTGGACATATAACCCATGGCCCAATTCGTAAGTGCAAGATTAGCTTATAACATATAATTATTTGGCAAAAAGGGTAGATACATGGTGGATGCTAGGATTTGAACCCTGGTCATTGGGTTGGAAGGTAAGTCACTTAACCAACTACACTAGGAAGCCACTTGTTAAGTGAATAACCTTTACATAACATAACAGGGTCGACTCATCAGTTCATGTGAACAGTACTGCGTCAACCCTTCCAACTGGCAGGGTCGACTCATCAGTTTATGTGAACAGTACTGCGTCAACCCTTCCAACTGGCAGGGTCGACTCATCAGTTCATGTGAACAGTACTGCGTCAACGCGATGAACAGTACTGCGTCAACGCGGTGAACTGGCAGGGTCGACTCATCAGTTCATTTCCA
The DNA here is from genome assembly GCA_022559845.1 of Amorphophallus konjac. Lineage (NCBI taxonomy): Eukaryota > Viridiplantae > Streptophyta > Magnoliopsida > Alismatales > Araceae > Amorphophallus > Amorphophallus konjac. Next base: position 562,147,391 of record CM040121.1, on the reverse strand, counting down.
GTTCACAGGGTTGACTCATCAGTTCATCGCGTCAACGCGATGAACAATACTGCGTCAACGCGGTGAACTGGCAGGGTCGACTCTGCAGTTCAAATCTGCTCAAAATGGTTTAAGGTATTAATCTTTACATATGATAACTTCGTTTCCACTTCTTACATAAACTTCCTAAAGAGTTTATTTAATTTTTTTTTGTGGCAAATATTAATAATAATAATTTTTTTTTCATTTTTTTTAAAGGGTGCTACACCCTCCCCTACTTAAAAGAATTTGGTCCCCAAATTCAATGCTATAAGGGTAAATTCAACTACATAAGGATACTGTAGAAAGTATAAGATACTTGCCGACTAAAATAGTTCTGGGTATCTTCTCTTCATAGATTCCTCGGTCTCCCAAGTTGCTTCTTGCTCCGAGCATCGATTCCATTGAATTTTTACCATAGGGATCGTCTTGCTCCTTAGAACTCGAACTTCGCGGTCGAGGATCTGCATCGGCCTTTGCTCATAAGTAAGATCCCTTTGAATCACCAATTCAGCATGATTGATGATGTGAGAAGGATCATGCACATATTTCTTCAGCATAGATATATGAAATACATTGTGCACTTCCGAGAGTTGAGGAGGTAAGGCAATGCGGTAAGCCACCTCGCCTACTCTTTCCAATACTTCAAATGGACCGATAAACCTTGGTGTAAGCTTGCCCTTAACACCGAATCTTCTAATACCTCGGCCGGGAGATACCTTGAGAAATACATGGTCACCCACTTGAAATTCCAAATCTCTCCTTCTATTATCAGCATAAGATTTTTGCCTGCACTGAGCTACCTTGAGTCTCTCTCTGATAAGGTGTATCTTCTCAGTCGAATCTCTAACCATATCTGGGCCTAGAATTTATCTTTCACCGACTTCTTCCCAGCATATTGGAGAACGACAACTCCTGCCATAAAGCGCCTCGAAAGGAGCCATTTGAATACTAGCTTGATAGCTGTTATTATATGCAAATTCGGCTAGTGGTAAGTGGTCATGCCAGCTTCCGCCGAAATCTATAATACATGCCCTTAACATATCTTCAACAACTTGATTTGTCCTTTCAGTCTGACCATCTGTCTGGGGATGGAAAGCAGTGCTGAAATTAAGTTTCATCCCCAGAGAGTGTTGTAGACCCTTCCAAAAATGAGAGGTGAAGCGTGGGTCTCGGTCAGATACGATCGAGACGGGAACTCCATGCAATCTAACCATCTCCTTAATATACAGGGCAGCAAGTACGTCGACTGACCATCGACTTTTGATGGGTAAGAAATGGGCCGATTTAGTTAATCGGTCGATAATTACCCAAATTCCATCATATCCGCCCCTAGTCTTGGGCAAACCCATGATAAAGTCCATGCCAATGTCCTCCCACTTCCACTTGGGAATATCCAGCGGATGTAGCTTTCCGGCGGGTTTTTGATGTTCCGCCTTCACTTGTTGGCATGTGAGGCAACGAGACACAAAGTCTGCTACCTCCCTTTTCATGTTAGGCCACCAGAAAGTTCTTTTCAAGTCTTGGTACATCTTAGTGGCTCCAGGGTGGATTGTGTACCTCGATCTATGAGCTTCTTCAAGAATCTTCTTCTTCAATTCGGGACAGACGGGCACACATGTCCGTTCATGAAATAGTAATCTACCATCAGGTGCCAGCTTGAAATCCAGTCTCTCGTCTAGCTTGCTCTTTATCTCCACTAGCGAGGGATCCTCTTCTTGTAACTTCTTGATTTCAGGTAGCAAATCTGGATGTATGCTCATATGAGATAGAGTAATACACATGTTCTTCTCATCTGTGCTGATATCAAGCTCAGAGAATTTCTCCAGCAGTTTCCATTCTTGTATCATGCAGTTGGCCAATATTGTTCTCGGCTTTCGACTAAGGGCATCAGCTACGGAATTACCCTTACCAGGATGGTACTGTATAGTAAAGTCGAAATCCTTGAGATACTCGAGCCAACGCCTTTGCCGCATGTTCAGCTCCTTTTGGAGAATAAGTACTTGAGGCTTTTATGATCGGAGTACACGGTGAATTGTTCTCCGTAGAGATAGTGCTTCCAGATCTTTAAAGCGAATACTACTGCGGCCAGTTCTAAGTCATGAACTGGGTAGTTCTCTTCATGTTTCTTCAATTGTCGGGAAGAATATGCAATGACCCTTCCATTCTGCATCAATACACATCCGAGGCCAATACCCGAAGCATCGGTATATACTTCATATTTTTCTCCTTCAATAGGTAATGATAAGACTGGAGCAGTGGTCAAGAGATCCTTCAAAGTTTGGAAACTCTTTTCACAGTCTTCCTTCCACTCATAAAGCACTTCCTTGCGGGTTAACCTTGTCAGGGGAACAGCAATTTTGGAGAAGTCCTTGATAAAACGCCGGTAGTAACCAGCTAGACCCAAGAAGCTCTGAATCTCAGTTGCATTTGTGGGTCGTCCCCAGTTCTTCACAGCTTCGACCTTTGATGGGTCAACAGCAATTCCATTCTTTGAAATGATATGGCCTAAGAAGGATACTTCCTCGAGCCAGAACTCGCATTTGCTGAATTTGGCATATAGCTTGTTTTCTCTTAATATCTGTAATGCCTTCTTGAGGTGTTCTTCATGATCCTCTTCGGTCTTTGAATAGATCAGAATATCATCAATAAAGACCACAATAAATTGGTCTAAATAGGGCCTGAATATGCTGTTCATTAACTGCATAAAAGCTGCGGGGGCATTTGTTAGTCCGAAAGGCATAACAGTAAATTCGTAATGCCCATACCTGCTTCGGAATGCAGTTTTATGAATGTCTTCTTCTTTGATCTTCAATTGGTGGTAACCAGAACGAAGATCAATCTTGGAGAAATATAAAGCTCCAGATAGTTGATCGAACAGCTCATCAATCCTTGGTAGTGGATACTTGTTCTTGATTGTAAGGTGATTTAGCTGCCGATAATCTATGCATAATCTCATCGATCCGTCCTTCTTTTTGACGAATAGCACGGGTGCTCCCCATGGGGAAGTACTCGGCCTGATGAAACCCTTTTTCAATAATTCCATTAGCTGCTCTTTTAGTTCCTTCAGCTCAGCAGGGGACATTCTGTATGGTGCCCTGGAAATAGGACCAGCACCAGGGATAAGGTCGATGGTGAATGACACTTCCCTCTCCGGGGGTAAGCCGGTTAAATCTTCTGGAAAAACATCGGGAAAATCCCGAATTACACGGATGTCTTCAAGTTTAACCTTCTCGACTTCCGTGGCAGTCACGAATGCTATGAAAGCCATGCATCCCTTATTCATAAGTTTACTAGCTCGGAGTGCTGATATAAGAAGTGATTTACTCCGAGGGCTATTGTAAACTAGCTCTGGGAAATCTACGAAAGTTACCTTGCCATGCCGGCAATCTACAGTTGCTTGGTATGTGGATAGCCAGTCGGCACCTAGTATGACATCATAACCCTTCATATCTAGGCATATCAGGTCAGCAGGTAAATTGCTTCCCTTAATCATCACTTCACAATTTGGATAGTGGTAAGTGATATCAGACTCATTCCCAAGGGGTGTAGATATGACCAAATCTAACAGTTCATGTTTCTTAGAAAATGAAGCAGCAAAGTTCTTGGAAACGAATGAATGAGTTGCTCCGGTATCGAATAAAACTTGAGCAGTTTTTGAACAAATAGTGAGAGTACCTTCCACAATTCCGCCTTCAGTGGGTTCCGTCTCTCGGAGAGCTTGTAGACGGCCTTGTTTCTTTATCGGACGCTTCTCGTCTTTGATGTCCTGCTCCTTCATCAGTGGGCAGTTTGGGATTCGATGCTCTCGGCTCCCACATCGAAGACAAGCTCCTAACTTTCTCCAGCATTCCTCGGTCTTATGACCAGCTTTATCACAATACTTGCAAATCTCCTTTGATGGTGTGGTGGAGGAGAATGGCCTGTCATTCTTCTGAAATTTCTTTATCTTGGAGGACTCCCCTCCCGTGAAGAACCGCTTCTTGTTGAAGGATTGTTTGAATTTTTCCGGGCCAGTGACGGGTTCCTTCTTGTCTCTTCCTCGAATCCTCTCGGATAACTCGGTCGCGTCTTCTAGCAGTTGAGCACGCCGAACCATCTCCGAATAGACTTGGATGTCCATCGGGGCAAGTTGTGTGATATAATGGGGCCGAAGCCCGTTGAGGAATCTTCTCGCCTTCATCTTTTCCGTACACACCAAATGGGGTGCATACCTTGATAATCTGGAGAACTGGGCCTCATACTCGGCCACTTTCAAGCCTCTTTGTTTTAGAACGGCGAATTCCGCAGCCTTCTTTTCCTAGATATGGTCGGAGAAGTACTTGTTGTTGAAATACTCCGTGAATTCATCCCATGTGACATGGTATCCTGGCAGTGTTGCTTCTATAGATTCCCACCAGCATCGAGCATCCCGCTCTAGTTGGAAAACGGCCAGTAAAACCTTCTCTTCATCCGAGCATTGCATCACACGAAAGATCCGTTCTATCTCCTTCAGCCAATTCTCGGCATCCTCGGGGTCAGACGAACCCGTGAACCTTGGTGGGTTCATGTTACGGAAACTCGGTGGAGATCTCCCGCTCCACGGTTTGCTCCGCCTTGGGCCACTTGTTGTAGTGCCTCGGTGAGGTTTTGCACGGTGCGCTGCATCTCACGCCATTGTGCTCTTTCCGCAGCCATGATCCTACAAAAGAGTTAAGTATGATAAAGATCGGATTTACTGGTAAGGTCGAAAGTCATTGTAGAACTTAACCCATGGCTCTATCCATCTCACCGGGTAAGGTATATCTATCCTTGAACTCAAGTTTTTTTTACTTAGATTTCAATTTCTAACAGTTTATTTATTTTTTTTTCTAGTTCCCTAGGTTTGAAAACCTAGGCTCTGATACCACGAAGACTGTCACGCCCCGAGCGCGGAAGATTACCCGGAGGCGTGACGCGTCTATATAGATCGTGTCAATCTTGTAAATATCAGAGTGCGCAAATAACTAAGATTTAACTCGAAGTTAATACAATTAGGATGAGCTGACAATTGATACAACTAACCCAATGACAATTACATACATATCCAAGTCCAACTACTAGGCTTCAAGCCCTTATTACAATTATTGGACTAATACAGCTGACGTCTGACATAACTTGATATGACTGACATAAATGAAATTACAATAACACCATTTACACAAGCACAATTTACAAGATAACAAGATAACTCTATTTTTACACTCATCACTCCGACTCATTCCCTCCCGAGTTCTGGCTGATATCTGAATTTCCTGGAAAGGTTAGAAAACAACTAGATGAGCGAATCGCTCAGTAGGATTTACATCTCAAATTTTAACATGCTTTAAGTGAATTACACATTCATTTAATGTACGTAACCTATGCATGCAGACAGATAGATATCAAAGAATTGTAAAATCGACGGGAGTAGAAAGTGAGAGTATAGATTTCACAATTTCAAGCAGCAGTGGCAAGTGATAGTAAATGATGTCAAGTCAGTGATAACTGAATAGCAACATGTTATTCAAGCTAGTAACTGAGTAGAAACATGTTATTCAAGCTAGCAATAGTAAGCAAAGTAGTTTCAAGTATGTATAACTGGAATTGGCTATTTATAATGCATTCAAGTAAGCACTTTTACCCTTTTGCGGGTCTCAAGTCAATCAATCAAGTAATATCATGAGAATGAGTGGAATGTCCAAAGTCTAGCAAGCAAGTACTTCGGTGCAATGCCAAGCACCGTGGTCAATAAACTCTCATGGGCACAAGTACCTTCGGGTGCTCCCCCCAGGACCAGACCGGGCCCTATATGCACAGCATTCATCATGTATGTTGACATCCACTCTCATTTATAGCCAATATGGAATTTCAAGATTTGACCAGTATGATATATAAGGTGGAATTATGGAATGGAATCCAAGGGCGCATTGATGTGTAGGGATGAACTAGGAGTGGAAAACAGTAACGTTTGATACACGGAAAAACTAGATAAGAGAGGTGCCTTATAGGCCACCTGATAATTTTGGAAATGACATCCTCACTGTGGGATGCCCTTCCTGGGAATTATACAGGGTTCAGAGGACCCTATCAGGAGTTAAAATCACCTCTCCGGCTGCCATCTATCAGTGGAGATGGAAAAAGTGAAAGCCTAATGATCACGTTAACGTAATGAGCTAGCTGGGTCGACTCAATAGTCCATCGCGTCAACTCATTAGTTCATCGCGTCAACTCATTAGTTCATCGCGTCAACGCGATGAACTGGCAGGGTCGACTCATCAGTTCATCGCGTCAACGCGATGAACTGGCAGGGTCGACTCATCAGTTCATTTTCACAGGCAGGGTCGACTCATCAGTTCATCGCTTCAACGCGATGAACTGGCAGGGTCGACTCATCAGTTCATCGCTTCAACGCGATGAACTGGCAGGGTCGACTCATCAGTTCATTTTCACAGGCAGGGTCGACTCATCAGTTCATCGCGTCAACGCGATGAACTGGCAGGGTCGACTCATCAGTTTACCAGTTCACAGGGTCGACTCATCAGTTCATGTGAACAGTGCTGCGTCAACCCATCAGTTCATGTGAACAGTACTGCGTCAACCCATCAGTTCACAGCGTCAACCCATCAGTTCACAGCGTCAACGCAGTGAACAGACAGGGTCGACCCTATCAACAGGCAGGGTCGACTCTGCCATTCACTGCATCGACGCAGTGGACAGGCAGCGTCGACCCTGTCAACAGGTAGGGCCACTGCGTCGACCATGTCAACAGGCTGCGTCGACCCTGTCACGCGATGAACTGGCAGGGTCGACTCATCAGTTCATCGCGTCAACGCGATGAACTGGCAGGGTCGACTCATCAGTTCATCGCGTCAACGCGATGAACTGGCAGGGTCGATACTTTCTTTTGTTTCCCAGTTTTCATGCCCTTTCAATCCTCTTTTCACTCTGAGTTCTTCACAAAAGTTCTTCTTCTCTTATAGATGTAGATTTTATTCTTCTACCATGACCTCCAATTCTTCTTAATTTTTAAGTTATAATTAATTTTCTAAGGTTCTATTTTTTTTACTCAGTAACTGTTCACATATGCCTATAGATCTCGGTTTTTCACATTTTTCACCTTCTTCCTCTCATTTTCTCTCTCTGCACTCTTCATAAAACTTCTTTCTAACCTTCCAATCTATGATTTTCTCTTCTATCATGTACTCTCATTCTCTCTAGATTCTTCGTTATTCTCCTTCTTAGAACCCCCCTATTTTCAATATAATTTCTTGGTCTTTTTCAACTTGGTATCTTTTCAACTTGGTCTCTTTTCCATATTTTTCATCCTCTTGACTACAATTTCTTCTTTCACTATTTCAGGTTTTTGTTTCACAGAAATTGACATAATGACAGGCCCTTTACTAAAGCATGAACTATATCAAATATAGATACTAGCTACTACATGCTAATCATCTCAGATTTAAGCCAACATATGTTAATCATTCTAGATATGATACTAATACTTGCTAATTCTTCTGGGTATAAAGTTAATACATGCTAATTATCTTAGGTATGAAGTTAATATATGCTAATCATCCTAGATTTAAGCCAATACATGTTAATCATTCTAGATATGAGACTAATGCTTGTTAATACTTGCTAATTATTTTCGGTATAAGGCTAATACATGCTAATCATTTCAGATTTAAGCCAACACATGTTAATCATTCTAGATATGGCACTAATACTTGTTAATACTTACTAATTATTCTGGGTATAAAGTTAATACATGCTAATTATCTTAGGTATGAAGTTAATATATGCTAATCATCATAGATTTAAGTCAACACATGTTAATTATTCTAGATATGAGACTAATACTTGCTAATTATTCTGGGTATAAAGTTAATACGTGCTAGTTATCTTAGGTGTGAAGCTAAGACATATTAATCATCCTAGATTTAAGTCAACACATGCTTTATAAACACTAAAATCGCATGGAAATGAGCCTAATACTAAAGGCCTAGACTAATTATCCTAGATTAGCTACTAATTTAGTTAAAAGTTGAGAACACCTACCTCTGTGAAGTTCGTAGCAGCAGACCCCTTCTAGCAGAGCTTTGCCCCAACCTTTAGCTAAGCTAGAATGGGAATGGGGTAGCAAAAGGGGATGTTATAGGGTCTAGTATGAACGGATAGGGGACAAGATCTGAAATAATGAGTCTTTACAGCTTGCACAGGCTGGAGAGATAAGAGATAGGCTAGAGAGATAAGAGACAATTGTTTGGACATATAACCCATGGCCCAATTCGTAAGTGCAAGATTAGCTTATAACATATAATTATTTGGCAAAAAGGGTAGATACATGGTGGATGCTAGGATTTGAACCCTGGTTATTGGGTTGGAAGGCAAGTCACTTAACCAACTACACTAGGAAGCCACTTGTTAAGTGAATAACCTTTACATAACATAACAGGGTCGACTCATCAGTTCATGTGAACAGTACTGCGTCAACCCTTCCAACAGACAGGGTCGACTCATCAGTTCATGTGAACAGTACTGCGTCAACCCTTCCAACAGGTAGGGTCGACTCATCAGTTCATGTGAACAGTACTGCGTCAACCCTTCCAACTGGCAGGGTCGACTCATCAGTTTATGTGAACAGTACTGCGTCAACCCTTCCAACAGGCAGGGTCGACTCATCAGTTCATGTGAACAGTACTGCGTCAACGCGATGAACAGTACTGCGTCAACGCGGTGAACTGGTAGGGTCGACTCATCAGTTCATTTCCAGTTCACAGGGTTGACTCATCAGTTCATCGCGTCAACGCGATGAACAGTACTGCGTCAACACGGTGAACTGGCAGGGTCGACTCTGCAGTTCAAATCTGTTCAAAATAGTTTAAGGTATTAATCTTTACATATGATAACTTCGTTTCCACTTCTTACATAAACTTCCTAAAGAGTTTATTTAATTTTTTTTAGTGGCAAATATTAATAATAATAATTTTTTTTACATTTTTTTAAAGGGTGCTACACCCATAATAAAAAAGTATATATATATAATAAAAGTAAAAAAAGATAAGAGTATGTATATAATCCAAACAAAAAAAATAAAAACACAAAGAAAAAAGAAAAACCAAAAAAAGATAATAATAATTAACGGAACTGGTCCAAAACATCCTTGCCAGATTTTATTCCATCAGAAAAGCAGAGTGAACTACATCAGGGGCTTAGGCGCCTTAGGCCTTAACCTCCCCAGTTCGGTTACATAAGCCCTCCACAGCTCACACTCTTCACCCACGTGCGCTAAGGCCTTTCCCGCAACACTTGTCTTCCAGGGTGCTTTGACGGCCTTCGCTTCCTTCACATCCGCTTCAGTGCCCAACTCCCTCTTGTTCAAAGGAACAATGCCAGTCGGTAGCGGGAACGAATGGCGTGGGATGCCAATCTGGAGGCAGCACCGATGCGCATTATAAAGGACGAACTCGGTCACACCGATCAGTTGAAGATCAACTTCGGGAGAAGGCCTCATGAGGAGATCAAGCGAAAGCAAACATGCCGGTGCGTAAGTAAAGAAGCCTTGTGTCACGGTGCGGAAGTGAGACCGCCAGTCTTCACGTTTCTTCAGCCACGGAACGCAGTTCACTACAGTACCACCGAACCCTAACACGTCGGCTATGTGATGAAGAGGGCTTTGTTGGAAGAGCTTCGAAGCAGTTGGCATTCCCTCGCGGTGGTCGAATTTGAAGTGCAAATCAAGCCAGCAACTCAGGACAAATGCGCAACCAAAGGGAGGCTTACCCATGCTCGAGGCAGTACGGTCACTATACAGGTAGGCGAGGACAGCGGGTCCCACCCTTTTTCCATGCCAGATCCCGCAGATAGCACTCAGTTGGTCTTCCTCCACCATGTTGTCGGTATAAGGAAACAAAAGAGCACCCGCCAGACAAATGGTGAACCCCTTCATGATTCCCTCCAAATAGTCATCGTCTGGTGACCCTCTCAGGGCGTCCATGACCCACTCCGCAAGCTTTTGGAGATCGATCCCCTTTTGAGTACGGACCTTTCTGGCTGCGTCGAGTGGCATGAAGCTCCCAAGAACGCTTTCGGAAGTCACCCGTGTCAGCATCCGCATAGTCTTCACCTTCCCGTCACTCTTGAATTTCTTCAATCCGAGCAGAAGTTCCACCTCCTCGAGGAGGATGGTCACCTCGCAGGTCGGGAAGATAAAAGTGTGGGTCTGGGGATGCCAGATCTCCACTAGTGCGCCCATAGCCGCCCAGTCCATACGAATCTTCTCGTAATGCTTGGCGTGAATAAGGAGCCCCTGCACATGCCACTTCGAGAGTATGGCCCTCATGCCAATGGAGATATTGGAAGTTAGCTTTGAAAGCCATGGCAGTTTGGAAAACTTCCTCGGGCCTGGGAAGAGTGGATATGGCTGGAAGAGGAAAGAAAGAAGAAATGAAGGAAGTAAGAAGAAGGTTCACATGGAAAATTTGAAATGTATCAGCTTACCATATGCGACATGATCGTCCCACTCAGATGACCCTCGAGGTCGGAGAGTCGCCTGATCTCGCTGCTAGGCCTGCTCCTCTTCATAACGCGGGAAGACTCTCCTTCCATCCTGAAATCTCTAGATTCTCCTCTCCTTCCTCTCCTGAGCTTCCAAAACCCACCTTAGTGCATCTGAATGAACTAGCCTAAGGGGAGTTCTTATAGGAAGGGAAGATCGCTACAGGACAGAACATGTCACATCAGCGATCAATGTCGGGATTTTGGTTAGATCTCCTTCCCATTGTGGTGCGATTCTGCTATGATTCTGCTACTTTCTGATGTTATTAATCCATGCTGGCCGGTGCAGGTTTTACTAACGGACATCTTTGTCCTATCTCCTGTCCCACCTTTCAATGGTTGGTCCCACCATGTCATGCATCGTAGTATATGATACCTACGCTACTAGAACATGTCAAGGACCTTGCGGCCCGAACGAATCTGGGATTTGAGTTCCCCTTCAACAAAAACGATGATGATCCCGGGAGAATTTGGGTTGTACGGATAGGCCGTGAATTTGTGGTAGCATGGGGACGACGGTTCCATTCAGTGAGTTGGTGCGCGGATAAACGGGCCCCAGCCCAGTGTCAGCTCACCGGATCGGTATCCTGACTCGTTCTTAACAAGTTGACAATATTATCCTTGGCTATTTTCTATTTTAGTTTGTTTTAAATTTTTCTTTAAACCCAGCATGCATTCATATAGGACTTTGATTTATTGCGGAAGATCATTCAAGTGATTCGATTGTGAAAGCCGTTGTGTTTCAATTCCCACAAATATGAGATATTCCACTCCGAATGAAATACTGAGTTTCCTTGAAACGGCCCTACGTTGCTCTTCCAAAGGAGACCCTTGCTTGGACCGACCCTCAGATATTCCTTTGCTTTTGACCTTGTTTGACCCACCTTGGCCGCAGCACTTCCACATTGGCGGGTAACTGCTCCCCAAAGGTGAAACCTCTGGTTTATGACCCAGGTACTTCCACACCGAGAAGTTGGTCTCCTTTTCGTGCCTGAGCGCACATCTCACCCTCCCTTATTTGATCTCCGTCCAAGCAATCGTCAATATTTGAAAGACCTTCTTCAAGGTCACCTCATTGAAACTTCAGGAAAGATTCCAAACAGTAACGTCAAAAGCGTGTCTCATCACACCTTGGCATCAACTTATCAGTCCGCTCCCACTTCATTTCACTCCACTTCGATACCAGTCCACTACGTGTCGCTCCCTTGCAAAGCAGACGCCAAGGCGGGGCAGCTGTAGACACGTCATTCTTGACGTCTCCTGAGAAAGTCTCATATTAATATACGACGCCCCGCGACGGCTTACGCATTTCGAATCACTTGAGTACTTCCTTTTCTTGGGTCTTCTTCTGCTTTTTTCGGCATCCGTAATCGTCTCGTCACGGCATTCGGACGGCATCAACACCAGTCAGAAGCACAAAGAGGTTCCGGAATCAAGAAGGGTGTCTGCCGGGCGGCCGCCGACGCCTGATCTGAGGACCCTGGTGGGTCTTAATGGGGGCGTCCAGGCCCCTGGACGCCCCCATGTTTTTAATTTATTTTATTTTATTTTTCTCAGGGCCCAAAATTAAATAAAAAATATATATATTAATAGAGGCGTCCAGAGCCCTGGACGCCTCCATAAAAACAAAAATAAAAAATGTGTGTAAAATGCCAGTTGGCATAAAAAACAAATAAATAAATAAAAATATATATATATTAATGGAGGCGTCCAGGACCCTGGACGCCTCCATAAAAACAAATATAAAAAAAAATCAAAATGCCAGCCCTAGCATAAAAAGACAAGACAAAAATAAAAATAATATATTTTGGAGGCGTCCAGACCCCTGGACGCCTCCATCAACTCTCTCACGGGCGCCGGCCACCGAACGACGGTTTGTCGTGTGTGAAAAAATCTAAATTTTGAAGACGTCCAGGCCCCTGGACGCGCCCATTTCTGAATCACGAGGCGTCGCTCACAAAACCACGCGTTGTGCCAAACCGCGTGCGGCCGTCGTCGGTTTTCGGTGGACCTGTTTGAGGCGTCCGGGGCCCTGGACGCCTCCACAAAAATATTTCAAAAAAATATATAAAAATAGAATAAAATATTAATTCGGCCCTGATGGAGGTGTCCAGGGTCCTGGAGGCCTCCACCCTCCGTAGCTCTATAAATAGAGGCCCACCCCCTCAATTCTGGAAGAGCTTGGAAGTGATCCGATAGGCTGCCGGAGCCCAGAGGCTACGGAGTCATTTTCTAAACCCGTGGGTTCTTTTGTAGGTGGAGGTTCTGCCGGCTTCTCGGGTGCTCACGCTCGCGAGAGGAAGGTCGTCTTCATCCACCGCGCTTCCACGTCGTCCCCACGCTGCCGGAGCTCCGCCGGATTTCACCATCGGCACATCCAATAAGCCAATTCTTTCCTTTTCTTCGTAGTTCTTTTGCATTCATCATCTTGCATCCCCTATCCCCCTTCATAAGGGCGCCTTTTCTTATACACTTCTTACATCCATCATCTCATTTTCCTCCTACTCGAGTCCGAGAGGGGTTTAAAAGATAACACCAACCAGGTGTGTGTCTTGCCATCATTTCATTATTTTTATCGTAAGGATTTGAATACTACACCTCCATCTTTCTAATCCACTTGTCATTTGTTTGTCGTTATTTTGCAAGGGTAGCCGAGGAAAGCCCTCTCCGTCGGCCGGCCGGAGGGAGAGGAAGAAGCAACCCGCCATCTCCCGCTCTTGAGGTAGGCGCGATCACTTTCTTATTTTGGGGTCTTTCGGCCCCTGGCGATCACATCTTGTTTTCGAGGCCGCGGCGAGTCACTTCCCCAATGGCCGTTTAAATTTCCGTTCTTATATTCTCTTTATATTCTGTTATATTCTGCTCATATTCTCGAGGCCGCGGCGAGTCACTTCCCCAATGGCCGTTTAAATTCACGTTCTTATACGTTATATTCTTATCTGTTTATGTTCTCGAGGCCGCGGCGAGTCACTTCCCCAATGGCCGTTTAAATTTCCGCTCTTGGTATTCTCTTTATATTCTGTCATCTTATTATCTGCTCATATTCTCGAGGCCGCGGCGAGTCACTTCCCCAATGGCCGTTTCAATTCTTGTTATTTAATTTCTGCACCATTCCCATCCCCCCGAGGCCGCGGCGAGTCACTTCCCGCTATGGCCGTTTAACCCCCATATCTTGCTATATCACACTTGTCCCGCTCGCCCCGCTGGAGCAATCTCCCGTGGTGGCCATTTCTCTCTCTTCTCTTATTTCCGTGTTGTTGCAAGCAAACACCAAAAAGAGGAGCCCGCGCGCTCCGCGTCTTCTCCGCTCTTCCCCGAACCGCGTGACGTCGCTCACAGACGCTATCTAGGGGAAAGCCCTCGGTGACGCTCACCAGAAGCCCTAGACCTCGGCACCGGGAAAACACCCGAGAACTGCACGCAAAATCACGTCTCGCAGACGTGAAGCGTAGCTCGACTCACGAGGAAACTCACGTCACGTGATGGGAGTATCGCCACCAGAATAACGACCGGATGAGTCCCCTGACGTCTCACACCGCGTTACAAGTGTCTAGCTACTACGCCCCAGGCGGAGACTCAGACACACACAGTAACCAGTACCACAGAACAAGGACTAGTTGGGGTCGCGCCTGCCGGCGCCGTCCGACGCCCCCAACCTCGTGTGCACACTCAGACCATACGTCCTAGGCCTGTCCTCTAGCTGGTAATTCCCCCTAAGCCCGGACTCGGCTGTACGTGGGGGCCCTACGGTAACCAGCCTACTCACCGTCTCTCTCGGGTCAGCCGCTCCACCACTCCCGGGAGGGTCAACACACGCGTGCCGTTAGAAGGCTACGACTAGTGGGGGCTCACAGAACGTGGGCACAGAAAATCACGCACGCACCCATCGCGAGTAACGCGAAGTAACAGGTGGCTCAAAGCCACCCGACTATGGACAGCCCACTAGACCTACTAAACCCAACGGCCTTTGAGTCACAAGACTCGGGGTCAAGACCATTACACACGACAGCACTAAGCCGTCAATCTGGCCTAATCCCTAGGTCCAAAATCACGATGCGATGACTCACGAGGCAGTTCACAACTGTCGAGATCCATCCCCCGAGGAGGGAAACTTAAGCGACCTCCAGTCTCAGGCTGGGAGATTGGACTCACGGTCCAAGGCCACACACATGGCCCACTCGGAAACCACCTTCCGGAGAAACTATGACGTGCGGGGCAACCTCACCGCACTCACACCGATACACATGATGACTCGATCTAGTAAGAACACGGAAGTCCGGAACACTTGGGGTCACCCGGACCCACCAAGCCCATGGGCACACTTATTGAGGTAACACGGTACCTCCAGACACCCCAAAAATATGGTCACGAAACCCACAGGGTGTTCAGGACACTCACGAGGCCGAAGGTCAACCACTGGGTCACAACCGGGTCGACCGGAGACCAATGTAACATAATCGGAACGCTAGAGGGTCACTCGGACGCTTAAACCCATGGGCACGCTAATCGAGATAAATGGGACCTCCGGCCACCCAAAGACATGGTCACGGAACTCCACGGGGTGTCCGAGACACACACGGCCCAAGGGGAGCACGATCAGCCGTAGACTGCCCGCCCTGGGCTGCCCGGCTGGTCACCTCCAAGAACGCGCTATCTTTGCATAGCGCGTTCGAACAGAACACGCTATAGGTCCATAGCGCGTTCAAACAGAATGCGCTAGGACCCTATAACGCGACAAGACTGAACGCGCCATAGACCTATAGCGCAACCAGGCCAGATCGAGCTATGACCCTATAACGCGACAAGGACAGAACGCACTAGGACCCTATAGCGCGACAAGAACCGCCTTACTGTTCATCTTCCCCGATGAACGCGCTCTATCGAGGCGGTGCGACCTCCAAGAACGCGCCCACTTGGGCTAGCGCGTTCTCAGTCCGCGCTCGAAAACGGCGGGAACCGCAAAAAAATCCATTCCACGCCCCGTTCACCCCCAAGTGAAGGGGAAATAAAAGGGGAAACCTTCCCCAAGCCCCTAGGCATGCGTCTAAACCCCTAGGTCGGCCAAAAACGTAGTAAAATGGGAGATCCGGCTCACACCCCAAAAGCATGAGTTTTCCCCAAAACGTCCAAACAAGCCTGCTCGGCTCACCACGGCCTAAAAAACTCGCGAGAAATGAAGTACACGAGCTGGGGGTCCATCTCCCTACCTCCACCGAAGATTTGACGCGCCGTGGACGCCGATCCACGAAGAAACACCGTTTAAACCCTCGCCGGTTCACGATCCCACAAACCGCCTCCACCATCGCGATCCTCGTCCCGTGCCCGTCGCTCCACGTCCCACGAGCCACGCCACCCCGCCCTCGCCGCCTCCATCGGTCGCCCGGAGTGAGAGGGGGAGCGGAGAGAACGTGAGAGAAGAGAGTGAGGGAAGAGAGAAATGAGAGATGGGGAGAGAGAGAAAAAGGAGGTTTATATATAGAAAATCCAAAAATTCTTAAAAATATCAAAAAATAGAAAAATATACCCCCGCGATCCTCGGAACAGGCTGATCGCCGTGGTAACGTTCCGGCATCGGAGAACGCAACGGTTCACCCTGTACGGGGTTCCGAAGGACCGACAGATAGAAAACACGCGTAAAACCCCAAAACGCAACCCGGGACCCACAAAGACGCTCCGAAAATTCCAAAAATTACCGGCGTGCTCCTCACAACGCCACGGACTCAAGGAAATTCACGGGCACACCACCAATGGGTCCGACAATCCGGTATAAAAAGTCCGAAGCTCACTCGGACACGATCCGCAACCCGCGAAAAGATGATCCGAAACCCACGGATCCTGATTCGAAAAATATCTGAAAAACTCGGGGCACCACATCCCCTCTCATACTGTCTAGAACATCAGGCTCATCAATCCCGTGCATCTCCTGGACCGGGGGGAAACTGCCTAACTTAAGATGTTCCGCTCGTTGAGCATCAAAGGAGAGGCTGTAACTAGGCCTGTCAATGGAGCGGATACGAAGCGAATATATGACTATCCGTATCCGCTCCGTTTTAAAATTCGAATTATCCAATTTTGATCCGCTTCGATTTTAATTCGAATACGAAGCGAATATATGACTATCCATATCCACTCCGTTTTAAAATTCGAATTATTCGATTCAAATTCAAAAGTATATAAATATAATTATAAAATGTTAAAAATATATAAAATATAACTATAAAATGTCAAAAATATATAAAATAAACTCTAAATTAAAATACAACTATAAAATGTCTAAATTTCTCTATAATATTATTTATTCTATAATATATTATTTAAAAATATGTATTATATGATATATAATATTACGAACGTATATTTTTTGAAGCGAATATTATAATATCCGTATCTGCTCCGATTCAAATTCAGATATTATCCGTATCCAAAAAAATGAATACGAATTCGAATATTATCCGTTAATACGGATTCGAATTCGATGCGGATCCGGATAATATCCGAATTCGTTGACAGGCCTAGCTGTAACATCCCCGTGTCTCGGATTGTGTTTTTGTAGGTTGTGGATCGTGTCCGTATTAGTTTTTGGAATTTATTTTTGAAGTTTCAGACCCCTAAACAGTATTTATGAGGGTCGTTTTAGGTCCGTGATGGCGTATTGTGCGACCTTTCTTTTTTCGGGATTTTTTCTTTATCAGAATGTATTTTTCAAAAAAATTCAGAGTTAATGTGAATTTTCAAATATAACAAAAATAAAAATTAAAACCTATTAAACCCCCCCCCCCCACCACCTTTTCTCTCTCTCTCTCACCCTCTTGTTTCTCTCCCTCCACCTCTCCGGCGGCCGACGAGCATGGCGGTGGGCGAGACTGAGGGCGGCGTGGACTTCGAGCAGCGAAGACGGACGTGAGGAGCAGGATGCAGTGGCGCAGCACGGTGTGCTCACGAGATTGGGGTTTAGGTTCGAGCGAATGCGACATTTCTTGGCTATTCAGCATCCATAGCGCATGGTTTCTTCATCAGAGGTAGGGGATGGATCCTAACTATTTCCCTCGCGTTTTCCCTTGATCCGGTAGCGTTTTAGGCAAGAGAGAGGGGTTTATCGATTTTTTAGGGGAAAATGCAGGTTAGGGTCAAGAGCGCAGTTTGACCGAATTTCGTAGTGATCCTTGGTTTAGATCACGTATTGTGGATACCATTGTGGTTGGGGATGATCTCGCCATATTTTTCGAGGGTTTCCGAGCCCAATGTGGGCGAGTCTAGCGTGGGGATGAGCCTCCAGTGCAGGTTCTAGAGGGGACCCTAAACAGGGAGGTGGCCAGCGGGGCTGTTGCCTCTGCCCAGTTGGGCGTCCGTGGGGTGGCGGCCCAAGGGGTTGTCCACTGGGCGGCCAGGCCCTTGGCCGCCAAGGTGTCTGGGCGTCCTACCTAGAGTGTTTGGCGGCCACTGGGGTGGCCGCCCAGGGTCTATTTGCTGGGCGGCCAAACCCGTGGCCACCCAGGCTTTCTCGGCGGCCAGTGGGCTGGCCGCCCTGCCCACTGTGTGGTGGCCACTGATGTGGCTGCCCAGGAGGGTGGGTGGCTAGTGGGGTTGCCGCCCAGGCTTAGTATGCTCGTCGACCAGATTTCCACGATTCTGCTTGATTAGTGGTCCTAGTCAGTACCGTATGCATCGACAATAGATAAATTAGCTACCCAGTCAGTGATATCATGCCGCCTCGTGATGGATTAGTGTGAACCGGTGGTACTCTAGTGTAGTGGTTTCTGCTGTTACAGCGAGTTTTCACTTTCAGTGATCCTTCCCACTAGACGTTGCTGACCTGGGCACGCGTGCGCTTACCCATCGGGGAGCGATGGAGGTTAGACCCAAGTAAACAGTTTTTAAGCTGGTTACCATAGGGCCCCTTGCCTTTGTAGCCTGAGTCTGGCTGGGGGGGAAATCGACTAGAGGGCCCGACTTAAAGCAGATAGTCTGTGTGTGCACAGTTAGTTGGGGGCGTTGGAGACGAGCTGACGAGTGCAACCCCAGCTAGTCCTTGTTTTATGGTAGTGTGTACGGTATCTCAACTTCCACTTGGGACCATTATGGAGACACCTGAGACTGCGGACTAAGTCGTCAGTGGACGCATCCGGCCTTGCTTCTTGTGAGAAGTGCTCTTGTCACTTAAGAGTAACGATTCAGGTTTTCTACTAACGTGGTTCAGTATTTTGGCGGCTCGATGTCCTGGTTACTCGTGATCGAGACATGTTATTATGGCCTAGTTTTCTGTAGCCTATGTTACGAGAGTTCGGTTTAGTATGGTTTATGTTGGATACTCAAGGTATCCCAATATTGTGCAGGCTTTCGACAGTTAGTGGCTTAGCATGATTATTTTATGTTTACGTCGTCATGTGGGGTGGTCAGCCCTTCCAGATCTTGGTCGGAGAAGACTATGACCTGGGGATCACTTGGCGGGGCCTTGGGAGGCTCGATGGCTCGGCTCACCCGCTCAACATTACGCTTCCTTCCTCGGCTACTGTCCCCTCCTGATGTAGCTCCTCCAGCGATGACATTGATGTGGACCCCGTGAGGGGCGTTGTCGATTTCCTTTGGGGCGCCTCGGTCCTCCTCACGCCCAGCCACGAACCAGGATAGGTGTCCCTGGCAGACGAGGTGCTCGATCTCATCCTGGAGCTGGTGGCAATCGTCGGTATGATGCCCGTGGTCGCTGTGGAACAGGCAATGCTTGCTGCGATTGCGATTTTTCGACCTCATTGGCTCAGGTTGGCGGAGAAGGTCCGAGCCTTTGATGTCTTCATATATCTCGTACACCGGAGCGGTTAAGGGAGTGTACCGCTCGTACTTCCAGGACGGATCCTTGTGCTCTCTGTCTCGGTTCCGCCTTTTTCCTTGGCCCGAGCTTGACTCGAGTGCCCGCTTCTTGTCCCCCTCCCGACCCGAGCCGGTTGCGCCTCGGCATGCGCTGAGTACTTCTTCGCACTCGGCGTGGCGCAAAGCCAGAGTCACTAGCTCGGAAAGGGTCGAGGGAGGGTGGAGGACAAGTTCGCGGCGGAGGTTCTCGTCCCGGGTGCCCTCGGTTAGCACGGTTATGGCCGAGGCTACATCCAGGCAGGGGATTCTTAGCGCTTCTGACTTGAATAGGTTGATGTAAGCCCGGAGTTTCTCTCCTTGCGCCTGCTTGAGAGCCAATAGCCCCGCTACCGACCTTGGGGGGCCGCTACCGGCGAAACTCTCCTTGAATACTCGCCCGAATTGCTTGAAATCTCGGATGGATCTGGGGGCGAGGGCCCGGAACCATGCTTGGGTACCTTGGGCCAAGGTGGTCACAAAGGCTCGACACTTGATGGCGTCGGACGCTCCGTGAAGGGTCATCAGGGCGTCGAAGCTGTCGAAGTGGTCGGCCGGGTCGCCTTGGCCGTCGTAGGACTTGAAGGTCGGAATGGAGGTTCTGGGAGATACCTCTGCCTACAAGATGTGATCGGAGAACGGGGATTTTTCATCGTCCTCTGCCGGAGAGACATTTTACAAGGCGCGTAGGGCGCGCTCCTGCTTTGCGAAATGCCTCTCGAATTCTCGCAGTCGGAGGGATAACTCCAGATGTCGTCGCGTTGTGGGGCTGGTGGGACTTCCTGGGCACTCTTCGGGAGCCTCGGTCTCTGGGTTTGGACGGCATGCTGCAGGTCTTCCCCTCGTCAGTGTGGAGGAGGCCTCTTGCTCCGGGGGAGGGGCTTGTGAAGGTTCTTCTGACCTGTTACGGATAATCTGCCGGCCTCGGAGGGTGAAGCGGCCTCCGGCGGTGTGCTGAGATGCGTTCTCGCGGGGAGGGCTCTCCGGAGGGGCACGTGACCTTCCATCCCTGGCCGCCTGGGTCCTTGTGAGTTCCACGAGGATGTCCAATTTTACGTTGAGGGTTTGGAAAGCGTCAGCGCCGTCGTTGAGTGGTAGCCCTGCCGCCGAGGGAGGAGGGGGTAGTTCGTCGGCTGGGGTGTTGGCGTTGGAGGGAGGGTTTTGTGAGGCCTGAGAGGGGCCTTCTCCCGCCGCCACCATGGCCTTTCCCCTATCGCCGACGGACCTCCTCCCTGAACTTCTTCGCACCATACTGGCTCTTTGGTCGTTTTCCACAGACGGCGCCAGATGAAGAGGCATGATCTCACGCTGGACCTGAGCTGGGGGATGATCACCGAATAGTGAACTGCAAGAAAGGAAAACGGATCAGGGGGTCCAGGGATGGTTCCCTAGGGTAAACCCTCCGATGTCTAAGTCAGTAGAGCAATGGTGGAAGCTATGAAGGGAGGAGGAAAGAGATGCACGATATCCCTCTACACCAAGGTGGTGAAGTGGTTCCTGCTCAGGGAGTTTTAAGCGTATGTTGGGCCTTACCTTCCACGGGAGGGAGTCTCATGTTTAAATAGTGCACAAGCCTCATGAGTCCCGTAAGCTGAGGAGTTTCGGGCGGGAGTTACGTCCTCAACGTGGGCTCTTTATGTCCTCATCGTGGGATCTTTACAGCCTTGAGGAGTCAGGGGTCCCTTATCCTCGTAAACTCCTGCTCATAAAGGGTCCTTAACGGCAGCGTGGATAACCAATCGTCGGTTAAACCCAAGCATGAAGGGTGCCAACCCTATCCGGGCGATAGGCATAGCTCGGATGAAGATGGGTCGGAGTGGGCGCTGAGCGTTTGCCTCTATCCCGGTGAGGGGATAACTCGGGCATGGGTCTTTCTCCGTTTTGACCGACGTTCGGGCCTTCCGAACCTAAGGGCCGCCGAGGAAGGGTTTGATCCCGAGTAATCTTATTGGACCTTTTATCCTAAGTGGGCCCTGCGGGGCTGTCACTTGGATGAGCTGGGCCTTATTTGATCCTGACGGACTTAGTTCGGATGCTCTTAAATGGGCTATAGAAATCCCCCTCTTTACTTATATATAAGATGGCATGACTTGCAGACAGGATGTGCGTAAATATTTTTGTTGGCGAGCTACCACTATATTAGTGTTAGGAGTCCTACTAAGTCTCATACTTAGCCTTTTGTGTAACCTGTTTTTAGGTGATAAGATGTGAGGAGGTCCGGTGGCCGAGTACTACTAGTCATAGATTTGGGCAATGTCGTGGGAGCGTGGAGTCTGCAAGTGTGGAGCTTATGTCTGGTGGCTGACTGTGTGTGGCATTGTTTGTCCTGTTTTGTTGCTCTTACGGTCCTGTGTGCCAAGACACTTTTGTAATTAATTATGGATTATGAATGGAAAATAGTCCTTACTTATTTTCTCTGTGTGATTATTGATGTATGGTTTTATGTATTGGAATGCTCATGGTGCTACTACTCTCGGGTACATGCACGTTTGTTGTCGCACTCCGTGTTTCCACTCTAACCGGACGTGACAAAAAGAGAAAAGGAGGCAGGATAGCCCTAATAAGAGGAGGACCTCCTGGTTACACAGAAGAAAAAAAATGGAGGCAAAACCCTAGGGTACGTAGCTTCTTCTGATTCCAGAGAGGAGGAAAACCACAGCCACCCGGGAGCACGAGGTACCATCGGGCCATTACTAGACAACGGCCTTTGCTCGCCCGGCGCCCAGATAGCGACTCTGCTTGCCCAATGCCCAAACAACAGCTTTGCTCGCTCAGCACCTAGATGGCGGCCCTACTCGCACATTGCCTAAACGGCAGCCCCGCTTGCCTAGCGCCCAGAGGCCCCAGACAGTGCGGCCCTGCTCCGCCCTCTTGGCTGCCTTGTTCGGCCAGATCCACCACCACATACCTTGCTATGCCCTCCATGTGGCCCTCCGCTCACCGGCGAACCCTGTTCACCCAAAAGGTGACACTGACGTCACCGCGCCTCGTAGCTAGGGCTGTCAATGGGCCGGGCCCGGGCCGGGCTTAGGTCGGCCCGGCCCGGGCCCGACTTATCAAGAGTAAGGCCCGAGCCCGACCTATGTCGGGCCGGGCCGGGTCGGGCCCGACATTATGTAAAAAATTCAAAGCCCGACTAAGGCCCGGCCCGGCCCGACCCGGCTACTTAAATAAAATAATAAAAATAATAATAATTAATAGATTTAATACTATAAAAATTAATAATCTCACTAAATAAATTAAAATTTTGATATTAATTACATAATTTGTGTGAAAAGAGAATTTTAAAATTTCTAATTAAGTAAAATAACATAAGTTTGACTAAATAGTTTTTAAAATTTGAAGTGAGAATAAAAAAAGGGATCGGGTCGGGCCGACCCGCGGGCCGAACTCAAAGTCCGAGCCCGGCCCGCTAGTCTACTCGGGTCGGACTTTTAGGTCAGACTAAAAACCCGCGGATCGAAAAAGATCTTGCGGCCCGACCCAAAATCGGGCCAAACCCGCGGGCCTATCGGGTCGGCCAGGTCCATTGACAACCCTACTCGTAGCCTCCGGCAGGCCGCCTCTGGTCATTGCCCTGGTGCCATCAGGCCCCTACCTCCGGTAGCTCAATAGCCCCCAGATTCCAATCATCCGTCTGTCATTAATCTTCAATCGATTGCCCAACTCGATCCCCTTATTAAAATACACGGATATGAAAGAAGAATCCAAAACGTTGCTCGCTCAGTTCCGGAGCACCCGGCTGTGACGTTTTGCAGATGGGAGATAAAATCATCGTAACTTGGTCCCCGTTGTGCATGCCGTGGCCATTATATATATACAGTGTTGGATGCCACTGCTTGCCAACAACCTCCAAGATGATAAACTTATCGGCTCTATTTTCTATTCGAACGTTTTGCATGATGTTCATAAAAAAAAAAAAACAAAGATGAAGACCTCATGGAAGCCCCCATCCCCATCTGAGCCCCACGACAGGCTTGCAGATGAGAAGAAACATGCAGTTACTGCTTCATCAGCTACTGTTTGCGTCAAGATGAGACTTCGTTCTCTCCTTTTAATCCCTTTGCGCCACCAAAGTAGAACCTGATGTCTCACATAGTTTCAATCCATTACTTTTTAAGTTGTTAGATCCTACACTTCCAAGTCTTCAAAAGGAGAGTCGCATCTCCTAAATAAATTATTTTGAGTCCCGCTAATCACGGCCTGTAGTGAACTAATCTTGATGGGTTAAGAGTATTAAACCCTTGTTGGCAGTGTTCACTTTAGAGGTTCAGACCTGGTTTAAGTGGAAGCCCCGGGGCGATTAATTAGGCCTTGCTTCCTCGTTTTATCAAATGGGTCGAAGGAAGTCGGCCTAATGTTTCAGATTAAGCGCCTCAGACGCTATTAAGAGTTATTAAAGGCCAGATTATCAGATGGGTTGCATTTAGAACTTCGGAAATCCATAAAACACATCATGGAAGCAATACCAGAACACTCTGACGCACATAATTCTATATACGTATCTCTCAGATCTAAGTGTTTCAAACAGATCTTTCACTGGGGTGCTCCCTTGTTCGTGGATGTTACACGATATTATCAGAATCGGACTGAATCGGCCGATCAGATCGGCCCGACCTCGAACTAGTCCGATTAAGGTCGGTACGATCTAATGTTAAAAAATCGAACGAACAGGACGAAACGCAGTTCGACCTGTGAACTGGTCCGACCCGATTCACATTTAAAATAAAAAAAATAAATATTTAAATATTTAAATATTCAAAATAATATTTATATGTGAATAAAATTATCTTATTATTTTTTATTTGTTATTATTTATCATTTTATCTTAAATATATTTAAAATTTTAATTTTTAAAATAACATAGATATCAATTGTGAAGAACGAAGACCAATGAAATATTACAAAATTTTAAGGTCAATTTACTTAACCATGTTATTGTTATTTTTTTATTTGTGTAATTACATAATCATGACTAATAATTATACACGTATATTTTTTTATTTTAATCATTATATCTTATTGTCCATTACCTTTGGTCTATAGAATCGGGTCATACCATGCGTTAATATTACGATGACATCACGGTTCAAATCGAACGATCCAATCGATTCGAACTAAATCAACTCGTTGACTGATTTACGCACCGATTCGATTCGGATAACATCGATGCTACGTACATAAGCACCTCCTAAGCGGCCACGCCCGCCTCATTTTGAAACCCCCGCCCCCTATCCGCTCCCATGTTCCTCCCAGTCTCAATACTAGACCACTGGGCTATGTGATAAAAACAAAAACAAAAACTCACTCCAATGGGAGCACTTCCAAGCTGGTCAATGAAACTCACTACCTTTGATCCAATAAAACAACAAACAGTGAGAAGTTCGTAAAATATTGAACAGTAAGCTACCATAAAAAATTACCATATATATAATTCGCTGGATTCTTGGGTGTGTAAGAATTAATTTAACAAATACATGGGTGCTGATTCGAAGGACTCTGCACATGTGGGGGTTACCGATCTCAACAAATCTTGGGTAAACTCCTAAACTCGTGGCCAATTAGTTTTGGCGTGCTCTTATACGAGTGTTGCCATTTAAGTAGTTGGAGGGGGGGGCGTGCTAAAGAAACTGTGTGTATTGTTGTGCATTCGATCGAGTGGCTGCGGCCTTGGGTTGGGTGGCACGTGATCTCGTCCCGGCTCCAGCCGACGTTCCCACTTGACCAGCCACCAAAGCCAGGATCTCTCACATACGACAGTGATTTGTTTTAGGTTAGGTTAGATCGATTATCCATTTGGATGGAGCGTTCGCCGAAGAAAAATCTCAAGAAGAATTAGAAATTACTTACGGTAAAAAAGATATTTATCTCCTCCGCCATCGGTTATATTGACTGAGGATGGGATAACTAATGCTGCATTCTTGATCGAATGGCAGCCCTCCTCCAAATTCTTATTGACCCATGTTAATATATATTTTTTATATTATTACACTCCTTCGCAAAGTTTTGATCCATAGTTACTCCGACCATCAACTAAACTTTGAGAGCGTGTTTGATTTCCAAATAGAAAAGACGGGATCGTAAATATATGCGAGAAAAAATTGTTAGTCTCGTAATTTCTCCTCACATTTATCCCGTTAATTAGTCGGGGTGAGGTGAATTATTCGCGCCCTTGAACATAAGGGCGTGAACAACTCAATTTTCAAATAAAAAAGATAGGATAATAAATATACGTGAGAAAAAAAATATGAATCTCATAATTTCTCCTTACATTCATCCCGTTAATTGAGGTGCGGTAAATTATTCACGCCTTCGAACATAAGAGTGTGAATAATTCACCCTACCCCGTTATCAAACACGCTCTGAGTCGAATCCTCGCTTTCTTTTTTCCAAAGGCGCATCTGACGTAGGTGGGGGATGGTTTTATTTTTGGATATACCCCCGGGTGATCTGTACTGATGTGCCCTGTTGGCTCGTAATAACATCTCTTTATTGAGTGCTTCTCTCCCAGGACATAGCCAATCACATATTAAAGAAATTACTTAAATATCCTTATAATTTTTTAAAATTATTTTTATATCTCCATCTTTATCATATTTAACATAATATCCCTAAAATCTCTCGACTACAACCACGGTGCCCTCGTGACTACGTCACGTGTAAACAGCAGTAAGTCACTCATCTGAGATTATCTCTCTCTCTCTCTCTAAGATTAACCGTTGATGAGTACTTTTAGCTAAAGTTTGTCATCTCTATCAATTCGCCCGTCCCAATCACGGCATGAGACGGGTCGGGTCTATCCCGTCTCGCTCTGTCTCTATCTATATCGTTCCGTGTTAAAATAAAAAAGATATATATATATATAATATATATAATAATAAAATAAAATAAAAAAAGACATTATATATATAATATGATATTAAAATAATAGAATGTCCCGGTGACGACTCACGACTCAGATATTCTACTCACCGTCCGAGTCGGGTCGAGTCGTGTGAGTCAAAACGAATCGCTATGAGACGATAAACCCTGCTTCTGACTAACCTCTCACTGGTTACCGCTGAGTCGGGCTGATGCCAGTTTGACGAAGATGGCATGTCTGCATCCTGGGTTTCCAATAAGAAATCAGAGTTTCAGAGAGTGATAAAAGAGGTTACTCGGGAAAATTGGTCGCTTCATGTGGGTTTTAGTCAAGGAATATGTGAAGTTTGATGAGATGCGTATTGCAAACTAAGGGGAAGTCTTCTTCGTCGATGACAGTTTGCATCCATACCAACCACCGTTCCAATCCACCCGTCGCTGAGCTTCTCGTTTTCAAGTCACGTGGCTCGAATGGATAGATATTTATTTGTTGTCTTTAATGGGAAGCGTGTATCTTCGAGAATCCTCGATCATTTCCTCATATTCAATTCATTTTCATGATTATTCTGCTTCTTAGGTGATTATTAGTCTAGGTAAGGCTGACATCGTGAAAGTGATATCCTCTCTCTCTCTCTATAGATCTCCCTACGTGTAGATGCGTTAAGTTCCTTGTCTCCCACAAATGTAGAGTTTGAGTTTAAGACCTCTCCCTGAAAAAGAGGGAGAAGTCTACCGCAGGTTAACATAAGTTTGTCGGTTCATTAAAAATGTTCAGCTGACTTGATGATCAAGTGTGTCCTTTTCAAAGATGACATTGCATCACCCAATACGTGTTCATCTCTCAACCTAGCCAGCTAAATGGCTCCACGGTAATGGGGTCCATCGATAAGTAAGTCAATTGAGCTACTTTTGTTGGGGCTGTTAATGGGTGGGCTTGATCCAAAAATAATTTTATATCTTTATTATAATATAAATTTTAATTGGATAATAAATAGGCTTGGCCCAATTTGACCCATTAGTCTCCGATGAGTTTAGCCCATCTCCGCCAGTTAACAACCAAACAAAATGCAGTACAACTTAAAACAATTTTCATAATATGGGTGGGCCGGGCCAAGTCGCGGTTGAACTGGGTCGAGTTAGGCCGGGCCTAGAAATTTTGAGAATTTTTACTTTAAACTCCTAAAAATGTATGTAATTTTGTATAAATCCTCGTAATCTATTTATTTATCAAAAGATCTCCAAATCTTGTTGGTTTCTTTAAAAACCCCTACCCTTCCCTAAATAAACATTTTTGGCAACTTCACCCATGTGTAAAAGAAAATTAAAATAATATCTGGTTACATGAGAGAGAAAGAGAGAGCTTCTAAGTTGATCAGCATGCGACGCCATCTTCTCATGCATATTGCAGGTTCGATCTATGAGATTGATTGGAGAACAAGGGGGACATCAGCTAGGGAGATCAACGGGGAGGGGCACCACGGGTGGATCCACCGAGGAGATCAACGACGGTTTCTCCCTCACGCAAGCGAGCGGGGCAGGGAGAGCGACAGAGGGTGGCCCTCTCCCAGTGCCTACTCGAGTCCCACATGGGGCTACCCTCCTCGCATGGTCCTTCGACCGCCGCCCTCGCACACTATGTTGGCCTCCTCTACCACCTACCTACCATTATCCTCCACTCCATCTCTACCTTTGTCCTCGACAGTGCCATCGTCGTCGCCCTCCTCACCAAGTCCTGCAATGCTCTCCTTGCCTCTCAACCCGCCACCGCCACCAGCTCTTGACCCACCAGCTTCGGCGTCGATGATAACCTTCGCTACTACTTTTACTCCACAACTTCCCCGCTACCACTATCCTTCCAACGCAAGGGGGAGGAGGAGGAGGAGGATGTCCTGAATGCAAGGGTTGTCGTGCTGGTCGGACCGGCCATACTGACCATGGTCTGAATCGATTCGACATAGTACAGTATGCTAGCATGTTGTGATGTGCCAAGAAGATTTTTTTTAATCCCAATTGAGAAGAAATTAGATTTTCTAGGATCATTTTATAAATATCTAACCCTCTCTCTTCTCTTTGACCCCTGATCCCTCTCTTCGTAACTAACCCTAGCCGCCCCTCCCTTCTCCCCTCCACCCCCTTCCCCAACCCACCAGAAGATGCCCATGAAGCCGACCACCCTGCCAGATGACATCAGCCTCCTTTCTTCCTCCACCCAATCGGTACCGTACTAGATGCATGCCACCGCACCGACGTACCAGTATCCTCTTGGTGTGATCTGGTACGCCTTGTATCCCACATGTCGAAGGGGCATGACAAACCCTACCTATATGAGGATGAGGTGGTGTTGGTCAAGAGCACAACTATCGCCGCCAGACCCTAGGAAGGGAGGCCCAAGATCGAGTCAAAGGTTGCCAAGTCAAAAGACTTCGTCGGAGCAATATCCAACAAGCTTACATAGCAAAAGCTGCTAGACAGAAGGTGGTGGAGATGTGGAAAAGAGATAGGGAGAGGAGAGAAAAGGAGCAGAGAAAGGGAGGGCATAAGAGGGAGGTTTCCCCTTCAACATCAATGCTCCCCTAAGTGGGGTGATGAGAGAGAGAGAGAGATCGAGGAGGTTTCCCCCTCCTATGCTGGCGATCCCCCCTGCCTCGCCGCACCAATGTGGGGGTGTGAGCCGGCCCGTGTGGGCAGTGTGTGAGAGAGAGAGAGAGAGAGAGAGAGAGAGAGAGAGTGACGCGGAGCGAATTGCACGAATTATATTTGAAGATGCAGATTTATTTAGGACTGTCGAAGATATCCAGGCTAAAGATTCTTTTTATTATTTTCTTGTATTTTTGTAGCTAATTTATGGGTTATTTTCAGAGTTTATTTTGGTCGGTTATATTATTTTATTTTATTTTAGGGTAAGAACATTATGGATGTAAAATAAAAAGGGATTATTTGTAATTTTATTTCTCTATAAATAAAGAGATGCTAACCCTAATTAGGGGAAGTAATAATTAGATCGAAAGTTTACAGCGTGGCTGTGTGTTTCTCCTTTTGACGAGATGTCCCAACCTCTCTCCTTCTTTTTCCTAGCGTGAGACCAAACCCCCACTTCCCTACTTTTGAGTTTGATTCCACGTTTCTTCTTCTCCACCATAACCCCATCTCACTGCATAATCACTATTCCTTTATTTTTCATTCATTTACCTAAGTTTATTCCCCAAGCACTGTTCATCCTCTTCCCCTTCCCGTTTTTGGGCTTTCTCCTCTGTGCATCACGGACGTCGCGGAACCCCTGCTTGTCGCACCAGCTGCCTGCGGCCACTGCGAGCCATCCTAGTCGACCGCCACCGGTCGTCCGCCTTGGCCGGCGCCACCAGGGTTCATTGACTTGCTGGGTCGTACCGGATCGTGATCTTCCTGATCCGGTACGATACGGCCGACTCGGCCCTCTCTCTCCCTCTCCCTTACTCACCCCCTCCTCTCACTCTCTCTCTCTCACTGTGACTCGACCGATCCTGGAGGTGATCCGCAAGGTATCGAGTTTTGCCAGATACGGTATGATACGCCCAAGTCGACCAGAGTCAGGTCGAGTCGGCAAACCATGGGCGCCACCACCCGCACCGACACCACTACCACGGCTCCCTCACAGCAGCGCTCTGCTGCGGTCTTCTCCTGCCACCGACGTCCGTCACTGGGGAACCCCGCCGCCCTGCCCGCCGCAAACACCCTTGCCGCAGCCGTGTACCAGTGCCACCGTGAGCCCCTACCACAATCGCACGTGCCCGCTAGCAGGCTCCATCTGTCCAGGTAGCCAGACTGTCACCTTCACAGGTTCAAGTGTGAGCAGAGAACAAATGACATCAACACCAGTGAACATCCCGAGAATGTTCTGAAAGCCCAAGATGAGCAATCAACAGATAGAAAGCACCAAAGCAGGTGCACGAATGGTGGTGTCGACGCCATCTATCAAGATGCTGCTCCTTGAAGTAAGATAAGATTTATGGTTGTTTCTTAAATGGCTTCACGTCCTAATTCTCTTTTAAACTGTGTTGGATGGCTACTTTGAAACAGCTTGGAAGGAATTTCAGTCGATGATCTTGACTTTTGAATTGAAAGTGGTTTGCAATAAGGCTGGTCAGTATCAAAACAAACAGTAGTTGAGACAAACTGCGTGTTGCTTCTAGTGAGGACAATCATGAACCAAAGGATTTCTCTAATTATCAGGTAAACTTTTGTTGATACTTGAGGTAATGAATGTGAGAGATCAAGTTACTTACAATGCATTAGTTAGTTCAGACATAATCCAAGCATCAGGGGCTACGTGAATAGAAGCCATTGTGATGTTTGAGTAAACTTTTATTTTCTCCTCCGTTGTTGTTCACTATAAATGTACACAATAGCCTGCACAAACATACTAGACATACGTCGGTGATATTTATGTTAGCATGCAACAATGGCACAAGTTTCCTAGCTCTTTCATATAAAAAATGAAAATAGAGAAAAAATACACAAAGGAAGGAAGAAGAAATTCCTAGACTCTAATTTTATCCTATGTCAAATTATTTTGATGAGGTGAGCTCTTTTCGTCCGACATCCGAGAGAATTTTATGTCTAAACAAAATATTTTTTATGCAATGACATATTCTAATTTTCCAAACAGTCTTCTGACAAATCTTACGATACTTAAGAGACATGATCGCCCTTAGTAGAGTTGAGGCCAACATCGTGAGAGATAATATTCAATCGCCAGAGGATCATCCGACAAGCGTTACGTCTGAGTCAAAGCCCTTTCCTTCGCTGACAAATCCGAGACCCAATTGCTGTGGACTGCTTATTATAGGCTACGACTACCACGAGCCCTTGGGTGCGTTGTAGATCATGATCCAAATTGGACCCGATGGAAATAAATCTTACATAGACCAAGACGATTTTACCCCCCTCAAAATCCAAAATTTTAGAATCACTCCAAACATAAAAAAGCTCGCCGTAAAATAATATACAATACGTGGATAACTTGATGCACACTCAAAATTATTAAACATTTTGGGAGTGCAACAAGTAATCTTTTTTTTCCCTTTGAAATTTTTGTGAGATGAGAACCCACCTCCGACCATACCTTACCAATCCGATACAACACGTACTCCCAGCTAACAGCCCAAAAAAAATCAAAAAAAATAGACTATACAATTTTATTTTTAATTTTTTTAACCATTCTATTTTTTTTTTATTTTTTGGGCCATTAGATGGAGAGATAGATTGTATGTTCAGATGGGTGGGGAGGGCCCCACCTCACAAAAATTTCAAAAGACATAAAATAACTTGCTACACACTGTGTGCAATAACCTTGGGTGTGATACAAACTATTACAATATTCCAAACATACTCAATGCATTCATCAACCAGGTCCACTTGCTGCTTGTGAAAAGAATAGTTAATCTTGAGGTCAGCCAAACAATCCTGTATACACAAGCCAGTGGTTGTTATTAGACTTCCTCTTTTGTGAGGGAGAGGTCTCAAATTCAAACTCTACAGGCTCCACATACAGCTCTATGGGTGCCCTCTTGCAATTGGAAGGGAGGGGAGGATATAGCCCCTCTAAAATGTTGCCCATACGAAGCGTATTGAATGAGTTTGATCCAGTCAATACTGTAGATGATCTATTTTCCATGCTTGCTAGAGGTGGGATCTGCTTGGAACACTTAAATGTGAGAGAAGTATCTGAAAACAAGAACCATACACATCTTGGCGACCAGAAAACAAGTACCACGGTGAGAATGCAAATATCGTTACATGCACGTACATGTAAAACCACACCAATTTTTGCGTATTCCATTGCAGGGATGAACTTGAATATGGGATCATCTAGAAGTATCATATCTAGTATTGGATTTCTTGTTATAGGGGAGGATCTGTGAGATATAAAGTCTTACTTGCCCCAAGAGATGCAGTATGCAAAATCAAGAAAATGCCAGCACCAGTTTGCTCATGGCAGCAAAAATTGAGAACGAAAAAGGAAATATTGTAGACAAGTACTGCGAATGGCCAAATAACACAAGATTGAATGAAGAACAATCAGATTTTGGAAACCAATTGTCAGTGAGGAATATTGAAATTGTATTTTGATAAAAGTGCTTCAGGCAGACATCCAAATAACCTTCACGAGTGGACTATATCATGAATATGGAAGTGAGAAGAAAAGAGGCCATGAAACTGAAGGGCAACGTGTTTGTTGTAACTGGACAAAGTTTTACGCAGATTTAGCTATCCTACAGAAAACTGTAAGCCAAGCCATCTCCTATTGGTATCAAAAGTATTCAAACGGGATGGAGGAGACTGTATATGATTGACAATCACTAGGTAATCATTCTCAGTCTTAACATTGGAATATACAAGAACAACTGAACACTAGAAAATATTTAGGGTTCAGCTGTCAGCCCACAATTGAAGGAAAGTGTTCAGATGGCATATAACTTGCTTAGGTTAACGGCCAATAAACAACCATTATCTAGAAAAATGACATTGAGAATCCTACAATCTGCAGATTCCATACTCATAAAAATTTCCACGAAAAGATAAAATTCTGACCTAATTCCAATTATCAATGCATTTCATAATCTTTTAACATTCTTCCACTTGTTTCCCAGTATCCCCACTCCAGCATCTCTGCTTCACTAAGGATCTTCTTGTTGACAGATAAATCTGTTATATACCTGATTCATTGATGACACAATTGTATACTTGCATTTGTCTAGCAGTTAACCGTAGAGATGGCTTGCACATGCAATGTGTGTGTGTGTGTGTCAGAACCGGTCATACATGTGAATAGCCACTCTAGGCTATAAAAGAGGAGCAAAGTGAACTATACGAATGTGTGTGCATGAGAGGCAAAATGGTGTCTATTCACACAGCAAAATGTAGGTGCACATGTCTCTGTATGTGTGCATTCAGAGAGAAAAGCATGTCTTTCTTTCCATGACGTTGAGCTTCATCAAATAATTATCAAATAAAAGAGACAAAATAGTAGAGAATGGAAGACACAAAGATGCTGGGGTTTGCGTCATGCAGTGATAATATGCATACAGCTTTTAGTGCGGAGTATTTTTTTTCTCCCCATGGCTTTTCATTGCTATGCCCATAATAGGATTCGGAAGAAATGCCAAAGATCTTTCAACATCAAGAGGGGATGTTTAAACGTAATGGTTTTGACTTTATCAATGCATAGCTCCATTTATTTTTTTTCGTTCATCGCCTATTTTTTCAGTTATATGAAGAGTGTTTTGGATCTCGCCATAAAACATTTTCCTGAAATGTGAGAAAAAAACTGAGAAAAATTTCAATTTTTCTTTGCATTTTTCATCAAGACAAGCAGTCTGTTCACTCCAGTGAACTCCACGAGTCCTCCTAAAATGAAAACCAAAGAAGAGATGACTGAGATGCCAGAGTGCACTTTTGACAGTTCCCCCTGTTCTTCAAGGGCAGGTTTGATAACCAGTTGGGTTATCCAACCCGATGAGAAAGAGTGGCGGGCCCCACCCGCTCTCCTCACACCCATCCCTCCCTAACCGGGGTCAGGTGGCTTACTCGCATAGTGGTGCGTGAGTAGGCCACCCCATACTCGCGTGGTGGGGCACGAGTAAGCCACCCCACCCCGTTTTCAAACTGGCCCCAAAGAGGTAAGTGTAAAACTAGAGTGCATTACAAAACAACAAAATAATGTAAAAGTGAAGCAAACGACCATCTAATGAAATGGCTTTGAGAAGCAAATCAATGAAGTGAAGACAAACCAACAATCATCATAAAAAATATCAGAATCCTCTTAGCACTGATATGTTGTCTGCTAAGAAGTAAAATAAAATTGCATGTAAATGATCAAAACTTATGCAAAAATGAAGCAAGTAGCACATGCAACAATGACATTTATAACAGAATCAAAGAAGTGAAGGCAACCAAATGATCATCAAGCAATATCAGAATCTGTGCTGACACTGAAAAATCATCTTTGTTGTCATTATGAGGCAACCAACAAAATAAACAAGCATGAAATGCAAAGAATAGTAGAACATAACATTATTCAAACATGCAAGACCAATACTATGAAGTGACCTAATCACCATCTTAGTCTACGAAAATAACCAATAATTTCTACCCCTAGACATGGAGTAACGAGGCATGATCTGGCTGAGCCATATCTTCTTCCTCTAATGGGATTCTCACTTAAACACTACAAATAGTCAGGAACTGCAAGTGATGCCACGCAAATAAGCAGATGGTACAGCAGTACAGGTTATCTTCATGGATGAGCAACGGGCATTAATGTCGTTGAAGTAATGATATATGTTCTTTCTTTTCTTTTTTTTTTGAGGGGCTCTGCCATAGCACAGAGAACCTCAGCCACGCCAGGTTTGAACCTGGGTGGACCAGTGTACCCTCTCCAATTCCCTACCCAGTACCAACTGCAGAGCCCAGTGGTCTACCTCCTTAATTAGAGTGTCCTGAATCAAGAAACAATAAATAACTCTCCCCAGTTCTCAAATTTTATGGAAACATAGGTTCCTTATGTAATCCACAAACCATCAGTTCCACCCCCAATATATAAGTTGTCTATTTTCCTTTCTTCACTTTTGAGAGGGTCTGTGAAAAGTAAGAAGGCTCTCTGTCAAAGACTGATAATTTAATGTAGGCTACTACATTAGAGAATATAATGAGATTAAAATAAGCACCAGTGTACCCATTCAAATTTTGCAAAGAATCTGGGATGAACTAATAGTAGTCGGATACATCCCATTATGGGATTTTGAAATTTTTGGATAAGAAAAATGAGAGAGGGAGGCAGATGTCTTCCTACCAGTGAGCAATGAAACCGAGGAAGCCTGGGTTAGACATAAAAACTTGTCATCAGCTAACAGATAATTCCATAGATGTGCATCATTTACAAAGTAAATTTACTATGAGCACAATGGGCAGAATGCAAACAGTCCCATCATCCCTTCCAATCAATTCGAAGCAAGTCTGGAGGAAGGGAGGCTGGATCAAGCTCCCAACACTCACCTGGCAAATCCAGCCCCTCGGTACCTGAGAGCTTTCGTGCCGGAATCTGATGAGAGAACACTCGAGTGTCATCTTTCTCAAGCCACTTGATGGCATGGATGCCGATCTCCCGCCTCTTGAAAATGGTTTTGTAGCCTTCCACCTTCACAAGATATGCCACACTCAACCCATACATCTCACTGTAACTTGTCAGGAGCACAACAATATCATAGTGCCTCTCCTCGCCCCCAGCTGGAGTTCCCTCACTATACAATGCCCACACAGAGCCCTTCTTTGGGTAAATTCTGTACAGCTCCTTCGCAGCCTGCTCGCACTCCACCAGATGAGAGAAGAAGTTTACAGAGTCAATGTCAACTATCCTCCCAACCTTGAACCGCCCACAAGAGATGTGGAGTCCATGGTTCTCCCAGACCAGCAAAGCCTCATCCCCATTGCTCTGGACATCCAACCAGTTCATCTTCACCCTGAAAGGATTGGTGGAGAAAACTTCATCGATCAGCCCATAATGGCGCGGCATTCCGTCGTCGTCATCATAAATCGCCCAAATTTGCCCTTTCCTGAGAGATTTCTCAGTCCGATGCTTGTCAAAGTCATAAAAATCTGAGTCCTCCACCGCCATCGCCCTCAAATCTCGAGCATTCGTCCTAGTAGGAACCAAGGCCCTGCTTTTCCCCCTCACCTTCTCTTTTGCCCTTGGAGAAACAGACTTTGATCTGGATTTCTTCTTCAACTCCAGCTGCATCTCAGCCAAGGTCTTCTCCTTTGCTCTCTTGGGGCTAGGCTCTTCTGATGGACCGCCAATGTTAACCTTCCTCTTCATCTGCATTGCCACCTCCTGATATGGCGGAACCCTAAATCTGCTGGCAGGTTTAGAGGACCTGACAGGCCTGGGAGACCGGGCAGCCCTAGAAAAAGTAAGAACCCTACATATCGTGGGCGAACCAGAACTCCTGGCAGACCTGGTGGATCTCGTTGCCCTAACCCTAGAATTTGTGGCCGCGGCGGCGGCACCACGGTCGTCACTACCCTCGATCCGGACCTCGACGGCCTGGAAGCTCTTCTTGCACCGGGGGCAGAGGAGCCGTTGCCCGACGTACCGGCGGTCGAACTGGTGGAACAGCCTGCAGGTGGTGCAGGCCGTCCAGAAGGTCTCCACCGGCGCGGCCGCCTCCTCCGCCCGGGACCTAGCCGTCGCCTCGAGCTCCACCTGCAGCCGGAGGTCGTACTCCCTGCGGCGGGCGCGGTCGGAGAGGACCTGGAACGCCTCGCCGACGCGCTTGAAGGCCTCCTCGGAGCCGGGAAAGGCGGAGAGGGACGCGGCGTTCTTGTCCGGGTGGAGGGCCAGGGCGAGGGCCTTGTACTGGCGGCGGACGGTGTTGACGTGGGAGAAGGGGTCGAGGAGGAGAGCGCGGTAGTGGTCGCCCGGCGGCGCGCGGAGGATGCGGAGGGCGGTGACCATCTGAGGAAGCCCGTCGAGGTCGGGGGCGAGGCGGAGGGCCCGTTTGGCATGCTTGAGGGCGGACTTGAGGGGGGCGCCCGACCTGTACTTCACCTCCGCCATCAACTTCAGCTGCAAGGCCTCAGCTTCCTCCTCGGACGACCGAGGGGGCGACGGAGGCGGCGCTCCGGCCTCTTCTTCCGCCGGTTCCTCCGGGGCCTGGGATGTCTGGGGCTGCGGCGGCAATGGGGATGGCGGTTGCTTCCCCCCTTGTTCCTTCACTGATTCTTCTGGGGATTGAGATGCTGGGGATTGTTGGGCCAATTTTTTCTCTTGTTCTTCTTCCTCCTCTCTATCTGCTGCTGGTGGCGCTGCTCCCGCCATTGCTTCTGCTTCTGTTGATGAACCCTGATTCTCTTGGAGTTCAGACGGTGGCAGCAGTTGTGGAGGTGGAGGTGGCGCCTCTTCATCTTCTCCTTCGACGAGTTTTTCTCCATGGTGGGGTGCTGCTGTTGCCGGTGGTGGCGGTGGTGCGGCTGACACTGGTGCTGCAGCAGCTACTTGTTTATCTGGGCTTGCCGGATTTTCCGGGGAATGCTGCGGCGGTGGTAGCGGGGTTGGAGGTGGAGCTTCTGCTGCTGCTGCTGCTTCCATGGCGGAGGCCCCAACACCAAGAGGGGAGACGAGGGAGAGAGAAACGGGGAAGATATGGGGGATGGGAAGGAGCATAAAAGGCTGCCCTTCCGCCTCTCATATAAATTGTTCTTTCTCAAAAAAAAATACCCTCGTTATGTATGAGTTTTATTTTATATATTTTTAATATTTTATACAAAATATTAAAATATCATTGAATTTAACTTTTATTTATAAAATTGGAGAGAGAGACATTTACGGCCTAATATTTACACGGTCCAAGGGTCCACAAAGGTCTGCGCGACCTAATAAGTGACAGCCTCAATAGGGCCCACTTATATAGGACCCAAGTTAAAAGGTCTAACAAGGCCCACCGAGCCTTGGCTCTGTCGTCCGAGTGGAGGCCTCCCCAATACTCGAGAAAAGTCCTGGAGGCGACTAAATCGAACCATCCAAAGGTGGATAAGATGTTCCATTAGGGATGTCTAAGTCTCTGACTACCTGCCTAGGCAGGAAATATCCCTTATCTCTCAAGGATCAGCCCATCGTTAAGACTCCCTAACGAGTCAGGGCGAATTCCTCGTAATCAAAGCGGATGTTACGCTATCATCTGAAAGTATGAAGCTCAAGAGGATAAGAGGAGGGCAAGAGTCCCTGAACGGTAAAGGTTCCTACCACAGGCGTAACGTCCCCTAGTACTCTCACGTTTCCCCCTACTCAGGAGAGGGAGTATGCAGCTATACAAACCCAGAGAACCCCTCCGGAAAGATAAGTCAAATTCTAGCCACTTCAACTGGTGAAGAATAGTCCCGTGTCCTATACCTCTCTTCTCCTTTCGCATCCCGCTCATACCTTTGCTAACTTAAGCATCGAAGGGTTTTTCCCGGGATGACAATCTCGGGCCCCCTGATCGATTCTTTCCTTTTGCAAAACTCTATTATGAGGTGGCTACGACTCACAATTATCTTAGATCTACGGCCCGTGACTTCGCACAAGATCTCGTTTCTTCAAAAAGTATTTTAAAAGATATTATTATAAAAAAATATGTTGATTTATGTATCATGTGAAAGAGACAAGAAGAGAGACATACATAAAAATATGTAAATGGAGAAAGAGATTAAAAGGATTAGGTGTTTTTAGAATATTTTTTAAATTTAGTTAAATTTTAATTATGATTAAAGAGAGGTCAGCAGGGATAAGAAGAAGAAAAAAAAAGGCCGAGACAATAGGGAGGTCACCGGTAGCCGTTGATCACCTCGATCTAAGGGTGCACGCCATGAGCGTCAAGAAAGAGGAGTTTGTCGAGGACGTTAACGCGAGTGATAGGTGACTTTGCAAAGCCATCATAAATGGCAAGTCTTTGAAATTTA
Source organism: Amorphophallus konjac (assembly GCA_022559845.1). NCBI lineage: Eukaryota > Viridiplantae > Streptophyta > Magnoliopsida > Alismatales > Araceae > Amorphophallus > Amorphophallus konjac. Next base: position 562,108,640 of record CM040121.1, on the reverse strand, counting down.
ATATAGTTACTATCTTTCTAAGAGTGACTTTCTAACATGATAGACGTGATTGCACCTACTCACTATGAACGCAAGCAGCGACCACTCAATGGGATGTCATCGGAGGATGAGAAGGAAGACAAGAGCGAAGTGAGTAATAAGGCCACCATGAACCCCATGACATGCCAGAACCCACCCTGAACTGCCAAAGACAAGTTGTGGTGGAGGCAATCGCGGTGGCGCCTGCGGGAGGGAGCAATGCGACAGGTGATGTTGGGAGTGGAGGTGCCATCGGAGGGTTAGGGTTGCTAGTGTCAATTGGGGGTGGGGTTACTCGCTACTACCAATCTCCATGCACCACTCTGATCCCCTTGGTTCACGATAAAGTTTCATGGCCCTCGAAGCCATGCCGTCGGCCTCACCATCATCTCTGACTTCCTCTGACCCTCCTCCAGCCACCGTTCGTGGCCCTCTAAGCCCAAGTACTCCTTTTGTCTCTCTTGTTCTCCCTCTATTAGCACCACCACCACCACCTGCGGTTGGTCTTCCCTCCCTCTCCCTTTCTTTCGTTATGTTGGCACCTCCACTACTGGTGGTCACCCCAATGATACCCCTCCCTCCATTGCAACCCCCCTCCCTATCGAAACCCCCACCCCCCTATGACCTCCCCCCCTACTACCCCGCTCTCGCCGGAGTCCCCTTCCTATACACACCCCCCTTCTCCCAGTGATCATGCACCCCCATGATTCCCCTCTTGAACGCCCACCCCCTTGTCATGCCACTCCTATACACACCTCCCTCCAAACTCCCCCTCCTCTCGGCGGCCTCCCATTTGGTACACTCCTCTCTTCCCTAGTTAGTTAAGATTTTCTATGAAACTGTGTTAGGGGTGAGAGGGGGATGAAGGTGGGAACAAAATGAGTCTTTTTTAAAAGCATGGGTATTAACGTCTTTTTTCACGTCGAGTTAAATTTAACTAGAGTTAGATTCAGGTTAATAACAGGATTCTGACAATTATATTTTTTACACTATTTTGATAAAAGTAAAGATATATTTCTTAATATATTTTCAAGCATTATATGTTTACAATTAGACATTTAGTAATGATTTATATGTAAAAAATCCTATACATAAATAAATTGAGTTACGCGCATAATATCTATTTACACTAATAGAATTCGAAAGTCCCAACCAATTTCGGTAGTTTACAAAATAGACTCTAATTTATACCTTTGCTGTTCCATTTACGTAAATCTGAAAGATTATTGTTCGCTGCATATTATAGAAAGTTTATTGTACACAAGTAAATTCTTATTTACATATATAGAGTCTTTGTTTAAAAGTACTTTACACAGTCACAATTCAACTTTGAAAGATATATTCAGTGCCGTATGGCTCGGTGGTCGTTCGATCGAACAATGCAGTCGTCATCTTCTTGGAGTTTTATTACACATAGTACGAAGAGTTACAAATAAATATTCTAATTTGAAGGGGTAATCTTTAAAATATGATCATGCGTATGCTCTATGAATAAAATGCCATCACGTCGGAGACGATGGAGAACGTTTTGGCTGACGTTCTCCCCTCCCTCATCCATAAGATGTAGTTGTTGAACACTTGAATCATAATTATTTATAGTGATTTTTTAGCTTTTGATCCTCCCAAAGATATTAAGAGCAAATCACTCTAATCCACCTATTCAGGTAGAAGCCCTTAAATTCTTACAACATTTGGTACAAAATCCTCCCGATTAACCGTCATTCGAAAAATAGAATATGTCGCCTAATTTTGAGGGAGATTCTTTTCTCTCATTTCTATTAATTTTTTTCTCAAATTATCCTCTCCACCTCTGACTCTCTCTCTCTCTCTCTCCCCCAAATGACAGTTAGAGCCTGAGGGTGTTTTGTGTCATTGCTCGTCACCCCGTGTGAGGTGGCCGAGTACAGGTACAGCCGTTTGGCCGACGTTGATGTCAATAGCGACGTGAACCAACAGTTGCACACCGCAAACTCCTTCACCACCCCCTTGAACACCGGTAGCGCCTTCGGTCGAAACCCGTTCATCACCACCGCGGACATCCCCTTCGACTCGCTCTGCACCCGCTGCACAAACGTGTTCGTCGTTTGAGACGTGCCCAAAGACGACAGGTTCCCAGCCACGAAGTGGACACTGTAGACCTACTCATATATGGCCTAGAAGGAGTGGTCGGGGTCAAGGTCGACGTACTCTCTCTCTCTTTGTAAATCTCACCTAGGGGTAGTGCCGACGTCAGAGAGAGAGAGAAAGAGAGATCCCTACCAATGCCCTCTCTCTCTCTCTCTCTCTCTCTCTCTCTCTCTCTCTCTCTCTCTCTCTCTCTCTCTCTCTGCAAACCATACGCTGGGGTACTCATGTCGGAGGGAGAGACCACAACCAATGCCCTCGATCTCTCTCTAACATATCATGGCGCCGCCACCTCCTCCGCGGAGTCCTTCCTTTCGCTTGGTGGATGTAGAAGAGGGACGAGAAACTAGGACTCTCTCTCTCTCTCTCTCTCTCTCTCTCTCTCTCTCTCTCTCTCTCTCTCTCTCCAATAGATCATGGTCCCGCTACCATCGTCGACCCCTTCCCTCGGTGGATGTCGAAGAAGGAAAGGAGGTTGAGGGTTCCAACACTCCCCCCTCTCTAAACCCAAGCGACCGTCCATGCCGTTGCTCCATCCCTCTTCTCTCTCTCCCTATGCACCCACCCCACTAGGTTGGGGTGTTGGTGTCATAAGGGGTCTCCTCCACTCGCGCCCTTCCCTCCTCTCACTCTCTCCACTCTCTCTCTCTCTCTCCTTCATTCCCTCTCTCTTTGAGTGGGCGACATCCGAGAGAATTTTTTAGTCATTTCGTCACTGTAGTTTAAGGGTAACTATACCTCAGTTAAATAATGTACACAAAATAGACGATAGGGTTTTTTCCAGTGTAACCGACGGGAAGTGGGGGGGGGGGGTTAAGAATAAATATATAGATTAAGGAGACTTATTCCTAATATCATTTTTTAGGGTTGAAAACTGAAAAAAAACCTCATTTACGAGGTTTGTTTATGGGAATTTCGATAAAGATCTTAACTATTCGAGGGAGGGACCTCGGCTGTCCTCCATCGGGTCACACAGACAACGTTCACATCTTTTCTTTTCATTTTTGTCATGGTGGGAGAAATGAATTTAAATCTAATGTTCCTAAACTTCGATAAGATCGTGACTCATGAGAATGACAAATGGTTTAATAATAATAAAAGCGTGACAACATAGCACAACGATGGTCCGCCGTCGCGTCAAGCTCAATCGTTTCGATACTTTGTATTTTATTTTTCATCATTTTTGAAAAAGTGAACTTAATTTTAATATTTTTTAAATTCAGATAAGATGGTACGAATGTAAGATGGGAATGACAAATGATTTAGTAATAAAAATGTGACAACGTAACGGAACATTGTTGTGCTTGTGCATAGGATATAGCCAGGGTTTGCCGTCCCGCCCCGACCCGCACGACCCGACCCGACCCAGGCGGGCGCCGGGTCGCACGGGCCGTGGGTCGTGGACGGGACGGACCGACCCGCTCTGTCCCGTGCGTCTCGCCACGTACCGGTGCGGTGCGAGGCGGGACCCGGCTCGGTACGAGCGGGTCGGGACGGGTCGGGGCGCCGGAGGTGGGAGAGGGGGGCGGTGGGGGGCCGCAGCTGGAGGGGGAGGTGGGACCGTGGGAGATGTGGGGGGGCGGTGGTGGCGGCCGGAGGTGGGAGAGGGGGGCGGTGGGGGGCCGCAGCAGGAGGGGGAGGGGGAGGTTGGACCGTGGGAGAGGTGGGGTGGGCGGTGGTGGCCGCCGGAGGTGGGAGAGGGGGGCGGTGTGGGGCCGCAGCAGGAGGGGGGCGGTGGGGGGCCGCAGCAGGAGGGGGGCGGGGGGGCGCCGGAGGTGGGAGAGGGGGTGGGGGGGCACAGCAGGAGGGGGGCGGGGGGCGCCGGAGGGCCGCAGCAGGAGGGGGGTGGTGGGGGGCCGCAGCAGGAGGGGGGCGGGGGGGCGTCGGAGGTGGGAGAGGCGTCGGAGGGCCGCAGCAGGAGGGGGCGGGGGGCGCCGGAGGTGGGAGAGACACCGGGGCGGACCGGGTCGCAGTGCGACCCGCCCGACCCGACCCGTCCCGCGCAGAGACCGGGTCGGCCGGGTCGGACGGATCGGCAAACCCTGGATATAACAAGATACAACGTGCAAGTACATGAGGCCTTTCAAAAAAGAAGAAGTACGTGAGGGGCATATCTGAAAAATCTCAGCCAAAGTTGCCAATGATGAAATACCCACTCTGCCCCAGCGCGTCACACTCTACTGCTTCTTCTTCTGCCTCTTCCTCCCCTGCGCGGAGGCCGCGCCAGTTGCAGATTGGCCCTCCCTCGCCGACAGATCCCCCGATCTCCGCTTCCCCCTCTCTAGGGTTTCGGAACTCCCTGCTCTCTCTCTCTGGCTCTCTGTCTGGTTGCCTCCTTGGCAAATTCGAAGGACTTGCTGCAGTGCGGGGGACGCCGCCGGCTCGAATTCCTCACCTTCGTCTGCCCTGTTCCGGTCGTCGAGAAGGGGAACTGTGGTCTTCCCTTTTGGTTTGGAAGGTCCTGCGTCGGCGAATTGGGGATGGATTGAAATCGACGGGGCGCCCAGTGATGGGGAGTGGCGAGGCGGCCACGCCGTCTAAGGCGGCGCCGAAGGCGTCGTCGGCGCAGGTGAGTGCTCTTTTTCCCGATCCGGCATTTAGGAGTTGCTGTTGTGGGCGATGGATGGATGGGGATCGTTGCTGCCCCTGTGTCTGGTTGTCTTTGCAGGACCAGGCTCCGGCGACGAGCTCCTCGCCCACTACCGCTGTGGCTGCCACGGCGGCTGTTTATCCGGATTGGAGCGGTTTTCAGGTGAATTGGCACGGAAATCTCATTTGTTCACGAGGGATCCGAGAGTATGCCACATTGTGTGGTGCTTTTGAGCGTCAAAATCTTTCCTTTTGTTGTTTTTGACATGCGAAATCATCATTCTGATAGGCGTATTCTCCCGTTCCTCCACATGGGTTCTTTCCTCCCGTGGCGTCCAGTCCTCAAGCCCATCCTTACATGTGGGGAGCGCAGGTACTGCCGTCTAGCTTTCTTTCAATTCGAACCAGGGGAAGGATTTTTCTTGGCAAGTTGAGAAATTGCTGACCTATTTATGTATTTTTTTTTCTAGTCCGTTGACAAGATATATACCCACATCCTCTCTTCATTGCGAGGTCCATTTATTTTGTCCCATGGACCTGCATGGAATAGTTTGTGGGGAAAATCTTGTTTTCTTGTCTACGAATATGACTTAAGGCTGGAATTTCTTAGTTGAGTGGTTGTCTGCTGCATGCATCTGTTGATATCAAAAGTCAGAATTTCATTAATGTAATCTGGCTTGGAGTTCGCTTGGTTGCAGTGGAAAATATCTAGTCCAAGACGTGAGGCGGCCGAGGTGACTAGGGGGTCACCTCAACCTCAAACGCCTAGGCGATGGCCTAGGCGTTTAAGACGACATTTTATTAAAATAATATATATATATATAAATATATATATATATAAATATATATAATCTAAATATCACAAAAATGAGTACATAAAACCAATATATTTCCTAAATCCATTCATTCCTATGTGTCAAACTATTGTGTAACTCACTAAATTCATGCAAAATTTAATAAACCAAATTGCAATTATCAAATTCACACTTATAGTCATACATGCAAACACACTAAACAAGAATAAGAAGTTCAATATCATAACAAAACTAAAACAAGTAAACAACCAAGTCAGTCTATTACATAATCCCATAACACAAAGTGTTTGAAATAGAAAGTGAACCTTATTACAAGTCTACAACCTCAAGCCTCCACATCACTCATAAAAGAGTCGGAGTCCCCATCATTTTCAGTTGGAAGCTCATTCTCCGATGGTGATGTCTCATTGGAGTCAACATCAACCTCATCTATGGACTCCAACTGAGAATGGGAACTTGTGGCAATGTTTTTTCCCTTTTCCAGTTGACTCTTTTTGGTTGCCGACCTTGTGGATGGGCCTTCCTTTTAATTAACACCCGTAGCAATTTCAACATCTAGCCATGTGAGGTCCTCATTTTCATCCACAAAATCTTGTTGTTCAGAAGGTTGAGATATCCACTCATTACAATGATCAATGTCCTCCGAAGAAATAGGATCAAGGTCATTTTGCTGAAAACGCAAATGGTGAGTGCGGAGGCATTGATTATATTGCACAAAGACAAGATCATTGAGCCTCTTTTGCTCCAACCTATTCCTTTTCTTTGTGTGCACCTATAAATACATTATTTCCAATCAATTAAACAAAAGAAAAGAATGTTTAGGAGGCATCTTTTATGCACTTGAATATGGAATTGTGGATCTAACATGAACAAATGTACTCCAATTGCGTTCACAACTAAATGCACTATAAGTCAAACTTAAGACCAGAATGACCATCCTTTGAAGGTTAGGTGTGCTAGTTCCATAGTCCAACTACCAATTAACTACATCATAAACAAAGAATAATTCATAACATATCTTACTTAAGGAATTAAAAGGTGATTTGATAAGAAAAGCTTCCATACCATGAGTAGATGTAGTGCGTTGTCTAATAGCCATTTCTCTCCCAAACAACCCTTCAACATCCCTATAAGTTGCCAGCTCCCTAGTAATTTCATCTTGGACATTACTCACTTGATCTAGCTTTTCAATGCAATCATATAGCCCTTGCTTAATTTCAATATCATACCTAATCCTTGGATTGAAAAAATAAAGTCCTGGATTGATATCAAGACCAGTTACATGTAAAGGATGATGCAATTGAAAGTCCCAACGTTTATCAATGATCTCCCAAATTATAACATATTTGTCTATCTTTTCATTTAATGTACTCTTGATACTTTCCTTTACATGTCTTATGACTTCATAGATATAGCCTATAGCTGGTTTTTCTCCATCAACCAACCGCAAAGTCATAACAATAGGCTTGAATATTTTCAAAGAATATGCTACACCATTCCAAAAGAAGTCTTCAAAATTATCCCATTTACCTTCTTCTCTTCATTTTTTTGGCCCATCTATTGTTACTTGCTAACCAATCAACAAATGTAAACATTCTTCTCAAACCATCCTTGCAATCAAGCAAACTCGGCTTGTTTAGGTAGTTGGCGGCAAAGCGGGTCACAGTTGTGCATGCAAGATTCTTATCATTTGAGTATTTCCTCATCATAGCAAGTATCCTCATGTGGTCATAAATAAATGTAGTAACCATTTTTGCCCTCCGAATAGTAGCTTTCATTGGGGACAAATTGAAAATATCCTCCTACATCAAATGTAAGCAATGGGCAGCACATGGTGTTCAAAATAAATGAGGATGGGTTGCCATCAACAGTTTTCCGGCTGCCACATATCTTGACTCATTATCCGTAACAATTTGAATTCAGCACCAACTTCTTTCACAACTTTGTCCAACAAATCTACTAACAAGTTGGCATCTTTGACATGAGAGGAAGCATCCACAGATTTCAAAAAAAGAGTTCCATCTGGAGAATTATCTAGAAAATTGATCAATGTTTGCCCCTTCACATCTGTCTATGCATTAGACATGATACTACAACCATGCTTGACCCAATTTACTTTTTGTGCATCCACCAACTTTTGAGTCTTCTGTATCTCTTTTTGCAAAAGAGTCTCACGAATCCCATGATAGCTAGGGCCTTTTAATCCTGGACCGTATTCACCTACAACTTCCAACATGGTTTGAAAGCTATGTAGGCGCATGGTATCTAATGGGATTCCAACTTCATACATCCACCTAGCTATGTATTGGATGACCCTTTCCCAATGCTCCTTTTTCCATTTTTTTTGTCTTTGATGGACTTGCTCTTTGATTGTTCTGGATCAAGAGTGCAAAACTTATCCATAGGACCCTTCATCTGTGGTGGCTTTGCAAAAATATCATCAAGTGGATTATTAACTTAATTCACCTCCACAGATGAACTTCCGCAATTGGAGACCTTGAAGAAGGAATCTCTACTTTCAGCTTCCCTAACCATTTGCATCTTCTCATTTTTAGCTTGCTTGGTCTTCTGCATATATTCCCAATTTTTTTGCTTCACCTCCACTGGGACCTTATGGCAAGCTGTCACATTTGTAGATGTCCTGGCCAAATGTTGCTTCAATCGGTAATCCCTCCTTTACACACCTTCTGAAAAAAAGTACACTAAGTCTCTATTATGTGGATCCTCCATCATTCCATACTTCCACCCAATATCTTTTGATCTACCCTTCTCTACAAGTCTACAGTGGACCCTTGATTGCTTGAGTTTGTAGACATCTTTAAAAAAATCAAACAACAAGTTTAAGCAACATCAATGTTCAATTCAATAAGTAAAAACGGCACAAGCAACAACTTAAAAGTTTCAAGTTACTGTTTAAGCTCTTTGTTGCCCGGAGGGGTCCAAAACGATCACTTCAGTGTTCCCTTGCAGCTTGCCAGCATGAGAATTGAGCCAATGATTAGAGAGAGAGAGAGAATGAGACAAATAAAGAGGGGGATCAACCCCTCTGTATGTGTGTGTGTGAGAGAGAGAGGGGGGCTCGGCCTCTTTGTGTGTGTGTGAGAGAGAGAGTGTGTGAGAGAGGGAGATAGGGAGAGACAGAGAGAGGGGGCTTGGCCCCTCTCTATGTGCGTGTGTGTGTGAGAGAGAGAGAGAGAGTGGGACAGAGGAGAGAGGGGCGAGAGAGTGAGATAGAGAGAAGGGAGTTCGGCTCCTCTCTCTATGCATGTGTGTTTGAGAGAGAGAGAGAGTGAGACAAATAGAAAGAGAGAGAGAGTGAGATAAAGGGAGGAGGGGCGAGAGAGAGAGAGTGTGAGATAGAGAGAGAGGGGATCTGTGTGTGCGTGTGTGTGTGAGAGAGAGAGAGAGAGATTGAGACAGAAGAGAGGGGTGAGAGAGAGTGACATAGAGAGATGGGGGTTCGGCCCCTCTCTCTGTGCATGTGTGTGTGAGAGAGAGTGAGACAAATAGAGTGAGATAGAGGGAGGGGGCCAAGAGAGAGTGAGGAGACATAGAGAGAGGGGTTCTCTGTGTGCCTGTGTGTGTGTGTGTGAGAGAGAGAGAGAGAGAGGCTCGGCCCCTCTCTGTGTGCGTGTGTGTGAGTGAGAGAGAGAGATTGAGACAGAGGAGAGAGATGGGCGAGAGAGAGTGAGTCAGAGAGAGGGGCCAACCCCTCTCTCTGTGCATGTGTGTGAGAGAGAGAGAGTGAGACAGAAGGAAGAGGGGCGAGAGAGAGAGTGTGCATGTGTGTGAGAAAGAGAGAGATAGAGAAAGAGTGAGACAGAGAAAGCGTGGCGAGAGAGTGAGATAGAGAGAGAATGAGACAGAGTAAGGAGGGGCGAGAGAGAGTGAGTGAGACAGAGATAGAGGGGGATCTCTGTGTGTGTGTGTGAGAGAGAGAGAGAGATGTACGTGTGCGTGTGTGAGAGGGAGAGAGAGAGAGAGAGAGAATGAGACAGAGAGAGAGGGAGAGGGGGCTCAGTAGTATGTACAGGGTGCTCGCTGCTGTGAGCCACCGTCTGCTGCCGTCCGCAGTTCCGCCGTCTGTCGTTCGCACCAGTGGGGGGGATGCGAGAGCGGGAAGAGACGGAAGAGAGGAGAATGAGAGGGGCAGCTAGGGCTAAAAGAAGGGGGTCCAAGCCCTTTTATAGGGCCGAACCTGGTCGGGGCATTGGTCCCGGGATGGGGTGCACGAGGCCAGGAAGGTCACTATCATGCCATTGGGCCCAGGCTGGGGCACGCGAGGCGGCCGAAGGAGCCTGAGGCGACCATGGAGGTGCCCGAGGCGATTTTTGGCTGGAGCTAGATGGGTTATCGCCTCCTCGCCTCCTCACCTAGGCGACTGCCTCGATCGCCTTTGATATCATTACTGGAAAATGGTTATTATTCATGTTGATGCAAACTTTCACCCTTTCCTATCTGCGGTGAAGTTTTATTTAAACAACTGTGTATTAAACATAAACAACTGGGGTTAGCAGCCTTGTTTATGAATCTCAGAACAGGTGAAGCTCAGCATCATCGAGGGAATGTTTTTTCCGCTAAACTCATTTTAGCAAGGAAAAGCCAGAGCTTCTATTGCATTGAACATATATACAGGCATTATTTCGTTTCATTTGTTTTAAAATCATGATTTTTTAAAACCTATTTAATGATATCATTTTGGATGTTTAAATGCCTTGATATGTACATTTCAAGCAAGGTCAGAGGGACACACTGTTAAGGATAAGGGTCATTGCTTTCATTGTTTGGTTGTGGCCCTGTGGGTCAACTGGAGAAGGACCACCAAAATTGGGATGAACGAATTCCCAGCTGATCCTTATTCTTAATTCTTTTACTGGTCGTGGAGTACAACTGGCTGTTAGATAGTGAGGTTTTTCGACACATATGTAAGAGAACGTATTGGTCCGCATTCTGTCATATCTTGGTTCATGAAGTTGGATGCCAACCAAGTAGCTGGAACAGATGCTGCCCTACATCTGATTCACAGTTAAGTTGCTCCTTATATTGATGATATTGCCTACAATTACTGCATTCTTTCTTGCTGGTGCTATTTTAGCTAATGTTTGTATGAGTTGATGCATGTTAATGGTACATTTGCACCTGGCGGATGCCAAGTAATTTATTTCTTCTTTTCAATGCTGGTGCTTCATGAAATGGTGAAGGGTGTACCAGATGAAACATGAGCATCATTTTGAATTTACACTTATGTTTAATGTATCAAAGTTAGAAACACTTGCAGATATAGATTGATTAGAGTCACCAGACTTAGACAGAAAAAGAGGAAAAAGCCACTTTTGCTTGTGCATCTTTTTTGCTTCTAATTCTGTTGCATTTGTACCCTTTTCTTTTTATAAAGTCATGATGCTGTTCTTAGAATAATATTAATTTTCTTTCCAGCATCTTGTGTCTCCATATGGGGCACCACCACCTCCCTTCATCATGTATCCTCATGGAGGGTTGTATGCTCATCCGTCTATGCCACCGGTAATTCTCTTACAAGCATGCTTTTAAATGTGCTGAAGAACGCTTCACCTTTTTTTCCTTCCTTTCATGGTCAGTTTTTTGCGCCCTTTTTCATTGTTAGATATATTTAACTGGTGTGCACTGCATTACTTTGACATTAGGGTTCCCATCCATTCAGCCCTTATGCTATCCCTTCTCCAAATGGCAATCCAGAGGCTTCTGTGAGTTTTTAAAGCAACATTGCCTTGTGTTCCATGCATCTCAATTATGTATATTTTTATTGTGTGTCATTTATGAGCGAATGACATTTATCTTTTAGGGAGCTGCATCAACCATTGATGGTAAATCATCAGAAGGTAAGGAAAAAAGTAACATGAAGCAATCAAAAGTAAGTTTAGGCAATTTGAATATGATTACTGGAAAGAATAACAATGAGACAAGTAAGACATCTGGAGCATCAGCCAATGGAGCATTTTCTCAAAGGTATGCGGCCAATCATGTTTGTTTGTTTTAATCCCAAGTTTCTGCTCTTCATGTTTCCCATTTGGTTCCTAAGTTAAACAAAAATTGCAGCGATGAGAGCAGTAGTGAAGGTTCAAGTGAAGGAAGTGATGCCAACTCTCAGAACGTGAGCACCACCTCTCTGATGTTTTATTCTGTTGGTCTTGACTTTTTCACTGAGGATGTCTATAGGAACCATAAAAATGGACAATGCACATGAGTACATGTTAGGGTTATCTAGCCGCTGATGATAGTGCTGTGTTGTCATTCCATGTGGAATTTTTAATGACATGCAAGTGCTTCTAATAGTAGTTCATTTTGGATACATTGAATTATCTCCATCACTGAGTATGTTTAATTTGCTTTCCTCAAATCCAACACATCTTAATCTCCTTAATCTGTTATCCTTCTAGTTGTGATTGTCCATGTTCAATTTCTCCAAAATCCACTTGTTTTATTTAGGATGCTGGATGTGCTGGTCATTTGTATTTCCTTATATGGGCCCTCTTCCTGTTATGTTGACTTGTATCTGAAGTGTAGTGTAGTGTAGATGCAAGTTGTTGAACAAAATGCCAAATGCCTTGTGTAATGTCTTAACTGAATGGAGGGAAGAGTTCTCCAAGTGCCGGATATGTCTCATGCCGTTGCTCTATATATAGAATCCCTGATGTCAATGATAAAGTGGTTAAATACAGAATCGAAATGAATGTACTTTTTTTTGTACTTAATGGTGAATGTTTTTCGTGGACTGCCACATGAAAATCTACTTTTATGTAGAGGTGACCATAATGAAGTAGAATCATTTAATTGTTATGTCCTTTCTTCCTTGCTTCATGAATGGGGTTGCATTTTGTTGTCTGCGTTCTAATATTTCTTGATGTTTGAGAAGCTCCACGGTGATGCTAAAGGGAATGGCTTTTCCCTTTAGGAGATTGTGGTAGAAGATTATGTTAAATGAAAATATAAGATTATGGTAGAAGATTGTAACTGTCACTAATCCAGTTTAAGGATAGGGGAGATGACTCTATCAATGGTATGTCACTTGCAGTTTCCTAGTGAATCCTTTATAAGCGTAGCTTCCCATCCAGTCTCTGAATCATATACCAAGGTACGATTGCTAGTTTCTGTTTTCGGCGAATAACATTGTATCTGGTTCACTGAGATTCAGCTGGGCCCACAAAAATGATTGCCAAAAAGCTCTGTTTACACCCTTTCTGTTGCTCCACAGTTTGCAAGATACTTCGCACCGGCTAAAATTCCATCTGGCTATTGGTCCATTGACAATAGAGAAGACTATCCTATATTTAAGGGGGTGCTTAGGGTGCCCATTAAGGGGCCAGGAACTCGAGTGCCTTGTATGGCCTCACAAAAGATGGGCTGGACTCCCACCAAGTGTGCTGAGCAGTCAAAGGTGCTTTCGCAGGCACCTTGGATGATTTATTGGCCCACTTAACTGGTTCCATTCCAGATCTTGTTAAGCCAAAGACCTCCTGATTCCTGCAATCGCTATTCACCATTTTCTGTCTTCCCACCCTCCTTCCCTGGGGTTTCTCTTTCACTTTTTGTGCTCACTGTTCACCCGTTGTTGTTTGCCACCTGCTGACCATCATATGGTACTCGCCATTTCTCTCTTATAATTCATCTCTGTCTCTGCCAGCCCAGGGCTGCAGGTGAGTTCTCCTCCACTTTTCCTTTGTCCCCTTTCTCCATGGGCCTGTTGCTCACCAGGGAGAATGTGTGGTACTCGCCGTTCTCTCCTATAATCTGGCTGAAGATGTCATGGAGGTGTGGAGGTGTCTATTCTTTCAGGAATGCAGGGCAGTGGAACTGGTCATCTTTTTGAAGCGTTTATTATTTTCATGTTCTGTATTGGCCCCATGGCATTCTAGGCTCCCTCTAGGTCTTGACAGAATGTACAAATGTTAGTTAGAGGCTCTCAAGTTTTAATCTACTTGCTGCTTGATATTTCTATAAAAATATTAATGAGCCCCTCTGACTCACTTTTACTGATTTGATGACTGTAATTTTTTATCTATTTTGGAAGGAAAATGTTGGTATTTTTTATTAGTCTTTAATTTCCATTGAAAGGCTGTCAAATATATTATGTATAAATATTCTTTAATCCTTAAAGTTTAGAATGTTCGTTATTGAGACCATTATTTACAAGAGAGATCCGGACTGGAGGCACTAACTTCACTAGTTCACTTATATATATATGCGGTTAGGTTTGAAATTTAGCAGTTGGAACTGAGTAGAACTTTGTTGTTTAATCTGTTTCTTGTGAAGGTTCTGAACATCTTTTATTTATTTTCTTAATTTGTGCCAGGATTCAGAACCAAATACAGGTGGTGTAGTATCATATGAAGGTATCTATCAAAATACTTCTATTGCTTAGGTTATATGTAGCATTTAAAGAAGTCTTTCTTATTATTCCCAGCCGGTGCTTCACAAAATGGTGGGGCCCAGAATGGAGGTCATGCGCCTTCCCAAGGAACAACGACTCAGCCAATGTCAATTAGACCAGTGCCTCCAGCTTCTACTTCTGGAGGGGTTGTTGGTCCCACCACAAACTTAAATATAGGGATGGACTATTGGGGTGTACCTACGCCATCCCAAATCACTCCGGTGCGTGGAAAGGTCCCTGGTGCTTCAGTCGGAGGTTTGGTTCCTTCTGGGCAGAACATTCCATCAGAACTTTGGTTGCAGGTTTCATTCTAAGATTCTCTTTTACTCTAAGGATGTTGCTTTGTTAATAATGTTGACAATGCATTGGTCTAAGAGTTCCTGCCCCTTACTTTGTTAATAATGTTGACAATGCATTGTTTATTTTATTATATTCTTTCCAAGGTATTGCAGAAACATTCATGCCTGGGCGTGAGAGTTGGCTTGGAGTTGTCTAAGTTGCCCATTTTGTTTTGATTTTGGCAAGGATGGCAATTTCGGTTTCGGACCCGGTTTCGGCCAGGTCCGAAACCGAAACAGTATCGGTTTTGATTTTGGTTTCGGCCTGAAACATAATAGAATAATATTTTTTAAGAGGAGAGTTGGCATTCGGTTTCGCCCGGTTTTGGGCTTATGGTTTCGGATCGTCCAGGTCCGAAACCGATACGTTTCGGTATCGTTTTCGGCCGAAACTGCCATCCATGGATTCTGGTGGTTGGTCTGTTAGTAGTAAACAGTACAGCTGTTAGTGCACTGTTGGTCTTCACTATCTTTTGAAATGCCCTTTTTGAAAAAATCTTTTGAAAGGTGGATGGCATATCTTTTATCAATGGGAAAGAAAAAGGGTTGCACATGTACCAGTCAAGAAGGAATTTGAAACATACACAGCAAAAAATTTCCAAATGTTATATTTTAGTTTCTTGTTATTGACTCCCCATATACTTAAGCTTCATGGTTCATGCTTTTTCTGCATTTGTTTTTCAAGTTCAAGAATTGTATTTTAAGTTGAACATATCTAGAGAACCTTGCAAGGGTGAACCCTGACCACTCCACCTTGTCCCTTGGCACAAGAGCAGTTAAGAGACTGAAATAAGTATCACTTATGAGCAGAGGACTTCAAGTTGCAGAAGATCATGTTGAGTGATTGTTCATGGGTTGTTCCTCAGTGAGTCAGTGGTCCTAAGATTTCCCCTCATAAGTTTCACTAGTTCATGAGGGGCATCAGTCAACAGCATTTTGTGCAGACTGTTCTTAAATTTTGAAATACATTATTCCAAAATAATTTGAATGTTTCCATATTAAGCCTTTGCAATTAATTTGCATGTATGATAAACGTGTATGACTTGGCATTGTTGATGCTAGCAGTTTCCTTCTTTGATGCTATTGCCAAGTGACAAAATGTTGAGTTTTTAATTAAGCCTCTACGGTCATGATTGAGATGTGACAAATTTTATTATGTACTGGATGTTAGCCTGATACACATCCTCCTCCTTTCTCATCTGGGCTTGGGACCAGCCATAGTGGAGTTATAATATAATTGCACAGAGCAAAATACTCGTCATGGGCTTTGCCATCTATGGGGTGCTCAAGGATGAGGCCCTTATGGACCCATGGGACTATCCCCCCTTCCCACATTTCTTTTTGAAAGTGGATGGTACCGCATCATTTATAAAAGAGTAAATGAGGATGTACAAGTAAGAAGGGATTGTTCCCCAAAGTAACTCCCCTATATAATAGGCAACGGCCTCCCTACCCTTAAAGCAGGGGTAGAATAAGAGATTCACATTTTTCTGCTCTGCAAAAAGTCTCTGAAATCTAGACAGTTTGTAGGATTCTGGGTTCTCTTTTGAAGATTCTGCTATTCCTCTCCCTCCAAATGCTCCAAAAGGTTGCATGCAAGATCAGCCACCACAACTAGTAATCGACCTTTGAGTTCCATTGCACTTGCCATTTTCTGATGAATTTATCCACTGGGCCCTCAATAGGTATGGCACACCTGAGTTTAGTGAAGATGTGCTGTCACACCTCACTACCTCAGTCACAATCTAAAAATAAGTGGTCCATAGATTCCTCCTCCTTCCCACACATGCTGCACACCATATCCGTTCCGACCATGAACCTGGCCAGTCTATCCCTTGTAGGTAATCGGCATAAGGATATCCTCCACATGAGCACCTTTACCATGAGGGGATTGGGTGTTCTCCAAACTTGCTGGAACAGGGGATGTCTAGTTCTCCTATCAACAATAAAGGAGTATGCTGACCGAGCAGAAAATACTCCTGACGGGTTCCATTTTCAAACCCACTGATCTCTGGATGTGAGATCCAGGTTGAAGCCATGAAGCAACGCCAAAAGGCCAACCATTTCTGAAATCTCATCTTTTTTCAACCTCCTCCTAAAAGTCGGGCACCAACCATTTGTGGGATCATAAGCTTGTCTTATCAACATCCGTTTGTTAGTTGCAATGTGAAATAATGTGGGGAACCTGCTCGCCAGGGTGAAGATGGGTAATCTACACGGAGTTGATTCCCGATTTTAACCTACGCGGAGGCCTGGATAACATCAACAGCTTGCAGGATACCTTTCCAGATTGGTCACAATAAATAAACTTGCGAGGGGGTGAGATCCCGAATTCGGTTTCTGTGATACTATTTATCTTTTATAAGCTGAAGCCAAAGGCCATTCTCTGCAGTTCCAATCTTTCATAGCCATTTAGCAAGGAGAGCTAGGTTAAACAGCCTAATATTTTTGAAGCCTATGCCATTGCCTCTTTTGGTTTGATAGACTCGGTCCCAATTGACATCATGCCAACCTCTTACTCTTTCTGCACCACACTGCCAGAAAAGTCTGCATTGGATACTTCGTAATTTTGCAGCCACCGAGCAAGGAATCCGGACCATGGATAGGAAGTACACCGGGACTCTCCAACACTGAATTGCACAGAGCTGCCCTACCCTCATAAGAGAGTAGGCTTCCCTTCTATTCAGCCAGCTTCGTATCAAATTTTTGAATGACCAACTGCCAATCTCTGCACCCTATAGGTCTGCCAGCCAGAGGAAGTCCCAAGTAAGTGATGGGGAACTGATCAATCTGGCAACCGAGAATGAGGGCTGCCCTCTGCAAGGAATGATCCTCCATGTGACAAGCTTGCCCTTGTGAAAATTAACCTTTATGCTGGTCACCTCCTTCAGCAATTCGAGCAAATATCTGGCGGTAAATAGCTGCTCCTCGCGATGATATCATCTGCATATTGAAGTTGTGAAATGTTACATCGCCCTTGCCACATTGCGGAAGGATGGATTTGATCCCAGGACCTTCCTCATGAGAGTGCAACTCATTGACGTTGAGCCATCGGTTCATACGCAAGGCAATGAGAGATTTAAGAGGATGTCATGTACTGGGTTAGGGCAAGTTGGTTGAAGAGGAGTTCATCCAAAGTCGCTTGCAGTTGACAAGTCTCCTTAAAGTTGAATGGAGTTCAATGTTGGATGGTAAGGCACATATGAAAATTGTGTGTGGCTGAGACGAGGACATTGAGGTAGACGTGGAGAAAGACTAAGAAGGAGAAGATTTGGAAGAAATGTATAAGTGGAGACCCAGGTGTAGATCCAATCAGTGTAAAGCTTAGGGAAGATATGTCTAGAAACCGAGAAGGCCTGATCATGTGCATTGTCACCCAAATTTAATGCCAGTTAGAAGGTGTAATCAGATCAAGTGAAAGATGGGAAAAGGACTTAGGGGAGGCCTAAAACAGGATGTGTTGATGTAGGAACAAATAAAGGACTTTACCATCCTCGGTTTAACCACAAATATGGTATTGGACTAAAAATAATAATGATGGGACGGGTTTCCTGTAGCTCACACCAAATAAATGAGACAAGGCTTTGGTGACGACAATGATGAGGCCTTTAGTTCTCTAACACCGGTTTGGCACTAGTTTATTCAGGAAATTAACCACCACTCTGGATATTATAGACAGCTGGAGTGCATCATGTGACAAAAGAATTATTCCCCTTGGGTATATCCATATGTCTGATAGTGCTCTCAGTCTGGACTTAGTTATGAGCTTTGCAGAACAAATGGAGTTTATCCTTGGGCTATATAATGGAGGGTAAGATGGGTCACTATGTTTTCTACTGGTGATTGACATTAATATGTGCCAATGCACCAATGATACTGAGATAACATCTGATTTGAGCTCTAGATTTGATATGTTCTACAGATGATGGTGACAATTGTGTTTGACCTTTGAAGTTGGTGTAAAATGTATCGAGGGCATGACAATGATGTATGCTAGGAATGGGGGAAAAAAAGGAGAAAAAAAACTCGTTCTGATACAAAGTACTTCACTTGACGCTTGTAAGCAGGCTTTTGTACAGTTATGTATATTGTACAATACTTCACAGAATTTATCGATTTTCAAACTCTTTTTTTGAGGGATTAAAGTCTTCATATGTTGTTTTTATTCATAATGCTGGTGGGGCTTCTAAATATTTCTACTTGCAGTTTATCATTATTGATATTTCTGATGCTCAATTACTTTTATCCATCTCAGGATGAAAGAGAACTTAAAAGGCAGAGAAGGAAACAATCAAACAGGGAATCAGCCCGGCGATCTAGGTTACGCAAGCAGGTATGTTCTTATGGTCCACCCGTCTTAACTCAGCCCCAACCCCCCCTCTTTCCTCTTCCATGGTCCTGTTATGCTTGCATGCCGAGTGTTTTGCATGGACTTTAACCTCTGTCAGTTTGAGAAATTTCAAGGGCTTTGAGTACTTGGCCTCGTGTTATCGAGTCCACTGGTTTAGTTGTATGGTATGGGTATCTTGAATCTCTTGGCCAGGAGCAAGGACAATTCTCCTGTAGTCCTGTGCTTCATAACCTAAACTTATGTATCTTGAGGAGATGTTGAATTATGGTAAATTATTGCGAGTTCCAGGCAGAATATGAAGAATTAGCTGCTCGTGCCGACTCTTTGAAAGAAGACAATGCTGTTCTTAGGGCAGAAGCAAGCCGTTTGCGCAAGGACTATGAACAACTTCTTGCTCAAAATAACTCTCTGAAGGTACAGTTATTCTTTGAATATTAACTGTAAACTACTTGCTTAGCTGCAAATTAATACTTGAAAAATAATTCAATAAACCGTGTGGTATTTCAGGAGAAACTTGGGGAGACGCCCAATGGAGCTGAGGATTCTAGATTTGATAGGAATGGGCAACATTATAGTGGTGATGATCGGCAGGAGCATTCGGATTCTGATGCACAAGCAACACAGAAAGATCCCATGCAGAGTGGTCATTAGAATTATTTCACAGTTTCTTTCCCAGCACCTCGACTGATGTTCAGTTTATCAGTATAGCTCGTCATATAAAATGTTAAGAAAGGAGTTTACTATTCATTTATGTTGGATGATTGCTGAGTAGAAGTGTTGTCAATGCTGACCACTCTAGGCATGTATTCACAGCGTACTGATGTCTTGACTGATCTTTTTAACGGTCAAAGCTGAATCAGACGTTTACTGTGGAACTCAGTCTTACCCTTGTTGTTTTGAGGGTTGTGACTCTCCATCTTACTCTGTATGACGTACAATTGATGCAAATGTATAATTAGTCAATCACTGACTGTGCTGTAATTGAAGTTCCATGTATTTGAATACCTCTCCAGTTTGTTTTCATATAGTGATGATGGTGATATTGTCCCATGTTGCTATATTCTGTCTTTATGGGCAATGCCTGTGAAATTGCATGCGTGTAGCACTGTAGCAAATGAACATGGTAACGGAAAAGCGTAGTTAATTTCCCACTGACTTGCTGCAGAAAATGTGGTTGTTAATGCTTTGGGTCTTCTGTAGCTGTAAAATGGTTTTATCACCAATTCCCATGCTTTGTGGGGGAATCTACTTCCGCTTGGAGAGTACTGACCGCCGATTTCTTGTGGTTGTGGAACATCTTCTTAATGTAGTTATTGATTCTAATCATCCATTCCTCAGATATTCAAATGTTAAGTGGGGAAATTGGGCTGTTTCATTAACAAAGTGTTTTTTTACATTTATACCCTTGTAATCTTTAGTTTTTGCATCCATACCTGGATTTGCATGAATTGTCAAAAATATGCCTGAATAACCCAAATAGTTGCAGTTATACCCTAACCATAACTTGAGTGTGTAGTTTAAATTTTAAATGTTGAAAGGATGAATCTACCTTTAAGTTAAGTTTTATAGGACTTTGAAGAAATCACATGGTCTTAAGGGTGTTTTTGAATTTGTACACATATTTTCAGTTTTTGTAGTACTTATGTAGGAATATTTATGCAAAGTTAATGGCATAAGGATTAGAAATGTATGAGTGCAACTACTTGGATGTACTCGGGAGTATTTTTTACAATTCATGTAAATTAATAGTATATATGAAAAATTGATGATTGTGGGGGTATCTATATATGTAAAAAAACTCTTGAGAAAAACACACTTGAAATGTTCGTTAAGAATGTGTCAACAGAATATGGCTGATGGTGATGCCAGCGCTCTTATGAGTTATGACAGTATGTTGCTTCATGGAGAGGGAATTAGTATTTTTGTTGCAATCACTAGATAGCAAGGTTCGCTGTTGGTATGGTATGTTACGCAACCGTTGCTCTCTCCTTTGGCCTCCCCCTCCTGCGACAACCTCCTCCTTCCCCGCCGTGGCTCATACCGTACCGGCAACCGGCAAAGCCAGGTTTCCCTAAATACGATATGAATTCGTACTGATATGTTATGAGTCGACGAACTTCACAAGGCATTGGAGTAGATCTTAATTTGACACCAAATGTGCTGTGTAGTCCTATTCATCCATTTCCTGGAGGAGATCATTTAGGCAGGGATGTGGATTTTGGAAGTGATTCAGTAGAACATGCAAGGGAGGGAGTGACAGGATTAGTCCAGATGGAATGCAAATTGTTGAAAAATAAACCTCGTAGCATTCTACAAAATAACGTTTATTCCAACCGGGTAACCGGGGCTTCCAGTATGTAGCATCATGTGAACACAGTTGTAAAGTAAATGACTGGTCATGGCCAATGGGTTGTATACCAGAGAAAGGGGCACTTGATTTCTGGTTCTGCCCATTGTCAACTGGGGACCTAACAATGTGGGACTCAAGATTTCTCCAAAGTTGCAGTTTTTGATGTGCGGAAACTCTGTGTCTTGTTGGTTAGGAGCATGTGAGAGATTTTCAGGATGGTTTAATTAGCAAGTTTTTCCTGGTTCTCCATTTGTCCTGTGCCAACTGATCGATGAACCCCACCGGCCACGTTTTGGGAGGAAACTGATCTCAGGTCATTGAAACTTGTTCTGCCAGTGTTAGAAGCTCGATCTGAGCATGTGATCTAGCTAGCTAGCCGAGCGATCGGAATCATAGTCCCATTTGAACGATTGAGATAAAAAGCCATGCATCGAGCGCTTTGTTCCCAGAACCCTTAAAAAGAAATTACATTCCATAGAGAACGGCATAAAAACGCCACCATCAAATTAAGGATGCATGCAAGCCAACATTGGCTGACACCTACAGCCCGTAGAATGGTTCTAGTACGGCCGAACAAGTAGGAGAAGACTATATATGATCCGCGTCTGGAAGGGCGGGTTTCTACCTCGAACAGATAACTGCATGCACTGAGTCTTCTGGCAGCTGAATAGGGAGAAGAGGGCTCTCAGCAGATGATAGGTGATCAGAGAGAATCTCGGTGGTGTTACTTGATCTCGACCTAAGAAAAGGTGGTTAAAGAATCTCCGTCCTAGACGAAGCTGAGGATGGAGGAACTAGGAATCAGCGGAGGAACACCAACTGAGGACCTCTACCTCACCCAAATCGGTGAAGATCCCAGTCAAACCCTAAGAATCGATTCTCTCCTGTCCGAGGAAGAGAAGAGGGCTTTCCAGCATTTCCTAGAAGCCAACGAAGATATGTTCACCTGGTATGAGGATAAACTCCCTGTGAACGCCACGGAAATAAGAGAACAAGATAGATGACCGCGAGAGTGGTCCTTGCGGGTTGTAACATAAAATCCCGTGTGAGTGCATGCGTGATACATGCAGTGTGATTGTTAAGGGTCGAAGACTCCAAAATAGAAAGAGAAGTGATCGCACATTATATCTTAGGTGCGGGAGATTTGTGAGGGTTCTGGTAGTATCTTGAATTTTTTTAAAATACCGAATATCATGATATTATTTAATTATTATATTATTTTATTCTTGACTCATATTTTAAAATGTTAAAAAAATATAGAAAAATATGTATCATGTGCAAAACGTTATTTTCAACAACTTTGTCTTAAGAAACGGACCCAGAATAAAATTGGATTAGGCCCAATTTTAAATTTTATGCTAAAAATCGTAGCTTTATAAAGAACAACCTAAATCACCTAAATTGGACCTTAATTCTCGCCCTAATGGGCTCTAATCGAAGTCTAACCCTAGCCCAACCCTTTTTGATTGATTCTTCTTCGAAAATCCTAACCCTAGACGCTTCAATTTGGCACGGCGGCGGCGGATTTGATCAATCCCAAATTTCTCGCCGTTTTTCACTCTTTGGACTCTTGGGTCGAATTCGATCTCTAGAAGCTTCAGTAGGGTCTATAAATAGAGGGCTTCGACCTCCGGTGACCCTCATTTGATCATTTGGTCGGCGGTGTGGTCGATCGTGGCCGGACTAGGACGAATTTTGGGCGTTTGAGGCGGTGCGATTAGGGTTCCGACGCGCGTTTTCTCTCTTCCTTTTCCGTCGATTAAGGTAGGTGTCTCTCGGGCTAAACATTAATTAAATCATGCTAGCATGTTCATGTTAATGTCCTCTTTCCAATGATGCTATTTTGCCCAATTTTCATTCACTATACAGTTTGTATTTATCGTTTAATCAAGGGTGTGTTAAAGTTTCATCGTCTTCATTTTACCTCTGTTTAGGTTAGTATACCATAGACGAAAGTTTAATTAAAGCATGTCATGTTATTCCCAATCGAGTGCTCTTTCCAATGATACTAATGTGCCCAAATTCTGTTGAGTAGATTGTTCGAAATCATCATTTTAGTCAAGGTCTGTCGGGGTTCGCGTCGGCAGATCTCTATTTTAGAAACGGTCCTTCCAGTGACCGCATGGCGAAGTGGCGGTCGCGCGATAGATCGTCTGGATACCCTAGTTTTCAAAAAAAAAATATTAACGAAACGGTCCTTGCCTGAGCGTTTATGACATAAAGCGGTCTTCCTCTTGACCGTTTTCTGGCCTCACACAGTAAAAAATTGATGCTTGTTTTCTGCGTTTTGACTGATTATTAGCTAGTGTCCAGCATGTTTATTTGACCAGTAATGATGCAAAAACATACTGTTAACTTGGGATAATAAAAACTGAAATCAATTTTCATAATCTTCATGATTATTTCCTTCTTGATTATCATCCTTAGACAACCATGTGAAACATGTGTAGAATAAACAAGTTTTGGTCGATTTAAATAATTTTTGCCACTTATAAATTGTTGAATATTGTTCATAATGTTCTGTTTGACAGTCATACCACTCCGGTGATATTGACTGATCGCACCGTTCACGTTTTCCATGTTTCTAAGCCTTAATCTTGTAATAGTTGGGACTCTCTACCGGATACTCCTTCCGTTGGACTAGGATCACTATTATGAGACCCCCGTAAGACTCCGCGAGCCTGAGATTCTCACTAGGACGCCGAGCAGGTTGTACCACTAAGACCTGAACCCGCCGGCTTGCTTGACTCACGTTTTGGACAACCCAACATCGGGGTTGTTCTACTCAGCTTGCTAGCGGCCTTCCTGGGACCGCTAGGGCTCCCTAGCGGCCCTGGCTAGATCGCTAGGTCCCCCTGACCTGGCTATGAGCCGGATTGATATGCCGACTTAATCTTGTTCCAAGTCGACCCTACCCTGGTCAAGTCGACCGAAGTCCCCTCTATCAACTTAGGTTGCGTGGGCTGGACCCTGGTTCGGTACCACCCGGCCTCAAGGTGATCGAGGACCCGACTAAGTCGGCGGAACCACCTTGCTGTACCCAACATGAAAACGGTCCAGGTTAGACCGTTAGGCTCTTCCTAGCGGTCAAGGTAAGACCGTAACCCTTGAGGCAGAATGCGTTTTCGTGGGTTTTTGTGTGTTGAAGCAGCCGTGCTGAGGATGGCTTTGGACTGCGAAATCTTGTCTTGATTCATGATCGTTTTCTTGAACTTTGACGTTCAAGTCACATTCCCACGACTTCTCATCTCCACTTACTTGGAATTTCATTGATCTTAGAAATAAGTTACATAAACTTAGCCTTGGAACTCTTGGCCATTTATATAAGTGAATGTCTAGATTGGGATTTATGATCTAAACCCTTCAGTGCCAACACATCATAAGGGCCCGGTCTCGTCCTGAGAGGAGCGCCCGAAAGTACTCGTGCTCCGGGGAGTTTGTAATGACAAGGTGTGGCATTGCACCGCAGTGCATGACTAGCGTGTTAATCTACGACATTCTACTTCACTCAATCACTTGAAATTTTTTACGTGACGTGACGTGCGTGCTTGACATGGCCAAATTCATAGGGAAACGTTACTTGAAACCCCGTGAAAAACTCGTGTTATACTTGCATTTATTCTTGAATACCATCTATCTTTTCCTTCTCTAATTTGTCACTTATCGCATGTTTATATGTTTATTTTGATTATTTTACCGCATTGCCATACATGATAAAATGATTAATCACTTAAACTATGCCTGGTGATAGAGATATAAAATCCTACTGAGCTCTCGCTCACTCAGTTTTTCCCACCTTTTCAGGTAGCTCGGATGAGGAGACTCAAACTGATGGGCTCGGGCAAGAGTGATGGCAGGAGAGAGCCAGTTAGCGTTGGTCGTGTCTTTCTTTAGAGTCAATGTAGTTACGTCAATCGTGAAATGTCTTGAGTCATAGTAGGTCTTGTATTCTTTTCCTCTATGTCAGTTATTGTTAAGTTAGTAAAGTCCACGAGATGTCAGTTGTAATAAGTACACTTCATCTTTATAATCAATAAAATTTTAGTTATTTGCATGTAAATTATTGGCCTTTTGATGTATGGTCTCTTGTGGCAATGAATGCTCTGATTGACATGAATCTTACAATTGCTGCGTTCCGATTTTCCGCATCGGGGGGTGACAGTTCTGTTCTTCACTTCCCTCGGCTGGCCGATGAAAAGAGCTATTCTTTGATTACCTTTGCAAGAAAATAAAATAAACACCAAACTGGATTAAAAACAATGGCAGTATAATATCAATCCCTTGTGATAAAAGAATAATGAAATCATGAACAAATACACACCTTGTTGGTGTTATTTTAAACCTCTTTTTTTATCCAAAGTATGGGAATTGCTATGATGAAATGTGATTTATGCAAAAATGCACGAATATGTGGTTCTCTTATGAAGAGAAATGAAACACGAACTAAGACAACAAATGATGCATGCAGCTAACAAAAAAAATACAAAAGAAGAGTAAGGGGAAGAAAGACTTATTGTGGCGTCGACAGCGGGCTTCGATGGAGTCCGACAGTGTGAGGACATTGTGCACGAGCAGGGGATGAGGGGATCACTCTTCTCTAAAATGATTGGGCACTCGAAACTTCGTTAGAACCTCCCCTTAGTCCAAAGGAAATCTCACGAGCTCAGAATGATTTCTTCAGAGTTTTCCCCTCCTCTCAATAAGGATTTTAAAGCTCTTTGTTTATGAGAGGGAGTGCCTTATTTATAGGTAGACGGGTAAAAGAGACGTCCCTAGGATGGGACGCCTATGTAAGGACATGTCCCTTTGACCAGACACCTCTTCAGAATTGAGGCGTCCTATATAAGCAGGGTCTATTTTAAAAGGTGTCCTCGGAAGGAGACGCCCTTTTAAAGGTGTCCTATTAAGGGCCCTTTCTCCTCTCAGCGCCAAACATGGTGCCTCATTCTCACAATTGTCAACCCCCCCACGGCGCACACGTTGAAAGACGTCGATTTGCTACAGTAACTGTTATAATATCGCTATAGTAATCGACGCATGTGCTAAAAACTAGGGGTTTTGGTGCCTGCCTTTGACTAGAAAGAGGTGTGATGTGACACGCCCTTGGAATTTAACAAGCAAGCACAATTCACAATAGTAACGGACCGAAAACGACGGTCACTCACCCGACACTCACCCAAACTCGGGGTAACTCGGTGATGCCAAGTGGAAGATGTGAGGGCTGGGCCCTTGCTGGTAGAGGGCCAGCAAGGCCAAGGTTGGTTCCCAAGGGTATGGAGGCCCAATTCAATGGAGCCGACGTTGTGCCGAGGGCACGGGTTACACTCTTCCCCACGGTGGTCACTTGAAGCAACGAAGCTTGAGGGACCGAGCACTCACTCTCACGGCCAGCGGAGCTATGAGCTAATATTGAAAGGACAAGCACTAAGGGAAGCAAGGTTAGAACACTTACTCGACCGGTTTGAAGAAACCGGTCCCGCTCGGAGACGTGGGCGAGCGGGGAGCGTGGGTTCCCCACACGCTGCGCCGGAGTAGTTTGAACCTGTTTTAAAGATTTACAACACTACTCCCCATACAAGGGGGTGGAACAAGGGGAGGGGAAGTCACACATACATTCAAACACTACCTCCCGCAGGGAGGGGCTTTAAGCCGGCCAGGCGGGGAGGGGAAAAGCTGAAATAGAAGCCGAACGGATGGAAGACGTCGGTTCTGCCCGCTCTCTGGAACATGGGACAGACAGTTGAAGTTGACACTTCTGCGGCCACTCCCGAATTTTTTTATCGATGAGACCAGTGGGAAAATCTTCGGGGTTGGATCAGGTTGACGTCCAATTTTTATGGAATTTCCTGGTTGACGGTGCTGGTCGGGGAAGAGCCACGAACAGGACCCCTGAGTTCTGGTTTTGACTGCTACGGTACCACAGCAGCAGAAAGAGGAGGCCTCCACGAGCACTCCTGATCTCTGAATCCAGCGTTGCTAGAGTCGTTGGAATCGCTGTCGAGTTCTCTTTGAAACGAGACCCGCCGGGATGCCAGAAGATGTCGGAGCAGATTGGGAGAGCCCAAACAGTGGACATGGTTCGGTTCAATCCTAGGGGGGATAGAACTGTGCACCCTGAGGAGAAAATTAGGAACTCACTTGTCTGGGGTCCAATCGGGAAACCGCTTCTTGATACTGGAAGATGACTCGTTGTAGAAGGTCTCGGCCAAGCCCCGCCTCCAAATCTTCAGGTGGCCAATCGTGGGAGCCTCTGCAAGCAGCCTCAGGTTGGCAGTCTGGAGGAGGATGCGCAGTCTGGGGAGATTGGCTCCCCCGGGCAGCCACGAGCTCAGAATGGGACGAGACCACCGCCGTTGCGAAGAGGACAGGGAGAAGCTTCTGACGGTAACACTTGGGCCTCCAGGAACACCGGGATGACATCGTGGCTGAATCTACAAGATGCTGGTACTCTGCTGCCTGCGAACTAAGAAGTGTAGGTGGGAGATGAGGTAAATGGGAGGGGAAAGAGGGTGGATGGGTGTGGAGGCAACCCTTGGCTGTTAGGGGGTCTGGGAGGGGGCAAACCAAGGTGAGGGAGGGGGAGAATGGGGGTAGGAAGGTGGTCTAACAGGTGGTGAGAGAGAGAGCTCCGAATTTGGGACTATGAGGGAGAGGGAGAGGGATGGTGATTTCCCTATTTGGGGTGGTCCAAGGTTTGGGGGATGAGGGAGTGGAGGGAAAATAATTCAAATCTTCCCTTGGGAGCTAGGGAGATTGTGTGGGGAAGGGATGAGATTATGTTGGGGGGAGGGAGATTGTATTGGGAGGGTCAAGGATTCTCCTAGGGAGGGGGTGGATTTGGTGGGAATTGGTGGAGGGGCATTGATAGCACCTAAGGAAGGGAAGGGGTGGTTGGGTGGCAGGTTTGGTGGCAGGTTTGAGGGCTGATGTGGATGGTGAGGTGGAGGAGAGAGAGAGGGGCGGCCTAGAGAGAGGGGAGGGGAAGAGAGAGAAGGGGTGCGCCCCCTTTAGAGAGAGAAGGGAGAGAGGAGAGGGCTTCTCACCCTAACCCTAGACTTCACACCTTGAATACTCAAATTTTGTGGAGGATTCAAAATATGCAAATTCTCATTAACTTCAAATGGGGAGAAATGGGGTCCTATATATAGGCAACCCACATTTTATAAAAAGTTCCCGACTCTTGCTACAATGACAAATAACCAAGGGAGTAAGGGGGGCCCCTGGGCCTAGCCCAAAGAATTGGGCCCATTAACTAATCTAATCAACTTAATGGCACTCAAACTTAGGGAAATAAACAAAAGACCTAGGGACATGACTCAAATAAATGGGAAAATACATCAAACGACTCAAATAGAAAGTTCAAAATGGATAATTGGGCCCACATGGAGTGATGTCCGAGCTCAAATAACTTTGGAGTGTGAAGATGACCCGAGCCAGAGCTGAGGGAGTCGTGGGTGATGCCTCCATCAAATCCCCTAGGCTGCGAAGAGCTCGACTCTGTCGAGTAGGGGTCTATCTTGCTGTGATACTGCTCGAGAAGGTCAGGATCCAGCTGCTGGAGGTCTTCCCGACTCACCCACGAATCCTCCGAAGGAGGCCGATCCTTCCACCTGACGAGATAGCGCTCGTATACCTTGCTCCTGGTGTTAGTGACATGTTCATCCAATATTCGCTCAACTCTCTCACGCTGGGCTCTCTTGGCTGGTGGACTCTTCTCACGGGTGGGTGCTCTCTCAATGGGGGGAATAGGCTCAATATCCTCACTGGGTACCACCGTGGGACCCTTATATGGCACTAGGTCGGCCACGTTGAATGTGGAGCTCACTCTATACTCCTCGGGGAGATCTAACTCATAGGCATTAGTGCCAATGCGTCTCATAACTTAGAAGGGACCAGCCCCACGAGGTCTAAATTTTGAGATGGCTCCTGGGGAGAGTCTCTCCATTCTCACTATCACAAAGTCACCCACGTGGAATTCTTGGTGATGTCGATGAGAGTCGGCCTGCCTTTTATAAGTCTCATTCTTATTGCTAATGTGTTTGCGAATTTCTTCATACAATTCTCTAATATGTTGGGCAAATGACTCAGCTGTAATAGACACTCTAGCATACTGGGGAAGGGGAATGAGATCTGAAGGTTTCCTTGACTTGTACCCATGTACAGCCTCAAATGGACTCATCCCTATGGATTTGTTGACAGAGTTGTTGTATGCAAATTTAGCCTGAGGTAGAATGAGATCACAATTCTCTGGACGATCCTCAACTAGACACCTAAGGAGGTTCCCTAGACTCCGATTGACAATTTCGGTTTGGCCATCAGTTTGAGGGTGGTAGGCCGTGGAGAATTTAAGGAGGGTACCCATCAAGCGCCAAAGAGTCTTCCAAAAGTAACTGGTGAACTTGACATCCCTATCGGAGACTATGGTCTTGGGTAGACCATGGAGGCGAACAACCTCATCAAAGAACAATCGGGCCACACGGGAGGCATCGGAGGTTTTGGAGTATGGTATGAAGTGGGCCATCTTAGAGAATCGGTCAACTACCACAAAGATCGAATCATGTTTCCTTTGAGTCCTGGGTAGGCCTAACATAAAGTCCATGCTTAAGTCTTGCCATGGGCGGTCGGGGATGGGGAGAGGGGTATAAAGGCCGGTGTTTTGCTTCACCTGTTTGGCCGAAGCACATGTGCGGCATTGACCCACAATCTTGGCCACGTCTCTCTTGAGCCTTGGCTAAAAGAATTGACCCTCAACTAGAGCAATGGTCTTATGAACCCCAAAATGGCCGGCTAGCCCTCATGCATGTAACTCCCAAACCAAGAAATCACGGAGCGAGGTCCGTGGTATGCAAATCTTTGACCCCTTGAACAGAAACCCATCCTCCAAGATGAAACCTTCATGTTCTTTGCTAGAATGGGTGGTCAAGGTGGTATAGATGTGCCCAAAGTCGGGGCAGCCATGGTACTCATCCTTGAGCCTCTCAAATCCGGTAACCTCCACTTGGATAGTGGATAACAAAGAGATCCTCCTACTGAGGGCATCCGCAGCGCGGTTCTCACTTCCAGCCTTGTGTTTGATTACAAAGGTATAAGATTGGATGTACTCAACTCATCGGGCATGTCGGGCATTCAACTTTTGCTGGGAGTTGAGGTATTTTAGGGCCTCATGATCGGAAAAGATGACAAATTCTTTAGGCAACAAATAGTGCCTCCAATGTCGGAGGGACTAAACCACGGCATAGAACTCTTTGTCATAAGTAGAGTACCGTGTCCTAGCATCACATAGCTTCTCACTGAAGAAGGCCACTGGGTGACCCTCTTAACTAAGGATCCCTCCTATTCCTATCCCGGATGCATCACATGTGACTTCAAAGACCTTAGAGAAATCGGGTAGACATAGGACCGGGGCTTGGGTCATCTTTTCCTTAAACTCTTGTAAGGCTTTGGAGGCTAGTTTGATCCATACAAAAGTCCCCTTTTTGAGGCAATCGGTGATGGTGCTAAATCCCCGAATAAACCTCCTATAGAATGTGGTCAACCCATGAAAACTTCGGACCTCATGAAGGGTGTGGGGTTCTGGCCAATCTAGAATAGCTTGGACCTTCTCGGGGTCCATGGAGACACCTTTGGTAGACACCACAAATCCTAGGAAGGTGATGGATGTGGTCATGAAGTGACACTTGCCTAGGTTGGCAAATAGACTCTCATGTCGAAGGACGATGCAAACTTGCCTAAGGTGGTCATGGTGGGCCTCTTGGGATTGACTATATATGAGGATGTCATCAAAGTAGACCACTAGAAAGACCCCATGAAAGGCCTAAGGACCTCCGTCATGAGACGCATGAAAGTACTTGGGGCATTTGAGAGCCCAAAAGGCATGACCAACCATTCATACAAGCCATCCTTGGTCTTGAAGGCCGTTTTCCATTCATCTCCGGGCCTAATCCTAACTTGGTGATAGCCACTCTTAAGGTCAATTTTGAAGAAAATAGTGGCTCCTGCTAGCATGTCAAGCATGTCATCAAGCCTAGGAATGGAGAACCTATACTTGACGGTGATCTTATTAATGGCCCAACTATCTACACACATCCGCCATGATCCATCCTTCTTGGGAGTGAGAAGGGCCGGTACGGCACATGGTGGTGGGGACACCGAGCCCACTACTGGACCCACTACTCAGAGCCGACGGCGCACTGCCCCGACACCGAGCTTGTGGCTCGGAGATTCACTCGAAGACTCGGCATCCTGAGTATTTTATTTATGTCTTGAGTATTTGTGTGTATGTAAGTAAAATACATGTATTCCTACATGTATTTTTACTTTCGTCTTATTAGACTAGTCATAGTCAATAAACATGTGTATTTTGTGTATTTTATTTTCTTAAAACCCAAGAGTCAAAAGTTAGGTAGGTGAGTTTGTTTTATTAGGCTAAGGACATATATGCTATTTGTAAAGCTTGAGGGTGTGGTTGCTATAGCCTCCTCCTATATAAAGGAGGCTCATGTAATGGTTTAGATATGATGAATGCTTAAGAGATTTGATATCACGTAAGGAGCCTTGCCCCTTGGTGCCTTCCCTTCCCTCTTTCTCTTTGTGAGTTTGAGTGTGTCGCCCGGTGTGAGACCGTCCGGCGTGAGGCCGAGCTGTGCGAGACAGTTAGTTATCCAATCCTAATCGTGTCCCGGAGTTACCGTCGATCCATTTTCACGTCGCCGTCTCGTCAGTCGCCAGTCCTCCTCTTGGGGTTTGGTGAGGGTGCATCTAATCACTCCTAGATGGGAGTTGGTAGATGGAATGGTGTAGTCTAGACTCGACTCATCGTACTGGGCCTCATACTCTTCTTCCCAATCTAGTGAGGCTTCATGGACCTCTACCACACTCTCAAGTTCCCCTTGGGGTGGGGGAGCTTCTTCCTCAATAAGTAAGCTAGACTGTGACGACCCGAGAATTCGGTTACCGGGAAGGCCCGATAACCTGAGACTCGAACCGCCGCCCACGAGCCGGGAGGGCTCGGAAGGGCTAAAAGGAGTGTGGAGGTACAAGGAAATAGGAAATAATGCAGGATAATTCAACAATTAACAGAAGTAAATAAACAATAACTACAACAGAGTTCAGTCCAACAGAAAGTACAGTCTAAAGTAGTAAAATGTACCACATGCCAAGTGAACACTCGGCCCGGCAAGCTGGCAACTAAGAACCTCCACGCAACGCCCTCGAACCTCGAGGAAGAACCGCCGCACCTAAAACGCAGGGGTGAGCCTCCTGTCACTGGCCCAGTAGGGATCCCGCGGAACCCCAACTGAGAACAACGGCGGCACTGAAAGCAGTAACTACGAAAGCAGGAAAGTAACTACGGTGGCCGGCAAAACCTCGGCTCTACAGCTACTCTTACTGTACCAGAAAACACGACCTAGTCTCCCGTCGGGGGACAACCAAGCCACGCACCTGACCACCCGATTCCACGATCGGGGACCACCAGACACGAACCGCCCTAGCCACGCTACTAGGAAAAACGCCACGATACCTCCGTAACGGAGGCCTGCCCTCACAAGGGCCCGAGCCAAAACCACACGGTCAGGGAACACGGTCACGACCTCACCGTCGTGAACACAACGCTGTCTAGGGAAAGGCCCTCGGTGACGCTCACCGGAAACCCCAGACCTCAACTCCGGGAACACTCCCGAAACCACTCACGAAGTCCCGTCTCGCGGATGGAAACAGAACCCAGTACACGACAACTCACGTCTCATGACAGAAGCACCACCCACTAGAAGAACGAACAGATGCGTCCCCTGACGTCTTACACCGCGTCACAAGTGTCTAGCTACTACGCCCCAGGCGGAGACTCAGACACACACAGTAACCAGTACCACAGAACAAGGACTAGTTGGGGTCGCGCCTGCCGGCGCCGTCCGACGCCCCCAACCTCGTGTGCACACTCAGACTATACGCCCTAGGCCTATCCTCTAGCTAGTAATTCCCCCTAAGCCCGGACTCGGCTATACGTGGGGGCCCTACGGTAACCAGCCTATTCACCGTCTCTCTCGGGTCAGCCGCTCCACCATTCCCAGGTGGGTTAGCACACGCGTGCCGTAAGAAGGCTACGACTAGTGGACGTGTCACAGAACGTGGACACTGAAAACCACGCACGCACTCATTGTGAGTAACACGGAGTAACAGGTGGCACGACGCCACCCGACTCTAGATGGTCCACTAGACCTACTAAACTCAACGGTCTTTGAGTCACAAGACTCGGAGTCGAGACCGTTGCACATGACAGCACTAAGCCGTCAATCTGGCCTAATCCCTAGGTCCAAAACCACAATGCGATAACTCACAAGGCAGTTCACAATTGCCGAGACCCATCCCTCGAGGAGGGAACTTAAGAAAACTCCAGCCCCAGGCTGAGAGACTAGACTCACTGTCCAAGGCCACACGCTTGGCCCACTCGGAAGCCACCTTCCAGAGAAGCAACGACTTGCGGGGAAACCCCGCTGCACTCACACTGATGCACGGTGACTCGATCTAGCAAGAACATGGAAGCCCGGAACACCTGAGGTCACCCGGACCCGCCAAGCCCACGAGCACACTTATCAAGGTAACACGGTACCTCCAGACACCCAAAGACACAGTCACGGAACTCCACGGGATGTCCGGGACACTCACAAGGCCAAAGGTGAAACACTGGGTCACAACCGGGTCGATCGGAGACCAACACAACACAATCGGAACACTAGAAGGTGGCCCGGACCCTTAAACTCACGGGCACTCTAATCGAGCTAAACGAAACCTCCGGACACCCAAAGACACGGTCACGGAACTCCATGGGGTGTCCGGGACACACACGGCCCAAGGGGAGCATGAGACAGCAGGACAGATCGCGCTAGGATCACCTAGCGCGACAAGACAGAACGCGCTAGGATCCCCTAGCGCGACAAGACAGACAGGTCGCGCTAGGAACCCCTAGCGCGACGAGGCAGATCGCGCTAGGAACCCCTAGCGCGACAAGGCAGAACGCGCTAGGACCCTATAGCGCGACAGGAACCGCCTAACTGTTCATCTTCTCCGATGAACGCGCTTTATCGGGGCGACGTGACCCTCAAGAACGAGCTACCTGAGACTAGCGCGTTCTCAGTCCGCGCCCGGAAGAACGGGAAAATGGCGGGAAATCCATTCCATGCCCCATTCACCCCCGGGTGAAGGGGAAACAAAAGGGAAAACATTCCCCAACCTCTCCAGCACCGAGAGGACCCATTTAAACCCCAAAAAAACGATCAAAACACAAGATTCGGCTCACACACCCCAAAACATGCATTTTCCCCAAAACGCCCAAACAAACTCGCTCGGCTCGCCACGGCCTACAAAACTCGCGGGAAATGAAGTATGCGGGTTGAGGGTCCATCTCCCCACCTCCACCGAAGATTCGACGCACCGTGGACGCCAATCCACGAAGAAAACGCTGTTAAAGCCTCGCCATTCCACGAACCCACGGCCGAGCTTCACCGCGCCTCCACCGCCTCGATCCTCACCCATCCTCACCCATACCTCACCCGTGCCGTCCCCACCTCGCCCACGCTCCACCCCGTCGGCCGCCGGAGAGAGAAGGAGAGAGGAGAGAGCGTGAGAAGAGAGAGGGAGAGAAGAGAGAAATGAGAGGGGAGAGAGAGAAAAATGTTATATATTTAGGAAAATCCAGAAAATCCAGAAAATATCAAAAACAGGAAAATCACGTTTCCGCGATCCTCAGAACGCACCGATCGCAACGGTACCACTCGCACCCTGGTGAACGGCCCGGTTCACCCGCAACGAGGTTTCGAAGGAATTACCGAAACACACACCGGGAATCGAAAAACACATGCGGAAAAGCCGTGGAACACTTCCGGGCCTCCGAAATAACTCCGGATCGCGTCGATCCGAACATAAAAGATGTCCGAAACGAAATTTCAGATACAACGGAGTAGGACACTTCGAGAAACCAGATCCAGGACCCACGAACAAGGATCCGAAAAAATCTGGGGCATTACATAGACAATCCTTTG
The DNA here is from genome assembly GCA_022559845.1 of Amorphophallus konjac. Classification (NCBI taxonomy): domain Eukaryota; kingdom Viridiplantae; phylum Streptophyta; class Magnoliopsida; order Alismatales; family Araceae; genus Amorphophallus; species Amorphophallus konjac. The sequence continues at coordinate 562,073,612 of CM040121.1, read as the reverse complement.
GATGGGCATTGCCCCGCAAAGTGACCAAACCCTTGGCACCTATAACATTATTGACGGTCACTACCCGGGGTGGTCCCTCCTACACTTGGACCCTTGGAATTCTCTTCCCTCCGTGGAAGAAGATGGCTAGGGGCGGTCTTGGTTGTAGTGATGGTGGGAGGGGGATTGTAGGGCCGCATTGGGGCATTTCCACTTGGACTAGGGGCCTTCATGGGGGGGCCGGATTGGTTCGGGGTCCCATGCCTTTGGGATTGGACGGTCGGAGAGGAGAAAACCTAGGGATCCTAGAGAATCTTTCAACATCCTGAGCTACTTGGTAGGCTTGTTCAAGGTTGGCAACATCTCTCATAAAAAGCTCTCTCTTGATGTGGTTTTGGAGCTCATTCCTAAAGCGAGACAAGGTGACAGCCGTAGCTTCGTGTACTCCACACTTTAAAAGATAGGAGTCGAGTTTCTCAATGTATTCAACCACGGTCTTCCCCTCTTGGGTGAGGCTGTGCCACTCATCTAAGAGAATTTGGTGGTAGGATGTGGGTAGGTACTTATTTCTAAGTTGATCCTTCATGCCTTGTCAAGTGTCAATGGGCTCTTCTTGCCTAATCCTCGTTAATCTCTCTTGATTTAGCCAATAAGTCTTGGCTAGTTTGGTGAGGTTCATTTTGTCCAATCTCACTTTCCGTTGGTCGGACATGGGGTACCAATCAAAGTATTGGTCCATGGCGGTCTCCCATTCTAAGTAGACACTTGGTTCATGGGAACCGTCAAAGTTCGGGGCTTCTACCTTGATCATTCTTAAGAGAGGGTCATTCGGGTCTTCTCGTGGGTGCCTTTCATTATATTGGTGGTGGCAAGGCCTCTCATGGTCATAGTAGGGGTCAGCATTCAAATCCTCCCTATCAATTTCAGCATGTGGAGGGCGGGCTCTCTGTCCATTGTTCCTTGGGTGGAACTCATCTCTATTAATTTCAGTATGTGGAGGGTGGGCTCTTGCTCCATTGTTCTTTAGGTGGAACTCATGCTCTTCTAGCTGAGCAAGTCGAGTGGAAAGGGACTCTAGTTGGGCAAGGATGTTTACAAGGGTAGCATCCACCCGGTCCATTTGACCTTGGGGTTCCTCCCTATAGGCATCTTGATTGAGTTGGGGATTGGGATCCATGGGGGGAACCGAAGAAGATGGATCGAGTCGGTATATGACTCCACTACGGGTGGACATGCAAGGGAGGGGAATGACTAGATGGATGGACAACATAATGCAATGGTCCTAGGACTTAGACTTAGTAGAGACAAGTCTAAACTTACTCTGATACCAATTGATGTGATACGCCCTTGGACTTTAACAAGCAAGCACAATTCACAATAGTAACGGACCGAAAACGACGGTCACTCACCCGACACTCACCCAAACCCAGGGTAACTGGGCTATGCCAAGTGGAGGATGTGAGGGTTGGGCCCTTGCTAGTAGAGGGCCAGCAAGTCCAAGGTTTGTTCCCAAGGGTCTGGAGGCCCAATTCAATGGAGCCGACGTTGTGCCGAGGGCACGGGTTACACTCTTCCCCACGGTGGTCACTCGAAGCAACGGAGCTTGAGGGACCGAGCACTCACTCTCACAGCCAGCGGAGCTATGAGCTAATATTGATAGGACAAGCACTAAGGGAAGCAAGGTTAGAACACTTAATCGACCGGTTTGAAGAAACCGGTCCCGCTCGGAGACGTGGGCGAGCGGGGAGCATGGGTTCCCCACACGCTACGCCGGAGTAGCTTGAACCTGTTTTAAAGATTTACAACACTACTCCCCATGCAAGGAGGTGAAAAAAGGGGAGGGGAAGTCACACATACATTCAAACACTATCTCCCGCAGGGAGGGGCTTTAAGCCGGTCAAGCGGGGAGGGGAAAAGCTGAAATAGAAGCCGAACGGATGGAAGACGCCGGTTCTTCCCGCTCTCTGGAACAGGGGATAGACAGTTGAAGTTGACACTGCTGCGGCCACTCCCGAATTTTTTTATCGATGAGACCAGTGGAAAAATCTTCGGGGTTGGATCAGGTTGACGTCCATTTTTTATGGAATTTCTTGGTTGACGGTACTGGTCGGGGAAGAGCCGCGAACAGGACCCCTGAGTTCTGGTTTTGACTGCTATAGCACCACAATAGCAGAAAGACGAGGCCTCAACGAGCACTCCTGATCTCTGAATCCAGCGTGGCTGAATTCGTTGGAATATTTGTCAAGTCCTCTTCGAAATGAGACCTGTCGGGACACCAGAAGATATCGGAGCAGATTGGGAGAGCCCTAACAGTGGACAGGGGTCGGTTCAGTCCCAGGGGAGACAGAACTGTGCACCCTGAGGAGAAATTTAGGAACTCAGTTGTCCGGGGTCCAATCGAAAAACTTCTTCTTGGTACTGGAATACGACTAGTCGTAGAAGGTCTCAGCCAAGCCCCGCCTCCAAATCTTCAGGTGGCCGATCGTGGGAGCCTCTGCAAGCAGCCTCAGGTTGGCAGTCTGGAGGAGGATGCGCAATCTGGGGAGATTGGCTCCCCCGGGCAGCCACGAGCTCAGAATGGGACGAGACCACCGCCGTTGCGAAGAGGACAAGGAGACGCTTCCGACGGTACCACTTGGGCCTCCAGGAACACCGGGATGACATCGTGGCCAAATCTGTAAGATGCTGGTACTCTGTTGCCTGCGAACTAAGAAGTGTAGGTTGGAGATGGGAGGTGGGAGATGAGGTAAATGGGAGGGGAAAGAGGGTGGATGGGTGTGGAGGCAACCCTTGGCTGTTAGGGGGTCTGGGAGGGGGCAAACTAAGGTGAGGGAGGGGGAGAATGGGGGCAGGAAGGTGGTCTAGTAGGTGGTGAGAGAGAGAGCTCCGAATTTGGGACTAGGAGGGAGAGGGAGAGGGATGGTGATTTCCCTATTTAGGGTGGTCCAAGGTTTGGGGGATGAGGGAGTGGAGGGAAAATAATTCAAATCTTCCCTTGGGAGCTGGGGAGATTGTGTGGGGAAGGGATGAGATTGTGTTGGGGGGAGGGAGATTGTATTGGGAGGGTCAAGGATTCTCCTAGGGAGGGGGTGGATTTGGTGGGAATTGGTGGAGGGGCATTGATAGCACCTAGGGAAGGGAAGGGGTGGTTGGGTGGCAGATTTGGTGGCAGGTTTGAGGGCTGATGTGGATGGTGAGGTGGAGGAGAGAGAGAGGGGCGGCCTAGAGAGAGGGGAGAGGAAGAGAGAGAAGGGATTCGTCCCCTTTAGAGAGAGGAGAGGGCTTCTCACCCTAACCCTAGGCTTCACACCTTGAACACTCAAATTTTGTGGAGGTTTCAAAATATGCAAATTCTCATTAACTTCAAATGGGGGGAAATGAGGTCCTATATATAGGCAACTCACATTTTACAAAAAGTCCCTGACTCTTGCTACAATGACAAATAACCAAGGGGGTAGGGGGCGCCCCTGGGCCTAACCCAAAGAATTGGGCCCATTAACTAATCTAATCAACCTAATGACACTCAAACTTAGAGAAATAAATAAAAGACCTAGGGACATGACTCAAATAAAAGGGAAAATACATCAAACGACTCAAATAGAAAGTTCAAAATGGATAATTGGGCCCACATGGAGTGATGCCCGAGCTCAAACAACTCTGGAGTGTGAAGATGACCCGAGCCAGAGGGAGTCGTAGGTGATGCCTCCATCAAGGTGTCCTTGTATGAGGATGCCTTTAAAATAAGCGTCCTTTCCAGAGGACGTCTCAAAGATAAAAATCTGAAAAATTAAGAAAATTAGGTTTTCACTCCAATAATCCAATAATGAGAGTCACTTTAGGGCATTATAATGTGATATGAGATTTACTCAATACGATGTCAAAAATGGTGTGTCTACACTCCCCAGTATTCCTCCTAAGATAATTACTTACCAACTTAAGTTGGATGTCCAATGTCGCCCGGTCCAACAGTGGAGTGAAGCCCCGCGATCAATGACACCCAAGAGGGGGGGGGGTGAATTGGGTGATAACAAATTTTATAAATTTTTTGCCAGAATTAAACAAATATGATGAAACAATCTTTTAGAAACATCGATCTGATGAAATAACAAATAGATCTATCAAAACCTATCACATATAGCAGATCCTTGGTACTATGGCGGATATAGAAATCTGAAGATTCTGCTCACGCAAGGTATTATCTTCTTGACAAGAATGGCCTTGTCAATCCGAACCTACCTTTTGATAAAGATCTAATGTAGAACTGACAAATTATGCTAGATCTGAACGGAAAACGCAAGAGAGTGAAATAGTGTGTGCTAGCACAGAACAGGGGTAGGAGAAAAGGATCAAACCACACCAAGGACAGTAATTTTTAGGTGGTTCGGATGCACCGATGGCAACCTATGTCCATCCCTTACTAACTATGAGGATTCACACACTATCTTGTAAAGGATTACGAGAACAAAACACACACACACACACACACGTCAAGAGTTCGGAACTGCCACGAGGGTGCACAAGCACCGGATCACACAGAAATGTGAAGGAAAGTCACACACACACACACACAGATCTGGGTAGATCCACACACACACACAGATGTTTAGAGATTACAAGAACAAAGCACTTGAAGCTCAAGAATTTTAGAAGAAGAACACAAAAGAAAAATCTCATTTAAACTCCCCCTGAGTAGATGATGCAGATTTTTGATGAAGCTTGAATCTCCACTTGATTTGCACTTGAATGCCCTCAACTCGATCTTGAAAACATTGATCTTGGATGAAGAATTTGATGGGGACATGAAAGCAAGGCCACTAACACTTTATTTGCATTTTTATCCTTGGGTCAATTGTATGGCAATTATAAGCCAATATGTTAGTCCTTAGGACTTGGTGGGTTTCTTTGCAAAAGGCCATGTTAGCCCGGCGGGACTCTCACCCTCTCTCCCATTGGGCCACCAAGACTCTCTAGGGCCCATAGGGGTGGTCCATGGTCCAAGGTGGACCAAGCCACCCTTGTTGACTTCCAAGAGGGGGGCGCCCCCCTCTCTTGTCCCATGTGGGATTATTATATCCCCCATTTCCCCCTTTTTAGTTTTTTTATGTTTGTATTAAATTGACGAAAATTCTCCTATCCCTTATTTGCCCCTCCCTAACCCTAGATTTGAGGGTAATCATGTCTTTTGGTTAGAGTTATAAAACCCATGTATTTCCATGTTTTGAGGAATTAATGAGAAGAAAATTACAATTTTGCACAAGAGCCTTTGGCGCCCCTATCTCTCCTCCTCCCCTTGCAGCTGGATTGCTGTGAATTCCTAGGGTGGATGCCCTAAAACTTGGTGGATTCCAAGGTGTATCTCCACCCGTGGGTGTGAAACTCAGCCACCGCCGCCGCCGGCTCCGTTCGTGCCGCCGTCGAGCCGCCACAATCGAATCTTCAACCTGCTCTCCAGGATTTCGAGATCCAGGACAGAAGCTTAAAGATCAGGTTGGTTCTCCCAATCCAGCCGTCTGATTGACCTCAAATTTTGAGGGTTTGTTCCCCCCGTCGTCCCCTTCCTCTTGTTAAATTGTCACCCCGATCAAAGCCCCTTTGCCTCCCTTCCTAGTCAAATCTTTCCACCCCTAGCAATTTGCCAGTTTGCAGATCTGCAGGATAGTACCCTGCTCTTTTATTTTTCCCACCCCCTAATCCACGTTAGAAAAATCCCAAAATATTTGTGTGTCATCCTCACATTCCCCCCTTCCACCCATAAAATTCCCAGAGTCTATATCCACCGTTTTCATTTTGGTCAAAATTCATTTTCAGACAGATCGCATTCTGTCCGGTGTGATCTAGATTCTAAGCCAGAAAAGTTTGTAAAGCACATAGCTTTGTATTTTAACTGAGACCGTTGGATGTATGTAAAAATCATGTATGTTGTAGATCTTTTAGTCTACTTTCCAACGGCGCCCATCTCGCCTCGATCCAACACCGGATCTGAGTGTGGCAATCATTTTCGTGGAGGCGCGCAAACTAGTTCCGTAAACAAGCCAGCAAGAGCAGTCCAAGGTTAATTCTCCCATAAATCCTCAGCTCCGAACCAACAACTGCCGCTCCTGGGGATTGACCAGCAACCCCCTAGTAGCATCCCAGCCAGCCGCCGCAGCAGGGAGACGCCCAGACGTCGCCGTCCCAACAGTCGGACCCGCCTGCTGTGCCATGGGCCCAGCAGAACCGAACCGGATCATCAGCCCGTCTCTGGCCCGAAAGCCCTTCCGGCTTGCTGCCCGTCAACCCGAGTTCGCTACTCCCGGGTCCCACTATAGCCCTTTACCTCCTTGCGTGGAGTGGGCATAAAATTCACTGCTGTAACTATTGTTTAATTACTATACTGGGAGTACGAGTCTTGGCCGAAGTCGTCTTCCCCACGCCCGGAGCGTGGAGGTACATTCGCCTCCCTTTTTGTCTCATTTGCTTAGTTAGTATGTGTTCTTTTTATGTCGCTGCTTGAGTGTTAGAATAATTAGCCTGTTCATATTAATTTAATCACCGCTGCGAGAGTGAGTGCGTGATCCATCCCGTGACTCGATCCGAGCACGGAAGAGCCAAATACCCTTGACTCATTGTCGGTTTCTCAACCGCGCACATCTGAACGTTTCTCTCACTAGGGGCGAGTCGCGAGTTTGCCTAGAGTTTCAGGATCACATTCAATTGGTATCGAGTCGCATCCCATCCCGCATCAAATTGGTATCAGAGCGTAAGGTTGAGTCTAGGGTAGTCGGACCAAGGTGTCGCATTGCATCCCTATATCCGGTATATCAAAAGGTGTTCCCGGAACATTAGGTTATGCCTATTGGGAAAGTTGCACACTTGCGTGAGTGCGATCTTCGGATCAAACCTCCGCCATGTACCGGATACTATTTGAGTCTAGGTTTGTAGTCGAGTCTGCATTCTAACTTTACATTGTTGTTTTAGAGTCGTGTCTAGTCCATCGTCTAGCCCATTCAAGAGTCAGTTTGTCTTGTCACTTTGTGTCTTCATGTCCATCCCATAAGTTCCATTGTGTCCCATGGATTCCCAATTGCCCACGTCATATGAATGGTGGCGCGACACCCAAGGATAGGGAATCCAACCCCTCCACAGCCGTAGGCTCTAAGCCTCGGACTTTTATGGCTCCAAAGTCCCGAGTGACTACCTAAAGTGGGAAGCCGCTATGGACAAATACTTTGAGTGTTACACTATGTCCGATGCCATGCAAGCCGTCTTTGGCACAAAACGGCTTTTTCACGAAGCCGCCGAAAAATGGAGAAACATCGAATGCTTGAGGGAGATTAAGAGGCAATGTCCCATCGAGTCATGGCGTGAGATGAAGGGCGAGCTTAGAAGGGTCTACCTACTCGGCCCGGTGACCTCCAACCGATCCCACGTAGTCACCTCCAACCAAGTGGGTCATAGTCGGAGGCAAAGAGCCCCACATGTAGACGAGCCTAAGTCCAAGACTAGGCCGAGAAACCATGAGCGAATCCATCACGATACCCCTACTCCAAACCCCACCATTGCCAAACTCTTCAAAATCATTTCAGATCGGGTGGATAAGATGTGCACTCAAATTGATAGACTCCTACCCGAGCCTAAGGAGGTCGAAGCCGGTAGTCTTAACTCGGCGCCATCTACGGAGTCCCCAAGTCCTCTCCCCATGGAGGACGTCCTCTCCCCATCCGAGGGAGAAGTTTTACCACAAGCCTCACCTTCCGACCTTTATTCGGAGCCACCTCAGTCAGAGCCACCCGTACTTCTAACGGGGAAGTTAATCATTGACGAGCCACTACTTAGCTGGCTTAAGAAAGGCTTGGTCCCTAAAGCACCTTGCTACCCATCCATAGACCCCGCACTACAAATAGCGCCCGTCAACTCATTCCACACCACTTTCCAGTCTTTTCACCATGTTGATATCTTAGAAGACCTTATTAAGGGATTAGACTCGCAAATGAAGTTGATGTCCATGTTGGCCCGAGGCTTCGACCAACCCACAAGTCGTAGCTTCACCCATCCCACTTTGGGGTCCATTACCTCCGTAAGACCGTGGGTCATGTCACCATGGAGGTTCTTTTGTTCCTCCCCATGCCGACTGAGCCTAACTACATTCCATTTATCCCGAGGGAGGAACCATATCTTCTACTTGAGACCACTGTCCCATTTACCACAATGAATGAAGGTGACCAGCTACATCTTCACGAATTCCAAAGATGGGACTGTGTAGTGAAGGAACTCATCTCGAGGGGTCACACATTCTTTAATCCCTTTGACCCCTTCCCTAGTAAACCTTATGACCCACCTTATCTATTACACATTGTCAAGGAAGTCCCCTACCACACCCCTCCCACACGGGACAGTCAACCTACACGTAGCGAGGAGCCCGTTCATTGGCAAGAGATACATACATATAGGGGTGATGAAGAAGGTGATTTTGACTCTCTTGACCCTCCCACACCCAAGTCTAATAGGAATTCAGTGCATGACTGGTTCATATTAGGATGTCTAGGATTCCATGATTCCACCAACATTTGGTTGCGTCGTGTGTATACAAGTCATACATATGGGTGTCCAGGACCACCATTGCATCATGTATGGGTTTAGGGTCTAGTGTGAGTCTACTTTTCTTTTGTACAGTTTGTTCAGAGTCTGCATACGTCGAGTCGAGTCGGTCTAATGCACGCTCGCGGTGCCAGTCCCTTTCGAGTGTAAGGCAAGTTGGATCTCATGCGTACGTTGTAGACTTGCCTGACGAATATGGGATTAGCTCTACCTTCAAAGCCTCAGATCTAGTCACCTATAGGGACCCAACGGTAATTCCTAGTGAGTCATTGAGCCGTCTCCTTCCTTTGAGAGTGACCCCATCCCGGAGTGTCCACCACTAGACTCATTCCCACAGCAGCGTGAGCATATAAAACATATACGGGATGAGCAGGTGACGATTACTAGGAGTGGAGTGTACCCGCGCTACCTGGTACGGTGACGGATCCTCAGGAGCCACGTGAACAGCCGCACCCCTTACTCGACGGGGTCGAGTTTCTCCCACCCGGGGAGAATTTATTGGGCCATCAAAGCAAGACCACTAACTTTTTTATTTACATTTATATCCTTGAGTCAATTGTATGACAATTATAAGCCAATGTGTTAGTCCTTAGGAATTAGTGGGTTTCTTTGCAAAAAGGCCATGTTGGCCCGGCGGGACCCCACCCTCTCTCCCATTGGGCCACCTAGACTCTCTAGGGCCTATAGAGGTGGTCCACGGTCCAAGGTGGACCAAGCCACCCTTGTTGACTTCCAAGAGGGGGGTGCCCTCCCTATCTTGTCCCATGTGGGATTATTATATCCCCCATTTCGCCCTTTTTAGGTTTTTATGTTTGTATTAATTTGACCCCATGAGAGAAAATTCTCCTATCCCTTATTTACCCCTCCCTAACCCTAGATTTGAGGGTAATTAGGTCTTTTGGTTAGAGTTATAAAACCCATGTATTTCCATATTTTAAGGAATTAATGAGAAGAAAATTGTAATTTTGCACAAGAGCCTTTGGGCGCCCCTATCTCTCCTCCTCCCCTTGCAGCTGGATTGCTGTGAATTCTTAGGGATGATGCCCTAAAACTTGGTGGATTCCAAGGTGTATCTCCTCTCCTGGGTGTGAAGCTCAGCCACCGCCGCCGCCGCCTCCGTTCGCGCCGCCGTAAAGCCGCCACAATCGAATCTTCAACCTGATGTCCAGGATTTTGAGATCCAGGACAGAAGCTTAAAGATCAAGTTGGTTCTCCCAATCCAGCCATCTGATTGACCTCAAATTTTGAGGGTTTGTTCCCCCCGTCGTCCCCTTCCTCCAGTTAAATTGTCACCTCGATCAGAGCCCGTTTGCCCCCCTTCCCAGTCAAATCTTTCTACCCCTAGCAATCTGTTAGTTTGCCGATCAGCGGGATAGTACTCATTTCTTTTATTTTTCCCACCCTCTAAACCATGTCAGAAAAATCTCAAAATATTTGTGTGTCATCCACACATGCCCCCTTTCACCCATAAAATTCCCAAAGTCTAGATCCACCGTTTTCATTTTGGTCAAAATTCGTTTTCAGGCAGATCTCATTTTGTCCCGTGTGATCTGGATTCCGATCAAGAAAAGTTTGTGGAGCACAGAGTTTTGTATTTTAAATCAGACCGTTGGATGGATGTAAAAATCATGTATGTTGTAGATCTTTGAGTTTACTTTCCAACGGCACCGATCTCGCCGCGATCTGACACCGGATCTAAGCGTGGCGATCATTTTCGTGGAGGCGTGCAAACATGTTCTATGAACAGGCCAACAAGAGCAGTCCAAGGTTAATTCTCCCATAAATCCTCGGCTCCGAACCAGCGACCGCCGCTCTCGGGGATCGACCAGCAACCCCCCAGCAGCGTCCCAGCCAGCCGCCGTAGCAAGGAGACGCCCGGACGCTGCCGTCCCAACAGCCGGACCCGCCTGCTATTTCGTGGGCCCAGCAGAACCGAACCGGACCAGCAGCCCGTCTCTGGTCCGAAAGCCCTTCCGGCTTGCTGCCCGTCAACCCGAGTTCGCTACTCTCGGGTCCCACTGTAGCCCTTTACCTCTCTGGGTGGAGTGGGCATAAAATTCACTGATGTACCTATTATTTAATTACTGTACCAGGAGTACAAGTCTTGGCCGGGGTCGTCTTCCCCACGCCCGGAGCATGGAGGTACATTCGCCTCCCTTTTTGTCTCATTTGCTTAGTTCGTATGTGTTCTTTTTATGCCGCTGCTTGAGTGTCAGAATAATTAGCCCGTTCATATTAATTTAATCACCACTGCGAGAGTGAGTGCGTGATCCGTCCCGTGACTAGATCCGAGCACGGAAGAGCCAAATACCCTTGACTCATTGCCGATTTCTCAACCGCACACATCCGCACATTTCCCTCACTAGGGACGAGTCGCGACTTTGTCTAGAGTCTCAGGATCGCATTCAATTGGTATCGAGTCGTGTCCCATCTCGCATCAAGCCCTAAGTGCAGCTTCTCGCTCACTTGTTCTTGAATGATGGCATGTCGCTTTAGGTTACAGCGGCACCTCCATGTTGAGTCTCTCCAGGTGATTTTGATGATAACAAAACCCTGGACTTAATTTCCGTCTCGTGCCGTGTCAAAGTGATCAAGAACGAGCATTGAACGTGTTTAAGGCCATTTTGTGTAATGACAATTGCTCAAATGTGTTGAGCCTTCCAAATGCATAAGCATAGCTAAATCAAACCCAAAAATGAATGGATTATATGATGACATAAGGCTCTTGTCATATGGATATGTTTCATTGGGCTAACAATCCATTTTTACAGATTTTCCAGAGTTTGGTCGACCTATGGGCATGATTCGGTCGACCCATTTTTCCAGGGATTAGAACTCTGTAAAACTTATAGAGTTCGGTCGACCAATTGAGGATACCGATCGACCGAAATTACCAGGGATAAAATTTACAGGTTTCTCAGAGTTCGGTCGACCGACCGGAGAATTCGGTCGACCGAACCCCTCGAGGTAGTAATTGTTGACTTATAATTCTTTAACGTGGGAAGCCCTTTCCTTTGATTTCTTTAATCCAAAATCCACCAGACATGCCATAATTTGTGGATCTATGTTTTGGCATGTCCCTTGACCACCCAAGTTGTACAAAAATATCTCCTTGGGGCAAGAAACCCTAATCACCAAAGGGGATCAAAGGAAGGCTATCAAAAGAGAAAAAGGGATGCAGGAAGAACTCCGTGAACAGTGTTTTGTCGAAAAATTTTGATTCCGGACGGGACGCGACTCGATACCAATTGAATGTGATCCTGAGACTCTAGGCAAACTCGCGACTTGTCCCTAGCAAGGGAAACATGCAGATGTGTGCGGTTGAGAAACCGGCAATGAGTCAAGGGTATTTGGCTCTTCCGTGCTCGGATCGAGTCACGGGATAGATCACGCACTCACTTTCGCAGCGGTGATTAAATTAATATGAACGGGCTAATTATTCTAACAGTCAAGCAGCGGCATAAAAAGAACACACACGAACTAAGTGTAGACACGCTAAAATTGACGTTATTTTGAGTATATTTCATATTACCGTGCAATGCCCCATTTGACCCTCAAATTAGCTTGTTTGAGTGGTTTTTCTCACTTTTCTTGAATTTCTCCTATTTTTCCCTCATTTCCTCTTTTTTCCTATTTTTCTGAATTTTTTGGGTATTTATCTCTATTTTCTGAATTCACGCCCTCATCAGGGGCGTGTTTTTGAAACACAACCTGATCTAGGGCGTGTCTTCCCATTTTATCTATTTCTCTCCCATTTTATCTATTTTTATGAATTTTCTGAATACGTGACCTGGATAAGGGCGTGTTTTAATTCACAACTTCGCTCAGGGCGTTTCTTAAAAAAAGGACGCCCTGTGATGAGGGCGTCAATTCTTTTGGTTTGACCGGCTTCCCCGTGTTGAAAACTTGAAATTAACGCCCTTCCAAGGGGCCTGTTTTTAAAAGTGACTTTGCCTGAGGCGTGTTTTATATTTTTCAAATATGGGGAGTTTTTATTTCTAAAATTGGTTTTGAAAGAAACGCCCTTGTGCAAGGCGCGTTTTTAAGAAACGCCCTCTGGGCAGGTCGTCAATTCAACAATTGACGCCCTGAACCAGGTCGTGTTTCACTTTTGTGCTCCGAACGAACGCAGCCTTTCCCAGAGAGACTCCTGCTTAGTTTGGGCTCTTGCCCAGCTTGATCCTTTCCCCCTTGGGCTCTTGCCCGTTCTTATCCTTCTATCTTTTTTATTCGACCTATATAGGATTGCTTCTGCAGCTCTGTTAGGTTGGATCCCCCTCTTTTCTTTTCTTCGATCCTTTCCTTCCCCTCCGTTCTTTTCTTCTTCTGTGCTGTCTTCTTCTTCTTCTTCTTCTTCTTCTTTTCTTTCTACAGGGAACCGAAGGGGCTGCGGCTGCTGTGGCTAAAGGAGGGGTAGTAACGTTCGAATCTTCATCCGATTGAAGGCTTTCTCCCCATCGAGGATCAAAGCCAAAGCAACAGGCTCCTTATTCTTTGTTTTATTATTCTTTTACTGCATCATCGTTTGCATGCATGCATATTCATCCTTTATAACTCAACCACGTTGAGGCTTTCCCCACAGTGCAACTCTTGCACACTTTCTCTTATTTTATCACTGCATTCATCATATCATTCATCTCCCACACCCTCTTTGCATAGGGGTTTAAGGGCTAACCACCCTTAAGGTGTGTTCTTCACCATGATTTCATGCTCATACATTTTTATGAATTGATGCTACACTCACCATGTTCTAATCCATATCTTTACTGGTGTTGTCTTTATCTTTTTGCAAGGGTAATCAAAGGAAGAACTCTCTTCATCGGCCGGCCGATCTAGAAGAGAAAGGAACACTCACATCCCCGCGCTTTTAAAGGGTAATCAAAGGAAGAACTCTCTTCATCGGCCGGCCGATCTAGAAGAGAAAGGAACACTCACATCCCCGCGCTTTTAAAGGTATTCTTCGTGATCCCTCCATATTTGTTATTTGTTATATCTTTTGAGGCCTCGTGTCTCTGGCGATCACGTTATTCCACCTTAGCACCTCGTGCTATTTCATGCTTATTTATTCATATTCTTAATTTTTCCTTAAGTGGGTTTTTATTAGGATCTACACTAAGCAAATGAGACAAAATGGGAGGTGAATGTACCTCCACGCTCCGGGCGTGGGGAAGACGACTCCGGCCAAGACTCGTACTCCCGCTACAGTAATTAAAAAATAGTTACAGCAGTGAATTTTATGCCCACTCCACGCAGGGAGGTAAAGGACTACAGTGGGACCCGGGAGTAGCAAACTCGGGTTGACGGGCAGCAAGCCGGAAGGGCTTTCGGGCCGGAGATGGGCTGCTAGTCGGGTTCGGTTCTACTGGGCCCACGAGACAGCAGGCGGGTCCGGTTGTTGGGACGGTGGCATCTGAGTGTCTCCTTGCTGCGGCGGCTGGCTGGGACGCTGCTGGGGGGTTGCTAGTCGATCCCCGAGAGCGGCGGTCGCTGGTTCGGAGCCAAGGATTTATGGGAGAATTAACCTTGGACTGCTCTTGCTGGCCTGTTCACAGAACACGTTTGCGTGCCTCCACGAAAACGATCGCTACGCTCAGATATGGTGTCGGATCGAGGCGAGATCAGCGCCGTTGGAAAGTAAACTCAAAGATGTACAACATACATGATTTTTACATCCATCCAACGGTCTGATTTAAAATACAAACCTCTGTGCAAACCTCTGTGCTCCACAAACGTTTCTGGCTCGAAATTAATCCAGATCACACAGGATAGAATGAGATCTGCCTGAAAACAAATTTTGACCAAAATGAAAACGGTGGATCTAGACTCTGGGAATTTTATGGGTGGAAGGGGGAATATGTGGATGACACACAAATATTTTGAGATTTTTCTGACGTGGTTTAGGGGGTGGGAAAAATAAAAGAACTGAGTACTATCCCGCAGATCGGCAAACTGACAGATTGCTAAGGGTGGAAAGGTTTGACTGGGAAGGGGGGCAAACGGGCTCTGATCGGGGTGACAATTTAACTGGAGGAAGGGGACGAAGGGGGGAACAAACCCTCAAAATTTGAGGTCAATCAGACGGCTGGATTGGGAGAACCAACCTGATCTTTAAGCTTCTGTCCTGGATCTCAAATTAAATTCTGGACAGCAGGTTGAAGATTCGATTGTGGCGACTCGACGGCGGCGCGAACGGAGGCGGCGGCGGCTGTGGCTGAGCTTCACACCCAGGGGAGGAGATACACCTTGGAATCCACCAAGTTTTAGGGCATCATCTCTAAGAATTCACAGCAATCCAGCTGCAAGGGGAGGAGGAGAGATAGGGGCGCCCAAAGGCTCTTGTGCAAAATTATAATTTTATTCTCATTAATTCCTCAAAATGCGGAAATACATTAGTTTTATAACTCTAACCAAAAGACCTAATTACCCTCAAATCTATGGTTAGGGAGGGGCAAATAAGGGATAGGAGAATTTTCTCTCATGGGGTCAAATTAATACAAACATAAAAAATCAAAAATGGAGAAATGTGGGACATAATAATCCCACATGGGACAAGAGAGGGGGGCGCCCCCCTCTTGGAAGTCAACAAGGGTGGCTTGGTCCACCTTGGACCATGGACCACCCCTATGGGCCCTAGAGAGTCTAGGTGGCCTAATGGGAGAGAGGGTGGGGGTCCCACTAGGCCAACGTGACCTCTTGCAAAGAAACCCACTAAATCTTAAGGACTAACACATTGACTTATAATTGTCATACAATTAATCCAAGGATAAAAATATAAATAAAGTGTTAGTGACTTTACTTTCATGTCCCCATCAAGGCTGCTGAGAAGAAATTCCGTCAAAATTTTCAGACGGCAATTCCGATCGAACTTAATTACGTTGAAAACTCAAATGTAAGTAATATTTTTGTGGCCAAAAGTTCCGACAGATATCAATTCGTCGAAAATGGTGTTGGAAGTTGCAACAGATCTTCCGACAGAATATTAACAAATAGATATATGTCAGAAATACAGACAGATATTCCAACGGATACTTTGTCGTCGAAAATTTCTGTCGTTATAATTGTCTTTCCTTCTATTGAGAGTAAGGGTATTTTTAACATTTCTCATGTTCAGTTAGTTTAAGAAGGAATAGTATCCTATAAATTCTCTTTTTCTAACCCCCATAAAATACGAGGACTAAAAATAAGAATTAAATAATTTTAAAATTTTTAAAAATAATAATTATTTGAGATACTAAAAGAAAAATACGTTTAAGGACTAAATTAAAAAGAACCTCTAAAAAAAAGTACTCGCGGTAAGGCAATGACCCGTCTGGGATCTGCTTGACTCAAAGAGAACTTGGGACCTCAGACACTCACCTCTCTCTCTTTCTCTCCCCCTTAATCTCGTACACCTCCCCCCCCCCCTCTCTCTCTCTCTCTCTCTGGTTCTCCATGGAAGTGGACGAGGAGAGGACGTCTTGCGGCAGCACAGCGGAGCAGCATGGTCCTCCCCTGCGGCCAGCCGTTCCTCCAGGGCCTGCTCAGAAGCTCGACGCCGGAGCCCTATTCGTCCTCAAGTCTAAAGGTGAGGCCATGTCCTCGGCGTCCCTTCTACCCACTTATCCTCCTCAAGTTCCTTCTCCTTCTCTTCTTCTTGTTCTTTGTCTCCTGTTCCTGTTTGAGCCGGCCAATATGAATAGTTGGTTGGGTAGGTGTCCCCTTGCCTCAGAGCAGCTGCCTCTTCAAGGGAGTTAACGCTACCATTAATTTCCAAGGAGTACACACATTTTTCCAGAAAAAAGGTTGGAAACGGTGAGCAGCAGAGAAAGCATACAGATCTTAAAAGACGTTATCATACATTTCGTTCACTTGATAAGGGGGAGGGACATCTCTCTCTGAAGTCCGTACAGGTAGATAGAGATTGCCGTCTGGTGGGCAACTACCACTCTGTTCCCCTCGTCTGTCAGTCTGTGTATCTGTTGTGTGAAAAGCTACATTAGACAGAGATTAGTATATTAAGCAGTAGATACAACATACAGATCTAAAAGCTTCTTCATTTGCTACACTAGACAGAGATTAGTTTATTAATCAGTAAGATAAACATACAGATCTTAAAGCTTCAGATTCTTCATTCACCTGGCATCTGTCTGAACAGATAGAGAGAGATTGCCATCTGTGTGGGTGTGTGTGTGTGTGTGTGTGTGTGAAGCTGCAATAGAGATTGGATGCTAAAACGACGGGGGGGTTCGGCGTGCAGGGTCGTGGCTGCACTGCGGGTACCACCTGACGACGTCGATAGTGGCGCCGGCGCTGCTGAGCCTGCCGTTCGCGCTGGGGTCGCTGGGGTGGGTGGCCGGGGTGCTGTGCCTCGCAGTGGGGGCCGGCGTCACCTTCTACTCCTACACGCTGCTCTCCCTCGTGCTGGAGCACCACGCCGGGCTCGGCCGCCGCCACCTCCGGTTCCGGGACATGGCCTCTGACATCCTCGGTGCGTATCTAACTCTGACCTCGGTGCACCACTCTCTTTGCTCTCTGTAATTTCGAAACGGTAGGCCCAACCTGATCGTACAACTCGATTAATTTTTTCAGCGATTTGAAGGGAATTACATAATGATTGGACTAGGACATTAAATACGACAACGGTGACACATGAGGTTTGAATTGTTTGGGGTTTTTTTACATAAATATTTTTATAAATATCAATTATGTAAAATATATTTTTTATTTAAACATATCATCGAAAATATCTTTCATCTAATCTTAAATGTCGTAGTTATACCCTCTATCAAAACCCACGTTAATTTAACTTAGGTTAAACGTCGATTAAGAGATGAAATCACTAACCTACCCTCAAGTTAATGACACAGGGGGCGTCGACTGTGAGACGGGAGGGAGAGGGTGAGGGGACACCGATGGTGAGGGGGTGAGGGGATGGAGCAGCAGGGAGGGCGGGAGAGAACAGTATCGTCGACTGCGAGGTGGGGGGAGAGGGGAGGAGTCCGCCGATGATAAGGGGGTGGGGGGCTGGCGAGAGGATGAAGTCGAGGTCGACGGATCACCGACTCGATACTTAGCACGAGACGGATTGGGGAAACAGGAGCGGGGGAGGGATCTGTTGCGTCGTTGTGGCCCCTGACGAAGAGCACTGATGTTGCAACAATTGGTGGCCGACGTCGTCGAAGTGGTGCTACTGGGGAAGGCCCGACTGGGCGGCCACAGCTCGAGGAGGTGCTCGTGGAGGCAGGAGGCGTAGACATCGACAACGTGCTCATAAGGGTGCTTCTTGCACTTTGTCACCATTATCATCGTCACGGCCGTAGCAGCTCCCCCACCACCATCTGCGATCTTGGGCACTTCCCTTTCTCCTTCTCCCCCGCCATTGGAGGAGGAGGGTTTTCCCCCAATAGGTGGGCAGAGGAGGAGGGAGAGAGGGGTGGCTAGAGGGTGGGGGGAGCAGAAGGGAGAAGGGGGGCTAGCCAAAGGGTGGGGTGGGTGCGGAGTAGAAGAGAGAAGGGGGCTCACCGACGGTGGGAGGGGGGTGGGGATGGGAGTAGAAGGGAGAGGGGGGAGGAGGAGGGATAATGGTGGGGTCTCTTTGCAGGGAGAGGGGGGTTGGCCGACGACAGGAGGGGGTGTGGGGGGCTGGAGCAGAAGGGAGAGAGGAGGCGGAGGAGGAGGGAGGGTGGGGGGTATGTGCAGGGAGAGGGGGGTTGTACGACGGTGGGAGGGGGGTCTCGCTGGAGCATGAGTTGGGAGGGGAGACCTTGCTAGGGGTGGGAGGGGGAGTGGGTAGAGAGAGGAAGGGCTCTCTCTCTCTCTCTCTCTCTCTCTCTCTCTCTCTCTCTCTCTCTCTCTCTCTCTCTCTCTCTCTCTCTCTCTCAATAAGAGTATTTTAAGTATTTCATTACACCCAACGGTGAAATAGAGGTATAACCGCAATCGGTAAAGTTAAATACAAGATATTTTTAATAAATATACTCAAATGAGAGATATATTTGACATAATCGATATTTAGAGAGATATTAATATAAAAGATCTTTATTATATATCAACTAGTATTTGAGTTTTATTTTCTTTTTTAGCAAGAATTGGAAATCATATCGATTCTGAATCATGTCTACCGAATTCAACTCATTCAAGATCATAGGAGATTCACTTCCATTTTTTTGACCATTTAATCTAATGCAATATTTAGTCATCAGAGAAGACAAGGAGTCGCCATTTGATGACGACTTTCATGAAAGTTGAAACCATTGGAACACTTTTGGCAGCTTGCCGAAGTCCTCACTTTTGGATCCCTTTCACTCGTTTTCATAACGCAGAAAGTTTCGTGTGTGCGGGGGCCCTGGCTTTCATAGGCCAAGGGCCACGACAGTGACCTCTTAGACGAGGCCACAATGACCCAAACTCCTAGTTGATTCAAGTCGGCAGTCTATTGTTGACTTGATGCACGCCCAACTGTGCTGCATATTTTAAATGTTTTATAATTTAATTTTTTATAAAATAGTCTTTAAGATATTTTAATTTTAGATGTAAGTCACGGCATCATCTAATTATTTTTAAAAAATAATTTAATTTTAAAAAAATGACATAACACTATTCACTTGATCTTATTTTTTTATTTTTTAATAATCCAATAATAAAATGACGTACATTCTACTTTAAAATATTTTAGTACTCGTTTTTAAAAAATTAAAAAAAAATAAAAAACTTGCACAGTCAGAATGCAACACACACGCGGGTGTGCAACGCGACAATGATAGATGTGGGCCTCTCGATGAACGCAGGGCCCAGGTGGGGGCACTACTACGTGGGCCCGATCCAGTTCCTCGTCTGCTACGGCGCCGTCGTCGCCTGCACCCTCCTCGGCGGCCAGAGCCTCAAGGTGGTACCAGCATCTTCCCCTACCTGTTCGCCCTGTGCTCCGCGCCTCCTATCCCCATGGTGCTGATCACATTGTGTTGCGGTGCAAATGAGCAGGCCATATACCTGATCTCCCGGCCGGACGCTGGCATGGAAAAGGCGCTAAAACTCTACGAGTTCGTGGCGATGTTCGGGTTTTTGATGCTTGTGCTGGCACAGATCCCGTCCTTCCACTCCCTCCGACATATCAACTTCGTCTCCCTTCTCCTCTCCATAGCCTACAGCATCTGCGCCACTGCTGGCTCTGCCTATGTAGGTGAGAATTTGCAGACTCACTCACATAACGCCAGTGGGAGCTGGGTCAAGTGGCTCCATCCTGTTGTTGTTTGTCTATGCTGACTTGCCGAGCTCAGGTCGGTCATCCCGGTTGCCGGCCAAGGACTACTCCCTCGCCGGAAGCGGGGAAAGCCGGCTCTTCCGAGCGCTCAACGCGGTCGCCATTATAGCCACCACATACGGCAACGGGATCATCCCCGAAATACAGGTAAACTCCACAACAGGAAGGCTTTTGGGATATGGAATTCGCAGCACCATGTTGGCCTCCTCTTTTCTTCACTCCCTCTCCCCCTTCCCCCGTTGCAGGCGACGGCAGCGCCTCCTATCACCGGCAAGATGATCAAGGGGCTGTGCCTCTGCTATGCGGTGGTCGTTACCACCTACTTCAGCGTTGCCATATCGGGGTACTGGGCGTTTGGCAACCAAGCGAAGGGCAGCATCCTCAGCAACTTCATCGCCGAGGGCGGGACTACCTTGGTCCCCCGCGGCTTCCTTCTGACGACCAACGTGTTAACGCTCCTCCAGCTAGCTGCCGTCGCCGTGGTAATTGATGTGTAGACCGGACAGGCATTTGTACAAACACCTCGACGGTATTTGCACGAGCAGCAAAGACCTCGGGGGGCGTTTCTACAAACAACTCGACGGCATGCCTACAAACAGCACACACCACGCAGGCATTTGTGCAAACACCGGCAATTGAAGTGGCTACGTACGATGACGTGCAGGTGTACCTCCAACCCACGAACGAGGTGCTTGAAGGGCTGTTCTCGGACCCGACGGCGGACCAGAACTCTGCCAGGAACGTCCTGCCGAGGCTACTCTGCCGGTCGCTGTCGGTCGCCGTCGCCACGGCCGTGGCCGCCATGCTGCCCTTCTTCGGGGACATAAACGCGGTGATCGGGGCGTTCGGGTTCCTGCCGCTGGACTTCGTCATCCCTTGCGTCTTCTACAACATCACGTTCAAGCCGTCCAGGAGGGGCCTGCTCTTCTGGACCAACGCCGGCATTGCGTCCACCTTTTCGGCGTTGGCCGTAGCAGCGTCGGTTGCGGCGGTGCGGCAGATAGCTCTGGATGCCAAGGACTACCGGCTGTTCGCTGATGTGTGAAGACTATAAAAATCGTATCGGAATTTCAAAATCTCTTGAAAGGTTATCAATTTTTATACAATAAATGCGGCCTAAAAAATGGTCGGAAAACGGTTTTATATAACTCACTTATTTGACTCCGCTTTTGTTAGAATATTTGGGCATAGTTCCCCTTGGACAATAGTCCCGTATTGGCTAAATGAGTTGTGGTTCATGTACTTATGACTCTGAGCCTGTGTATCTTAACATTGCGATTTTGTGGATATCAACATGGTATCAAAACATAGTCTTGACCCAACTCCGCTTCTCATCTCCACCCAATTAATATCCACGGCCCATCTTAACACCGTGATTTTGTAGATTCAACACTATTTATGCGTGGATCTCACACTGTGTTGAGAACCCCTCTTTTGCCAAGTGTGAGCTACGTGCCGTTACATGGTATCAGAGCCCATGGCAACCGATTCCTCCTCCTCCTCCTCCTCGCTTCCTCAACTTCATACGATGACGGCAGCCTCTACTCCTGCATCGGCTTCATCCACCGCCTTCTCAACCTCTTCTGGCCTTCCCAATATCTCCCACTTTCTCCCCGTCAAGTTAACTAGAGCGAACTACACCGTGTAGCGAGCTCAATTTCTCCTTGTCCTCAACACCTATAACCTCTCTGGCTTTGTCGATGGTACCTTCTTGCCCCCTCCCCCCCCCCCCTTCTTGATGACCCCACCACTCATCTACCAACCCTTCCCAACCCTGCTGCGGCTCTCTGGCGTCAACAGGACCAACTCGTCCTCAGCTGGATTATATCCTCTCTTTCAGAGGACATTCGTCCACAAATTGTTGGCCTGACGTCTTCTGCGGCTGTTTGGAATGTTTTGGCGAAGATCTATGGCTCGCCCTCCCGGGCCGTGTTCTTAAACTTCGCCTCCAACTGCAAACTCTCGAGAAGGGGTCCTCCACCGTGACAGAGTATGTCCAGAAGGCAAAGCATATTGCCAACTCGCTTGCTGCCGTCTCTGAGCCAATGCCTTCTAGTGACATGCTGCTCTATATTCTTGGCAGCATTGGTCCCGAATATGAGTCCTTTGTTACTTCCATCACCACTCGTATGGACGCCACACCCCTCTCCCTTGAGGATGCCCATGGCATGTTGCTTAGCCATGAAATATGGCAGCGGCAGCATCGTCCTCCTTCGGCCTCCGATCCGGTCTCACCTTCGGCCAATGTCGCACGAGTCAGCACTCTGTCTGCTTCACATGGTCGCAATGACCAACGCGGCGGATGTCGCGACGATCGTGGCCGTGGACGCAACGGCGGCCGGCGGCCTCGGTCGGGGCACTTCTCAGCAACAGCAACACCAACTCTCGGCCCAACAATAGCAACAACAGCCCGGTGAAATTTGTCAGATTTGCCACTATGTTGGGCATACTGCACCTCAATGCACTCGACGCTTTGATTCCTCTTATACCGGCAGGCCATCTTTTCGCTCGGTTCAAGCAAATCATGTCCAAACTCAAGGCATGCCAACGTTCTGTTGTGCATCCCTTTAGTTTTGATGATGACAAAGGATATGTGTGACTAATCAAAGATCTACTATTTTAATAACACAACACATGCAAGATTGATTGATTGCGTCTTCATATAATGGATGTGTCCAAATCAATACTAATCTGAATGCTCAAGTTATTTCAGGTTTACTGAAGTACTAATGAAGTCAGCAGATCAGAGGAAGTTTTCAAGGGTTGCCTGTCGACCAGTGAAGAGGTTTACTGAAGTACTAATGAAGTCAACAGATCAGAGGAAGTTTTCAAGGGTTGCCTGTCGACCAGTGAAGAGGTTAGTGTCGACCAGCGAATCCAACAGCTCCAGTTACTTTTTCTCAGTACAAGCTTCGGTGGTCAACCAAAGGCTTGCCCGTTGTCGACCACGAAGCAATACAAGCATCAGTCTGAACCATCAATCGTCTGGACATTTACCCCCTGTCGACCAGCGAGAAGGTCTTTGTCGACCACGAGCATCAGCCAGAATAAATAGTCGTCTGGACATTATTCTCTGTCGACCAGCGACAAGATCATGGTCAACCACAGGCGAAGCAGCGTCCAGAACCGAACTCTAACCGAATTCAGTTTCTGTTGAGAGAAACCTGCAGGTTGTTGCTGCAGGTTGTTGGGCGGTTCAGATGATAAGATTCCGCACTGGATTTAAGGAGAGAATCTTGGAAAGAACCAGTCAAACTTATTCAAATCTTTCGGGTAAATCTTCTCCCTGTTTTCTAGCCGATAATCCAATGGATGTGCGCTCAATTACGAATCTGCGCGGGAAAAGCCTATGCTTTGAAAAGAACTGGTACAAAAGGTAAAGATGACAGAGAGCGGGGTGTGGAACACAGAGTAGAAGAAAAAGAAAGAATACACCCACGAAGATACTCTGAAAGAGGAAAGAAGGAGTGGCTCTTCAGAAATCACAAAGACTGCACAAGACCGAAGGCATCTTCATTGCTGCAGAAGGAAGACTGACTCAAGGCAAGCAAGACTCCAGCAGCGTCACAGCTGAAGGCAATCGTCTGGAAGTTCCACAGGGAGTCTATTCCTGTTACCTGCAGTCCCAGGCTGAACTCTTTTTCTTTGATTCAAAAGCTCTTGTTCAGTCCTGTTGCATCTTTTGTTCTTTTCATTACATCAAGTGTCAAGCTGTGAGGCAGCGGGTACAAGCTGTGTGTCAGCGGGAAGAAGCTGTGTATCAGCGGTATGTTGGTTGAGATCAGGAGTTCTCATTTAGTGAAGCCTTGCTCAAGTTGAGCGAGGGGTGGACGTAAGTCTCGGGAAGAGACTGAACCACCTAAAAATCTTGTCTTGTGGTTTTGCTTGTGGTGTGTGCTCTTCTTATTACTTGCTGTCGCTGTAGTTATCAGTTTTATCTTTGCAACCCATAGTTTGCTTAAGGTCTAGTCGATCTTTGGTTTATAAATTGAAAAAGGGGCTAGATCTATTCACCCCCCCTCTAGATCTATTCAGTCCGTACGCAACACGTGGTATCAGAGCTAGACTCTCCGAAAATGTGGTCTAACAACTAGGAGAGACCTAGCGGACTGAACTCTAGAAGTCTAATGGCTGAGGGACACTCAGTGACTAGACCACCATACTTTGATGGAAATGATTACTCATACTGAAAAAATCGTATGCAGGTGTTCTTGAGAGCACAAGATCATGAGATGTGGAGAGTAGTGAGCTGCGGACCCTATGATCTGCCTGAAGACGAGGATACCTGGACCAGAGAATAGGTCAGAAAATCAACCATCAACTGGGGAGCTATGAACGTAATGCAATGCGCACTTCATCCCACGGAGTTCTCAAGAGTCTCACAATGTGCAACAGCCAAGGAGATGTGGGATCGACTCGAAGTCATCTATGAAGGTACGTCAGAGGTAAGGGAGTCAAAAGCAAATATGTTAGTCTCAGAATATGAAATGTTTAGAATGAAAACTGATGAAAACATTTCTGATATGTATGCTAGACTAGTACAACTAACAAATAGCTTAAAGAGTCTAGGGAAAACCTACAAGGAGCAAGAGCTAGTGAGAAAAATTTTAAGGTCCCTCACTCCTATGTGGCATACCAAGGCCACAGTCATTGAGGACTCAAAGAACCTCACTACTATGACTGTGGATGAACTAATAGGTTCCCTAATGGCCTATGAGGTCAATCTAAAAAGAAAGGAAGACGAGGGCAAGAAAAAGAAACAGGTAGCTCTGAAAACTAAAATAGGCACCTCTGAATTATCTGACACTGATGACTCATCTAGCACAGGTGAGGAAACTGGGGAGCTAGCCATGCTAACAAGAAAGTTCAGAAGGTTTCTGCGGAAGGAAGGTAAAGGATTTAAAAATCCGAAGGGCATGGTAAGGAAATCATCCCAGTTTAAGACTGACAAAAATAAAGCTTCATCTAACAAGCTTGTATACTACAACTGCAGGAAACCAGGACACATGAAGGCTGAATGTCCAGAGGCTCCTAAGAAATCAAGCTTCAAGTGGAAAGGCAAGAAACCAAAGGCAATGATAAGCACATGGAGCGAGGAGGAGGAAAGCAGCGAAGAGGAAACAACTTCCGAGGAAGAAGAAGGAAACACATGTCTAATGGCCAAAGGAGACAGCAACGATCTTGAGGTAATCTCCCCTTTTCAAGACTTTTCTAGCTCAGATTGGGAAGAAGCCTATTCAGATTTACTTGATACATATGAAAGAATAAAAAGGGAAAATAAAAGTTTGAAGAAGAAGGTTAATCAGTTCAATAATGACAGCAACTCAATTGCCAACAGAACTGAACTAGAATTGGAGATCACCACCTTGCAAAATAAACTGAATCAACGCGAGATAGATGAAGAAAACGTCAAAGGGCTATTAGAAGAAAATGAAGTACTGAAAAACACAATTGACGAGTTAAAATTAAAGACTCAAGAATATGAACAGGAAACTAAGCTAACTCAAGAAAGAAACAACTCACTCAAGGAAGAAAACAGTCAACTTCTGAAAGAAATAGAAAGAATCCAAAGTGAACTGAAAAACAAACAGGAAACATTGGAAAAAATGACTAAGGGTCAAGAAAACTTGAACGCTGTGTTGGGAATAAAAGTAAATTTTCAGAAAGAGGGGTTAGGGTACAACCCAACGGCTAAAAAGGAATTCCAAATAAAAACTTTAAATGAAATAGTTGACTCTAAAGGAAAAGGCCCCTTGATAAACTTATATCAAAACAAACAAAAGGATATAGCTGAAAGCTCCTCTAAACAGATTAATGTCACCTTGGAAGAGAGGAATTCTAAAGGGAAAATGGATAATCCACATCAGTTTAAAAACAACAGTCATATCAGACGAGAAGTTCAAATTCACAGAAGTAACCAGACAAACAAAGCATTAAATCATGTTAATAAACACAAACCTGTAAAACAAGGTGTCTGGAAACAAGCTGGTCGACAACAGACCCCTCCTCTGTCGACCAGAGGCTCAACCAGAACAGATACTGGTATCTGGAGAAACTATGGTCGACCACAGACTTACCAGATGTCGACCATGACCAGACACGCAAACAGAACCCACAAATTTTCCCAGCTGAAACAGAATGGAAATTGGAACTTAAGAGAGTGGACTCAGAATAGACACAACCTGAACAAGTTCAGAAATGAAAAGACAAACTGTTCTAACAAATTTTGGGTTCCCAAGGTGTTGTTACAGCAGTTTCATGATTTCACAAGCTATCTTGGACCCGGGTACCATTTGGGTCCAAAAGTTTCTGTATAATTTGTGATGCAGGAATGTCTGGCAGCCATGCACAACAAGTGGTATTTAGATAGTGGTTGCTCAAGACACATGACGGGAGACAAGACCAAGTTCTCCCAGCTGAGCGCAAAAGATGGAGGATATGTGACGTTTGGAGGAAATAACAAAGGCAAAATCATTGGGATAGGTGAGATAGGTAAGAAACCCTCAAGCTGCATTGAAAATGTATTATTAGTGGATGGACTGGAATATAACTTATTGAGCATCAGTCAATTATACGACAAAGGCCATAAAGTGGTGTTTGACTCCAAGATCTGCAGAATTATTGAGCCAAATTCAGAAGCAGTCAAGTTTATGGGCAAGAGGGTAAATAATGTCTACATGATAGACTTGGATGATCCAGCCCACTCCAACTTGTGCCTAACCGCCAAGAAGGAGGACTTGACCTGGTTGTGGCACCGAAGACTAGGGCATGTTAGCTATAGGGTGTTGCACAAACTTGTGAAAAATAAAATGGTTCTTGGTATGCCTGAAATTTCGTTTGCTCAAAATGTCAAAGTATGTGAAGCATGTACCCAAGGAAAGCAAACAAGAAAATCATTCAAAGGTAGAACTGAAAGTCAGTCATCAAGACCCCTAGAACTTGTGCACATGGACCTTTTTGGCCCAACAAGAACGGCTAGTCTTAGTGGTAAGAAATATGGTTATGTTCTAGTTGATGACTTTTCCAGATTTACATGGGTAATGTTCTTATCACATAAAAGTGATGATTTTTATGAGTTTCAGGAATTTTACAAAAGAATGAAGCAGGATGGTAAGTCCAAAGTGTGTTCAATCATATCTGACCATGGGGGGGAGTTTGAAAATTCTGATTTTGATGTATTCTGCAGAAACAAAGGGATAACCCACAGATTCTCCTCACCAAGGACACCGGAGCAAAATGGAGGTGTAGAGAGAAGGAATCGCACTCTTGTCGAGATGGCCAGAACCTTGTTGGTAGAAGCCAATCTTCCAAGAAGATTTTGGGCAGAGGCGGTCAACACAGCATGCTACATTGTAAACCGGGCAATGGTAAGACCGTCCAGTACAAAAACTCCTTATGAAATGTTCAAAGGTAAGAAACCATCCCTAGCTCATTTCAGAATCTTTGGTACAAAATGCTTTATTCATAACAATGATAAGAGAGCCTTGGACAAATTTGAACCAAAGAGTGATTCAGGAATATTCTTGGGCTATTCTGACCGATCAAGAGCTTATAGGGTATTTAACATCAAAGATCAGATAGTTGAAGAATCCCCGCATATCTCATTTGATGAAATTAATGATTTTGGCAAAAATGAACAGGCCAGCAAGGAAGAAGAAGATGGAGAATTTCTGGAAGACAAAGAAGAACCGATGGATAATGAAGGAGAACTAATTCAAGAAGAAAGTCAAGGTAATATTAATGATCAACCCGAAGGAGAGGCCATCTCAGGTAACAATCTTGAAAACTTGAAACTTCTTAGAGATCACCCTCTAGATAACATTATTGGTAGTATTCATGATCCTAGGAAAACCAGATCTCAGTTTAAGACTGTTAATGAATTAGACCAACTTGCCCTTGTGTCCCAAGTAGAGCCCAAGTCTGTAGAGGAAGCTTTACAAGATGAATCATGGATAAATGCTATGGATGAAGAACTAAATCAGTTTGAAAGAAATCAGGTGTGGAGACTTGTCCCTAGACCTACATCTCACCCTGTAATTGGAACCGAATGGGTATATAAAAACAAGTTGAATGAAGAAGGGGTTGTAATGAGAAACAAGGCTCGGCTGGTGGCTAAAGGGTACAACCAGGAATTTGGAGTTGATTTTGTAGAATCATATGCTCCAGTTGCTAGATTAGAAGCCATCAGGATATTATTAGCCTTTGCATCTTCTCATGGAATCAAATTGCAACAAATGGACGTAAAAAGTGCATTTCTAAATGGTATTGTAAAAGAAGATGTCTATGTGGAACAACCCCCTGGTTTTGAAAATGATGAACTTCCTAATCATGTCTTCAAATTGCATAAAGCCTTGTATGGATTAAAGCAGGCTCCTCGGGCATGGTATGAGAGGTTGAGCTCCTTCCTCACCAAAAAGGGATACTCAAGAGGTAAAATTGATCAAACATTGTTTTCCAAGACTCAAGGTAAGGACATACTAATTGTACAAATCTATGTGGATGATATTGTATTTGGGTCTACTAAAACCTCCTTGTGTACTGAATTTGCAAGCTTCATGACTGATGAGTTTGAAATGAGCCTAATGGGTGATTTACAATTCTTTCTTGGATTGCAGATCTCACAATGCAGAGAAGGATACTTTATAAATCAATCCAAGTACATAAAAGAGATGTTGAAGAAATTTGGCATGGAAAGCTGCAAGCCAATCGAGTCACCCATGGGGACAAATGCAACTTTGGAAGCAGATGTAAAAGGTAACATGGTAGATGCCAAGAAATACAGAGGTATGATCGGATCCCTGCTATACTTAACTGCATCAAGGCCAGATATTCAGTTTAGTGTATGCATGTGTGCTAGATATCAGTCTAGTCCTAGGGAATCACATTTAGGAGCTGTCAAGCGTATCTTCCGATACCTTGCAGGCACCCACGAATTGGGGTTGTGGTATCCTACTCACTGCAAACTAGATCTGATTTCATATTCGGATGCTGATTATGCTGGTTGCAAAATTGATAGGAAAAGTACTAGTGGTTATTGTCAATTCCTAGGTGGGTGTTTAATTTCATGGGCTTCTAAAAAGTAACATTCTGTAGCACTCTCCACTGCTGAGGCTGAGTATGTCGCAGTAGGGAGTTGTGGTACACAAGTTCTTTGGATAAAACATCAACTCCAAGACTACAATGTAGATCTTGGTTGTGCACCTATTTTATGTGACAACACTAGTGCTATTAACTTGTCTAAAAACCCCATTCAACACTCTAGGACAAAACACATTGAGATCCGTCATCACTTTCTGAGAGATGAAGTCTCCAAAGGAAATTTCATGCTTCAATTTGTGGAAACTGAAAAACAACTGGCAGACATTTTCACTAAACCCCTGAACAATGACAAATTCTCCACTTTAAGAAGGGAGTTGGGGTTATGCAGAATATCATCTGAAAATTCTTGAAACATTGATATGTTCTGTTTATGGCTTTCTGTCATTTCTGCAAGTAGTTGTGTCAGTTAAGTGTCTGCTACTGGTAGGGTTGGGGGTTCAACTGGTTACTCAAGCAACATTCTGCAAATTCCTGGCACTGCTACTGGTTAGCTCTGGTGGTCGACCAACGACAGGGCATTGGTCGACCAAGGCATCAAGACAGGAAACTGTTTGGTTCTGTGACTACGCAGATGTCGACAATAGACAGTCCCATGGTCGACAATGGATCTGTACGGAAGCAAATGTCCACTTTAGACAGGTTCCTGGTTGACACTAGTTCTGGTAGGGAATCTTCTGGACTGTTTAAACTGTTTGGGCTCAGATTCATCTTCACTCATTCATCATCATCCATACTTTCCATTCCCTGTGTCTTTCTATCTCATCATGGCCAACATTATTTTTTATTTCAGCATGGATTCTCAAATTGAGGGGGAGAAAAAGTGTAAACTCATTCCTTGATAAAACATTGAATAACCTAACCATATCTTCCAATAAAATCACCAATGTAATCAATAAGAGTAGAGGTTGAGTGTAGTAATGAGGATTTGGACTGTACTACTTCAATAAATTCAAACCATAACTATGATTCTGTCACATGATTTTGAAGACTTATGATTTTTAGTAGTAAGTCGGTTTCTCTACCTGTGCCCGTGCTGAACAGTTAATATAAATCCAAAAATATAGCATGAATGCACGTGGAATACGCCATAACTCTGTCTTCATGGTAGAGCAATGGATTGAATTCTGAGAAACTACTGCCTCCCATTTTAAGAAAAAAAATGGATGAAAAATAAGTGAGAGGCATGTGTGTCATGAAGAATCAATCTATCTCTGCTACTATCAAAAATTATTGAGATTGGGCATACTGAGTAACTGGGGATATTGGCGTCTAATAAACGTATATCCTCACGGATAAAAGGTGTGTCCCAGTTAAAAGTGGAATGGTTAGGCATGCTAAGTAGCCGAGGTTTCTGGCGTGTAAAAAGCGTGTCTCCTCATGTAGAAAAGCATGTGATAAACCTGACCACAGCTTTCAAAATGATTCCAAAAGGAAAAACTCAAAATTATCTAAAAGGCAGAGGAAAATGGTTGACCAAAGGCATGGCATGCAAAGAAAAGTTGAAAACACTGTTCAGCAAGCACAGCTATTAAAATCATCTCATGAAATCTATTATAAGTTTAAGAAGTCATGTGGAGGAAATTAGATATGGGGCGTAAGCTTATTGGTGCAATACTTTCAAATTCAAGTGAACCACTAGGCCCACTCTACTTGTTTACAAGGTGGTCTCTGCTAAGGGTGGATATGTTAAATAAATGCTTCATTAAGGAAAGGGTGTACACTTCAATCAATTCCCCTAAAACTTAATTCGGCTGATTAAATCCTGACCCTTCATTTTCTTCACCAAGCTGTTTCACTACCCTAGGATAAACACCCAGGACTCTTCGTATTTCATTTTGCCCTATAAAAACAACCGCCTGGGTCCCTACGTCGTTCATCTCTTTTTCACCTTCGGTTCCATCAACTTCTGCTCCACCACCTCCTTTCACATCCAACCCTGAGTCGCATGGTGTACTTCTCCAGATTTCTCGTCCTCTTCGGAGTGACTTTTTGATTTCCCCTCTTTTTGTTGTTGACAAAGGGGGAGAGAGAGTCTTATGTCAATGTCATTGTGCTAAATAATGCCAAGTCTACTTATGTTATTTTCATCTTACCTTCTCTGTGTTGAGTCACCTGGTAACTAATGCTAGGATGTTTTTGAATAACATATCAAATGAATTGTCTGGCTGAAATAATTGCATCTTTTGTCACAATGACTCATGGTTGTCATCATCAAAAAGGGGGAGAATGTTGTGCATCCCTTTAGTTTTGATGATGACAAAGGATATGTGTGACTAATCAAAGATCTACTATTTTAATAACACAACACATGCAAGATTGATTGATTGCGTCTTCATATGATGGATGTGTCCAAATCAATACTAATCTGAATGCTCAAGTTATTTCAGGTTTACTGAAGTACTAATGAAGTCAACAGATCAGAGGAAGTTTTCAAGGGTTGCCTGTCGACCAGTGAAGAGGTTTACTGAAGTACTAATGAAGTCAACAGATCAGAGGAAGTTTTCAAGGGTTGCCTGTCGACCAGCGAATCCAACAGCTCCAGTTACTTTTCCTCAGTACAAGCTTCGGTGGTCAACCAAAGGCCTGCCCGTTGTCGACCACGAAGCAATACAAGCATCAGTCTGAACCATCAATCGTCTGGACATTTACCCGCTATCGACCAGCGAGAAGGTCGTTGTCGACCACGAGCATCAGCCAGAATAAACAGTTGTCTGGACATTATTCTCTGTCGACCAGTGACAAGATCATGGTCGACCACAGGCGAAGCAGCGTCCAGAACCGAACTCTAACCGAATTCAGTTTCTGTTGAGAGAAACCTGCAGGTTGTTGGGCGGTTCAGATGATAAGATTCCGCACTGGATTTAAGGAGAGAATCTTGGAAAGAACCAGTCAAACTTATTCAAATCTTTCGGGTAAATCTTCTCCCTGTTTTCTAGCCGATAATCCAATGGATGTGCGCTCAATTACGAATCTGTGCGGGAAAAGCCTATGCTTTGAAAAGAACTGGTACAAAAGGTAAAGATGACAGAGAGCGGGGTGTGGAACACAGAGTAGAAGAAAAAGAAAGAATACACCCACGAAGATACTCTGAAAGAGGAAAGAAGGAGTGGCTCTTCAGAAACCACAAAGACTGCACAAGACCGAAGGCATCTTCATTGCTGCAGAAGGAAGACTGACTCAAGGCAAGCAAGACTCCAGCAGCGTCACAGCTGAAGGCAATCGTCTGGAAGTTCCACAGGGAGTCTATTCCTGTTACCTGCAGTCCCAGGCTGAACTCTTTTTCTTTGATTCAAAAGCTCTTGTTCAGTCCTGTTGCATCTTTTGTTCTTTTCATTACATCAAGTGTCAAGCTGTGAGGCAGCGGGTACAAGCTGTGTGTCAGCGGGAAGAAGCTGTGTATCAGCGGTATGTTGGTTGAGATCAGGAGTTCTCATTTAGTGAAGCCTTGCTCAAGTTGAGCGAGGGGTGGACGTAAGTCTCGGGAAAAAATCCTGTCTTGTGGTTTTGCTTGTGGTGTGTGCTCTTCTTATTGCTTGCTGTCGCTGTAGTTATCAGTTTTATCTTTGCAACCCATAGTTTGCTTAAGGTCTAGTCGATCTTTGGTTTATAAATTGAAAAAGGGGCTAGATCTATTCACCCCCCCTCTAGATCTATTCAGTCCGTACGCAACACGTTCGACCCAAATTGGTACCCCGACACCGGGACCACGCATCATACGACCCCTGATGTAGGTCTCTTCCCCACACTGACGGAGTACGTGGGCACGGATCAAGTGCACATTGGCAACGGAGCTGGTCTTCCAATTCATCGTACTGGTGACTCTCCCTTACATACTCCCTCTCACTCTTTCAAACTTAGTCACATCCTCCATGTGCCATCATTGACTAAGAACCTCATGTTTGTTTCCCAATTCACCTGTGACAATGCTGTTTTCTTTGAATTTCACCCCTCTCACTTCTCTATTAAGGCAATCAACTCGGGGAAGGAAGTGCTTCGCGGTCCCAGTATTAATGGTCTCTACGGTCTGCCTGCTCCATCCTATGCCAGACTCACCTTGTCATCTTCACTAGGCGCCCTCACTGCCACCCGCGGCAACACAACTCTTTGGCATGCTCGGTTGGGACATCCAACGCTGCGGCTAGTTCGTCAAGTTCTATCTAAATTAGGTGTTAATACAAATAATGACGCGCTGAGTCCGCTATGTTCCTCTTGTCAGCGGGCCAAGGGTCGCCATTTACCTTTTCCATCTTCTGATCATCAGTCTACTGCCCCTCTAGAACTTATTTTCTCGGATGTATGAGGTCCTTCTCCTTACACATCCACTAATGGTTCAAAGTATTATGTTATATTTATAGATCACTTCAGTCGTTTCACTTGATTGTACCCCCTCTCTCATAAAGGAAGTGGTCTAGCATCATTTGTGCACTTTAAACATCAAGTGGAAAATATTTTCTCCTCCCGCATCAAATATTCTCAAAGCGATTGGGGTGGTGAGTATCGCTCCCTCTCCTCCTACTTGTCGACCCGTGGTGTGGTTCATCGCCTTGCCTGTCCCCACACGCACCAATAATGTACAATCTCGCCGAGCGCAAACATCGTCATATAGTCGAGACGGCACTGCCACTGTTGGATCATGCCACACTCCCTAATGCGGGACGGACACGGGAGACGACACTATATGGTGCCACCCTCGGACTCTAGATGAAGACACGACCAGCAACACACACCAGGGAGACACTAAGCCCGACACTACGAGCTCCTAGTGGCGAAACGTCGCTAACAGAAGTGGAAGCTCACTCGTCGTCCCAAGCGAGGGAAAGCGCGGACCGTGCGCGGTTAAGGAACCGGCGGAGGTCAAGGGTAGTCCGACTCAACTTCCGGACTCGGATCGAGTCGCAGGACGGGTCACTCTCACTCTCACAGCGGTGACATGGACACACGGGCTAGTACCTATACTCTCGGCAGCGGTAAAAGACCATATACTAGCTAAGCAAATGAACGCCAAGAGGTTAAGACCTTTACCTCCACGCACCCGGCGTGGCGAAGACAACCCCGGCCGAATCACGGACTCCCGGTTAACAATTATTACAGCAATACACTAAGTCGACCCACTCCACGTAGGGAGGTAAAAGGTCACATGTGGGGTCCAGAAATCACGCAACTCGGGTTGACGGGCAGCATCTTGATGTCGCCCGGCGGTGCCGAACTCCGCGTTTTCGTGCTTTCCGAACGGCGGCTTCTACGGGCCCGCGGGGCCCACGGACGGCGCTGTCCTTCGGATCTGCGGGGGTGGGACCCACTGTGATGGGGACCCCTGATGGCGCGCCTCCACGGACGGCGGTCGGCCGGGAACACCGATCGGGGGTGGATTGGCCCCGATTCCCAATTGATGAACTAGCTGCCCACGGATTTTGATTGCTGTCTTCCGGCGCGCGCTCCGGCGAAAACAGCCGATGCGGTCAATCCCAACGTCGGATCGGGATGCATGAGCTATCGTTGGAAAGCTCTCTTCAAATGCTTCAATCTAGACCTAGTGAGATCTACAGGATATGGTCGGATCAGAACTTTATTGAATTTATAATACCCTATTGTACAGTAACCGAAGTCTCAGATCTGCAGGGCACTTGTCTGAGAACCACCGTTGACCGCCTAGTAAACCGCCGATTCAGCTCTTGAGCTCTTCTTAGGAGTTGTAGGAAATTAAACCACGGAACTGGGACTATTTTTAGAATTTGATTTGGAGGTGGTTGCGATTTGTTATAATTTTTGGGGTGACTGGTGGTCGGATCTGAGAACAGGTGGACAGAACTGTAGATGGGTCTGAGAAAGAATTTTAGAAAATATGAGATGGGCGAATCAAAAATTAAGAAAAATTGTGGATGAATGTGTGGATGGATGGAACCCCCAGTAAAATTGGGCGAACCAACAGAAATCAAAAAGTGGCTCTAAGACATGAAACACAGGACGGATGTGAACCTGGATAGAACTCTGGCAGAACTGAAATGGAAGAGTGGACGAAAATCAAAAATTAGCAAACGTGATCTGAATGCTGGCCTGATTTTTGTGGGTGGATAGGAACATCCCATGAACAACTCCTCCAAATTTGGTAGCCAAATGAGCTCGGGAAAGACCTGTGAAAGTCGAACAAGCTGCTGTGATACTGCACAGGCAGAACTCCATTGATGGCGATGGCGGTGCGGTGGCGGCTCGTGGCGGCGGCGGCGATCGTCGGAACCGATACACGAGGCGTCACACCTCAGAATGGAAGCCTTCACAGCTTCAAGAGGGAGAGGGAGGAGAGAGTATGGGGGCGCATCAGCCCTTGCTCTTGGAAATTGTTTGATTCAAATGACATTAATTCATGAAAATGGGAAATTACAAGTATTTATGTGTTACATCTCAAATCCATTGGCTACCGTTGGATCTAGGGGATGGGAATGAGTGGCCTGGATTGAGTGTGACACACACACACAAAAATAATATAATAAAACAAGGAGGGGGGTGGCCCTTGGACCAAGGAGTAGAATGTGGACTTGGTAGGTGGGGGTGGGTGGCCAAATGTGGACTTTCCAAGTCCCTTGTCCCCCACTTGGCCCACCCATCTAGAAGCCTCCATTTGACATGTTGACTGACCCCACATGGGGCCCATGGGTGAGGTGGCTCAATGGGATGGGGCCTAGGGGGCCCGTGGGGCCCACGGGGTCCAAATTGCACATAAGCCCCTCTTACAATCAAAATAGCAAACCGCATACAATGACATAAACACAAATTACACACACATAAAGTCTAACTAAATATGATAAATGCCGGGACTCAGGGGGGCGTCTCGAGGCTGTCTCCGAGCCAAATAGATGCTGAGGTGGCTCGAGTCGTGCTCCGTGTGCGGTACCGGTGGCTCGGCGTATCGCGCCGCTCAACTGCTCGGGTGTCCGCACCACTCCCCTTCTCCCTCTGGGAGGATGTTATGTCTTGCGCAGTCTATCTTTATCAACAGGCTGCCCACCCCTACCCTTGGCCACCTTTCTCCATTTGAAAAATTATTTGGCACGCCACCAGATATTTGGCTGCGCGTGCCACCCACTCCTTTGTTAAATGCGTGTGATATTAAAAAAAACAAATATAACAATCCGTTGCAATGTTCACAAGGTGAACGTTACACACATCTTAATGTAAACACATTAAAAGGGAGGCCATCATGTATAGAAATGGGGAGGGTCTTCTATGGCATATAAATAGACCCTTTTGGGCAACCTAAATAATACAACTATAAGAGCAACAACGTCATAGTTCTCTCAATTGTTCTTCTCATTTCTTTTCTCCACAATTTTATTTTCCTTTGTGCTGAGTTCTTGAAAGCTGGGTTGAGATTCGCTAAGGCTCTCTTCGAGGACGTGCCGACGAGAAAGAAGGTGTCACCTACTCAGGGTCGTCGTATCTCTAGGAGATCAATGCCACGAGGACCGCACATCGATCGACAATAAGTTCTCTTAATTCAGAGACATCGCGCTTCGACCAAATGACTACGTTTTCTAAACCTCTTAATTTATTTTATTTTATTTTGTGCTAATAATTTGAATTTTTCAGCATATATTTCTAACAATCTAAGAGAACTTATTTGCATTATATTGCTGAAAAAAATCCAAGACCTTGTTTCATATCAGCATTTGCCGATAAAGAGTATAAAATATATTCTCTTGAAATTTATTGTTTTGTTAGGGCCGGTTTGATATTCGAACTGTCGGGCGGATGGCACGTCCGATGAGAGAGAAAGCAGCGGGGGGCTCACACTCTCCCTCACGCACAAGTCTTATTCGACCCCGAACGGCGCATTCGACCTCGGAGGGTCGAACACCGTATCCCGCCCGAGAAACAAAGAAGGCCTTATAGTATATATGTCAAAATATATATTGCACGTTATACATCAGATATTGTTTAATCTAATAGTATAACATTAACACAATTGGCGTTATTCTCTACTTAACAACGTATTTAACACTGATGCCATTTTGATTTCTATTACAATAAAATTTTGAACATCTATTTCGATTTTTTTTATAAACTTATACTTCTGAAATTAATATTTGGCATATTATTTCTGATTTAAAGTTCTTAAAAAAAAGAGAGACCAAAATATAATTCTATTTTAAACAACTTGTTTTCAGAAAATAAAATTTTGATAATTACCTTTTTTGTTTTAATATTTTTGTGTTTTAGATAACTATATTTATAAAAATTATTTCTGTTTAAAAATATATATATTTATTTCTATTTTCAGACAATAAAATTCTGAAAATTATTTACAGTAGTCATTTCTGATTTTAGAAATTAAAATTCAGATAAATATATATTTCTGATATTAAGATTTAGTGAAATTTATGAAATCAAAATTAAGTTTTTGAAATTTTATAAATCATAAATTATGATATTATATTTCTGAAATATAATTGCTCCTATTATTATATTTATGAAATTATATTTCTATTTTTTAAATATAAATGATTATAATAAAAAGTTTCTGTTTTTCTGAAAACTTTCTATTTTATAGAAAATAATTCCTGTTACATAAAATAGCTATTATTGTTTTCAGAAAATACAATTCTAAAAACATTAATTCTGCTTTAAATAATTTCTGTTTACAGAAAATCATTTCTGGTTTTTCTGAAAATACTTTCTGTTTACAGAATTTTTAAATATCTCTGTTTACAGAAAAATAAAGCATTTCTGGTTTTTCTAAAAATTCATGTTGCTATTTAAATAAATTATTTCTATCTTCAGGAAATTAAAAAATAGTTAAAATCATTTCTGCTTAAATAAATAATTTCTGTTTTCAGATAAATAGATTCTGAAAATTATTTATGTTTAAAATAAAAAAAATTCTATTTTTTAGATAATAGAATTCTATAAATTATTATTGTTTATTAGTTTACATGAATTAACTAATCTTAATTACTGAAAATAAAATTTAGCAATTTCTACTTGCTCAAAAAATATATCCTTATT
The DNA here is from genome assembly GCA_022559845.1 of Amorphophallus konjac. Lineage (NCBI taxonomy): Eukaryota > Viridiplantae > Streptophyta > Magnoliopsida > Alismatales > Araceae > Amorphophallus > Amorphophallus konjac. The sequence continues at coordinate 562,035,718 of CM040121.1, read as the reverse complement.
ATGTCCTACTTTTATTAAATTTACACTTTTGTTAGTTACTCTATGATAATTTAACTTTAAAGCGATTATTTGTTGATTTTACATATTCAAATGTTTTGACAAAAGGTCGACACATCACGTTAACAGGTTGTGTCGACTTTCAAATATTTTCTCAATGATTAATTTAATTACAAAATAAAATTAAGATATATGCCCTGATTCAACCATTGTCGCTGTTCATTGTCTTTGAATATCATTTAGCATTAGATTTTTTGTAAAAGTTCTGTTGTTATTTTGAATTTCTTTCTTTTGGACCAGAAGGATCTCTTAGAAGCGCTTTTGCTACTGGATTTTGGTTAACATATGATTTATCACCTACTTGACAAAGTTCTACAACACGTCAGTATGTATCCCCGTACACTCATTTTCAAACACTTAGTTTCTGGAAGGTGTCGTAGGGGCTCATTGCATCTATAAAATATATGGAAATTACACTATCTGCTCATTTACATGTCCACTAGATGAGTAATCTACGTGCAGGACTGTGAAAATATGCATTCAAAGAAATCATCTCGGTAGACCTCCAGATCCCAGTTTGAATCATGCATTATTGTTGATCTTCTGGTTGGACGTCTTTGATTCGTCTGTGAAATTTAGAGATCATTTTGATATCTCTGAAATTCATTTGAATATTCATCTAAACCTTCTGTTATTTCTGTTTCAATGTTGTCCCCAATCCTGCCAAGGATGACAGCAGACCAAATCATTTTCTCCTTCACGATGGATCGGTGGTGATCCCAGTTGCTGAGTCTGAGCAATTCTAAGGATCCTTTATGGATAAAAAATCACATAATGATATCCAGAGAACATTTATAATACCAGATGATCAAATAGATGATCCATGTTCGCTAGATCAACCGCAGGCTTTGCTAATCATGCTAAGTCTAATCTCAATAATTAGTGATAGCATCTGGGAACTTGTGGGGGGAGGTCATTTTAACGACCTGTTATATCTTAAACATAATAGCATTCAAACAAAATGATATTACACCCTATGAAATTTGGAAGAAAAGAAGACCTAATTTAAATTATCTCAAAGTGTAGGGGTGTTTTGCTAAAAGAAAAATATCATAAAATAAAAGAGTCATACGGGATAATTTTATCACAATCTCACTACATAGAGAAAAATTTTTTAAAAAGTTCTATTACTTAGATTGCCAATATGTATCTACTCCGTATGATCCTAATATATATTCACTTAAAGAAAATTTTAGGACATCCAACACTACAAAGTGAATATGCACAAATTATAGAGTCACTTGGATTCTTAACAAATTACACCAGGCCTGATATTACATATGCAGTCAACAGGTTTTGTAGATATACAACAAACCCTGACGAGAGTCATTGAAAAGCGTTAGAAAGAGTACTTAGATATTTAAAAGTGACTATAACCTACGGATTACACTACACTGGTTATCCTTCTGTCTTAAAGAGATATAGTGATGCAAATTAGATTAGTGATTCTTTAGATGTAAAATCCACATCAGTATTTATTTTTCTCCTATGAGGAGGTGCGGTATCTTGAAAATCAACTAAACAAACAGTGTTAGCTAGAAGCACTATGAAATCTGAAATGATTGCACTAGACACCACCTATACGGAGGCAGAATGGTTGAGAGACCTTCTAGCTGATATTCCTTTAATAACTAATCCACTACCCCCTATATCTATATTATGTGATTGTAAATTTGTTATTGATAAATGCATGCAAGCTAATGTAGACGTAAAGATGAACAGACACTTAAAAATGAGACATAAATCACTAAGAGATAAAATGAAGCAACAATTGGTTGCTTTAAACTTTGTGAATTCAGAAAGGAACTTGACAGATGCCTTTACAAAAGGCTTATCTAAAATCGTGATTTTAGAGGCTTCGAGGGGGATGGGATTGAGTCCATAAAAGAAAGAAGTTACCACGGCAGCAACCCAATCTCACGGAGGTTCAATCGGTAGAAACAAGCTTGATAGGTAACTTGAGAGAGCACTAATAGATTATGTTCACATCCCTATGGCGCTAGTGCTCATTTAAAAGCAAGAGGTAAGGGTCAGTGCTATACTCTTAATGAATCCGAGACCCAAGTGACAGGATGGTTACCTTGCTTCCACCCTTTATAGGATTTACCGACATGTGTGGAGTCGTGAGTCCGCGACTATAAAAATGTGGGTTATTTTCTAAAACACACATGGGATACCTACGCAAGGCCATTAATAGCGCAACCCGCATAGAATCTCGATTCAGCTATGCTGTGTGTGAATTTTGGAAAGTCTGAACCATGAGACCTGGTTCAAGACATAGTCCACCAAGCATTTCCACAAATAATCTCAAATATCACTAAGTGAAAATTCAAGCCGAAAGGTATTTTCACATATTGCATAGTATAAAGGACTCAGCAGCTTTTTATTCGTTTACTTTTTTTTTAATCATGTGGGGGATTGTTAAATGCGTGTGATATTAAAAAAATAAATATAACAATCAGTTGCAATGTTCACAAGGTGAACGTTACAGCGTATAACGTTTCCAATAAATGGAAACGTTACACAGATCTTAATGTAAACACATTAAAAGGGAGGCCATCATGTATAGACGTGGGGGGAGTCTTCTATGGCCTATAAATAGACCCTTTTGGCCAACCTAAACAATACAACTATAAGAGCAACAATGTGAAAGTTCTCTCAATTTTTCTTCTCATTTATTTTCTCCATAATTTTATTTTCCTTTGTGCTGAGTTCTTGAAAGTTGGGTTGAGATTCGCTAAGGCTCTCTTTGAGGACGTGCCGACGAGAGAGAGGGTGTCGCCTACCTGGGATCATCGTATCTCTAGGATATCATTGCCACGAGGACCGCACGTCGGTCAACAATAAGTTCTCTTAGTTCAGAGACATCGCGCTTCGACCAAATGGCTACGTTTTCTAAACCTCTTAATTTATTTTATTTTATTTTGTGCTAATAATTTTAATTTTTCAACATATATTTCTAACATCCTTCACCCATATAATCAACACAAATTTGCTTATCGTTCCAATTATTGTGTCTTCCTCGAGTACAGCCTAGTCTACAAAGGTTATCGGTGCCTCTACCCTTCCTCAGGCCGAGTCTATATCTCTCGGAACGTGATTTTTGATGAACAGACCTTTCCATACTCACGCCTTGCTGCCTCTTCTGCTCCTCCACCACAGCAGGGCACCTACATCTCCTATCCAATATTGTCCCCCTCCCGTTTCACCACCCCACCACCACGCCCTAATCCTCTGCCTACTTCGGGTGTCTCTACCACCCCCTCTTCCTCCTCCCCTCTAGAGCCGGACGCCCTACGACAGTCAAGTACCATTGTGTCCTCTCCCTCCTCCACTACCCCTAACGCCTCCCCACTCGAGGCCTCCTCTTCCCCACCGCGCAAGATGCTTCCTCTAGCTAATATTTTACGACGGGCACCACCAGCTTCCCCTCCTACACCACCCGTACCTTCCCCTCACACCCACCACCCTCTGCCACACGTTTTATTGGTCGACCATAGCTATCATGAACCAACCTGTTTCTCCACTGCTAACAAATACCCTGAGTGGAGAGCTGCCATGCATGATGAATTTGATGCCCTCCAACAACAATTAAAGGCACTTGGTCTCTTGTCCCCCTACCTCTGAACGCTAATGTGGTCGGGTGTAAATGGATATTCAAATTGAAGCGTACTTCAGATGGCTCCATTGCTCGCCACAAGGCCCGCCTTGTGGCTAAAGGCTTCACCCAACAACACAGCTTCGACTATAATGAAACTTTCAGCCCGATTGTGAAGCCCGCCACCATCAGAGTGGTTCTCTCTATTGCTATCACTCGACAGTGGTCAATCAAACAGCTCGACGTGCACAACGCCTTTCTTCATGGGTCCTTGGATGAGGTTGTTTATATGATGTAGCCGCCCGGATTTGTGGATATGTCAACACCCACTCATGTGTGTCGGCTTCACAAGGCCATATATGGGCTTAAACAGGCCCCTCGAGCATGGTTTTTTAAGCTCTAATCACATCTTCTTGACTGCGGCTTCAAAGGGTCATCTTGTGACCCATCTCTCTTCCTTTATTCCCATAAGGGTGTCACTATCTACTTGCTTGTCTATGTAGATGATATTATTATTATAGGCTATGATCCGTAGTCTTTTCGGGCACTCATCTCCAATCTCTCCAAGCTGTTTGCCTTAAAAGAGCTTGGCGACCTCCACTACCTTCTTGGCATTCAAGTGCAGCGGAGGGCCAATACATGTACACTTCACCTCTCCCAGCAACAATATATCAGGGACATACTATGCAAGGCCTACATGGAAGATGTGAAACCAATCTCATCTCCACTAGCAGCTTCTTGTCGCCTCTCTACCGATGATGGCGACCCACTTCCTGATGCTTCTATTTATCGCAGCATCGTTGGTTCCCTGCAGTATGTCACGTTGACAAGGCCGGATATCTCCTTTGCTGTCAACAAAGTTTGTCAGTTCCTAGCTGCTCCAACGTCTACACATTGGGCTACTGTAAAAAGAATTCGGTGGTATCTTAAAGGCACCATCACACTCGGTCTCCAGTTGCATGCCTCCTCTCGACATTTACAGGCCTACTTGGATGCCGACTAGGCTGGTGATCAAGATGATCGCTGCTCCACTTCTGGCCTAGGCGTCTTCCTTGGGTCTAATCTTATTAGTTGGGTCGCAAAGAAACAACCCACAATTGCTCGCTCTACAACAGAGGCAGAGCTTCGCGTCATTACCGTGGCCGCCACGGAGGTTGTTTGGACTCAACAGCTCTTGCGAGAACTCGGCATACCAATAACAGCTCCTCCGGTTATTTGGTGTGACAATGTCAGTGCATTATACCTTGCGGCGAATCCTACCTTCAAAGCACGTACTAAACACATTGAAGTTGACTTTTATTTTGTGCGACAGATGGTGCTCGATCAATAAATGAGTGTGAAATATATTGCCTCTGTGGATCAGGTCGCAGATATATTCACCAAAAATCTTCCATCACCTCGGTTCTGGCTTATGCGGGACAACAAGCTGCACGTAGACTCCCTCGTACAGCTTGAAGGGGCGTGTAACGGATAAGCGTCCTGGTGGTTGCGATCCGAACTCATCAAGATTCTCTCTGTTGTAACTAATGTATATCCTTACCATGATTATGCACGCATCCTGCGGAGGTTGTTTCCACCTCAATTGTAATCCACATGATTATATATACAATGTTTATGTGTGGGTCTCACACTATGGTGAGAACCCCTGTTTTGCCAAGTCTGAGCTTCGTGCCATTACAGTCGCCATTAATTAATCCTCATGGGGCAGTCGGCGACAAGGGCCACCGTGCTGCTCTGCGTCGGCACTACAAGAAAACTGTGTACTGGCGATAACTTATTGGCGACAACTTCTGCATGACGTCGCTATTAAAACTTATTAACGACGGCTTCAAAAATATCCGTCGCTAATAAATTTTAAAGGCGACAAATATAAAAAGTTGTTGTCAGCCATCGCTAATAAGGATTTATTTGCGACGACGCAAAATCAGTCATCGCAATTGTTACTTATTAGCGATGATTCCTTATAATAGTCGTCTTTAATATATTTTAAAGGCGACAATAGAAAAACGTCGTCACTAATAATTTACAATCGTCACTAATAAGATATTAGTCGCGACGGTCTCAAGTATGTTGTCGTAAAAAATATATCATTTTTTGTAAAAAATTAAAAAATTAGCATTAGCGACGGTTGATTTAAAATCGTCGCTAATAAGGACGCATTCACGTCGCTAATAAATATATATTAGCAACACCTAAAATATAGTCGTCGCTGCTAATTTATCATTAGCGACGTCTCTTATGTTGTCCAGTTGTCGCTGTTAATAGTTGTGATTAATAGCGACGTCTTATTCGTCGTCGCTAATACTCTTCTGCTTAATGGCGACGATTGTGTCTCATCGCTAATACATACTAATCCTTAGCGACGATGATAGCCGTCGCATTTAAACAATAGCGACGGCTCCACCTGTCGCTATAACGCAATAGCAATGGCTGCAGTACTTAATAGCGACGGCTATCACCGTCGATAATATTTAAATAATGAGTTAATAAATATGTAAAAAAATAAAAAAAAATGTCAAGAGATAAACTTATTTGTTATTGCTCTTCTTCTCAAGTCCAATCAGAAGAGGGAGGGATCCTGCCAAGGCTAACCGTGTAATTAATCTATCAGGAGGACAGACATTGCCAGTTACTTTGATTAGTGGATCTGCAATTGGAGCTAATGGTCAGAAGTTCACAACATTCTTGGGGGTCCTAAATAGAATTCATTGTCCTCCTTGGCAACAAGATTACTCCAAACTTGCAGAGGAAATAAAATAAAATATTCTTAGAGATCTTGTGGTAATAATTGCTTATGAATATTTATCTTCATATATATTGTAAGCTTGTTTCTAATGACTTTTATAATTGTTAATATGCAGCAAAATTTTTAAATTGAGCGATCTCCCTCGGTTGACGACTCAATTATAAGACATATGGGAGAGCTGCAACGGAAATATAGAAGTGCTTTGAAGAAAAGAGTATGTTAAATAGTTGACATTTAAATGTTAATATATTTTTATGTAACTTATAAATCTATTTGCATGTTCTAACTTTTTACTGGGAGATTATTTGATGATGCACTTGCAAATGGACCTTCTCATATAAATATCGATCAATAGCAACAAATGTGTGAGATATGGAATCAAGAAGAACATCAGCTAATGTGTTTTTACTTAGTGTCTATATATCATTATTGTTAATGTATTTACGGTAAAATATTATAATAATTTTTTTATGAATGTAGAAAATTACTGACAGGAATACGGCAAATAGAGCAAATTTGACAATGTCTTATAGGAGAGGGCGTACAAGAAGTATTCGTCAATTAATTGATGATTTTGTAAGTTTCATTTTTTATTTATTCATAATCATTGCATAGATTATTTCTAATTAAAGAACATCATTTTTATAATTAAACAGCAAAAAATGCATGGTCGGGAGACTACGCGACCCTATATTTTTGAAATGTCTCGAACAAGGTTGCAACATGATGGGAGTATTTTTTGGACAAATAAGCAAAGTAAAGAATTGATGGTAAATAAGAATTGACATATATATTTTATGCTTATTTATTTTATATATTCATTTATTTTTGTTGATGGTGTGCATTATTTTTTCTTGAACACAGGATCAAATGGTTACATTGATGTCTCCATCATCAGAGGGTTCTGATGCGACAGGTCTTGGCTTATCACCAGATGAGACTTTTGTCCAGGTAATGGAGCAAGATAGGCCTGGACGTATTCGATGTGGAGGACGAGGAGATACGCTTCGTTCATGATATGATTCTTCTGAGAGAGGCAGTGGTAGCACACAGAGACGCACAGATGAACAAGCCACAAAAATTCAAAAATTAGAGTCTGAGCTTTCTTCACTGAAAGAACAAATGCATCAGATGTCTTCTCTTATTAAAAATATGTGTTCGATGAGATCTTCCACTATATCACATGTTGAGGAAGAAAGACAAGATAATGAGAATATACAGGATGAATCTACCAATCTTCATAGATGACTATTTTATGTGTTTTAAATGTGGGTTATGTGACAATATTTTTTTTAAAGTTAGTAGTACCATTATATGAAAGTGGGTTATGCGCCAATGTCGATATTATGGATTTGTATTTGATACTTTTTGCATTTATGGATTGTGTTGTTATAGCTTTATTAAATTTATGTGTGGATTGTTCGATATTTTGTGCTTTGTATGTGATTTGTATGTTTATACGTGGATTATTTTATGTTTTATATGTTTATTTGTATGTGATTCATATGGGCAGAAAAAATCAATCTTGTTAAATAGGTTATATAGTTTTAGCAATGATTTGTAGCCATTATTAATGATGACGTACAAATTATAGCTACAATTATATGTTGCTGCCACTACTAATTATTGGCGACGATTCTACAACCGTCGCTAATAATTATTAGCGACGGTTCTATAGTCGTCGCCAATACTTATTAACAAGGCAATATTTATTGGCGACGGTTCTACGATCGTCCCCAATATTTTATTGGCGACGATTTTACCGTTGTTGTTAATATTTATTTATATATATATTATTATAAATTTAATATTAGCGACATTTGAATAGCCGTCGCAAATAAATTTTTATTTTTTAAATTTTTTTACAAAAGTATATTAGTGACGACTTCAGGGTCGTCGCAAATAATATTTTCTTTTTTTATTTCTCAAAATACATTGGCGACGGTTTTATATGCGTCGCTAATAATGTTACGAATATTCGCGACGAGTGACCGTCGTCGTCGAAAATATTAACAACATCTTTTTAACTATTCACGATGATTTTTAACCGTAGTCGTCAGTATTCTATTTTCTCGTAGTGCGGGAAGATGATCGAGACTCGGCGAGGACGGTGGCCGATCCCGATGGTGTGGGGTCCGGAAAGTCTTGCCGTTCACGTCGAGGTTGAGCTTGGCGAGGGCAGCGATGAGAGCCACCGTACCGTGAGAAGAAGAAGAGGGATTGGGAGGGAAGATGGCGGTTGGGGTGTGTTCTACATGATGAGGCCACTTGGAGAGGAACCTTGCATGGTGGCGCGCGGCTGGGTGTAGGTTTTAGGGATTTTTTTATTGATCTGTTACTTCCAATGTCACTGACAGGTAAGCGCACTCTATGTTGGACGCCACCTAGATGCCACGTAGGCATGTCAAGGACGGAGTGCAATGCATGTATAGGTGAGTTATTAAACCGTTTTCTAATGTAGAATCGGTTCCGGTTCAAAAAATCTACTCAGATGCGCTTAATAAATGTTTTGTAGGGAGAAGAAAGAGGAAGAGCATTAATGTAAGGGCCACAGCCATAAAACTCATCTTAATTATTATAGGCTGGTTTTTGAAAAGGAAGAGAGCAGTAGAGATACCACAATTTATTTCTCTGTTACTTTCTGGAAACAGATAATTAGTCAATAGCCAGTGATCATTTGGGGACAAAAACAGAAAAAAAAACACAAAAGAATTTTAAATATTTTTTGCAAAAATATCCCCTCTTACAAGTTTTTTTTGTAAAATTACTCCCTTAATTTTATTTGTCTCTAATAACCTTAACTTCCTTTAAGATTCAAATAATATTCCACTTCCATCCATATAATTGAATTTTTAGATAAAAATATCCTTATAAAAAGGAGTTATGTCATCGATACATTGTGCAAAATTAAGAGAGAAGTAGAGATAAAGAGACAAATATATGGAGAGAAAGATAGAGTTTATCAAAGCTTAGAAGTGTGTTGGTCTTTTTCTTAATTAATTTGGTTAAAGTCTAATTAGGGTTAGATAAGATATTTTAATATATAGAATGGTAACGACGGGTGACCACAAGTGTATTTTTGTAATTATAATGATATAGTGAGGTTATTAAAAATAAAATGAAAATAAGAGAGATAATTTCACAGATAAATTAATTTATAAGGAGGGCGTATATATTTTTGCAAAAATACAAAATTTTAATTATTGAAATTTGACATTGATACTCAAAAATGGTTTACCAACGATCCCCAGAGTCCCGTGTTCCTACTGGAAACCTTGTTTCTGACTCGGCGTGGATGCAACACACCGAACCGTAGCCGTGTTCCCCGACTCGTCCGCCGTTTTCCTACACCAACTCGGAAGCTCGCCACGTCCTTGACTCAGCAGGATTCTCACAGTATCCAAAGTCGAATCCTACAAAACACCTCTCTCTCCCTCTCTCTCTCTCTCTCTGGGATATCCTATTCTTACAAGGACATGCATGCCTGAAATCTTATCATATATACACATCGGTGCTTAACTTTTCCCTCCTCTCCTGCTCCTGTTTTCCACCGCCTTCTTCTTTTCTTTTGCGGATGCCAAACATGTCCACGCAGGGGGATGCATGGCCCTCCCCTGCTGCTGGGGCTACTTCTGCTTCTCCTCTTCCTTTCCTACGAACCAATATTCCTTCTCTTCCTCTTGCTGCTATGCCTCTTTCCGCTCTTCCACCTGACCTCGCTTCTGTCCCCCGCCTTCCTCCAGCTGCTGCTGCTGCTGATGGCAATGGTGATGAGGGGGGGAACGCGGAGGAGGGGATGGACGACCTCCCCTTGGGTTACAGGTTCTGCCCCACGGACGAGGAGCTGGTGATCAATTACCTAGTGAACAAGGTGCTGGGGCGGCCTCTCCCGGCCAACATCATCAGGGACGATGTCTACCTGTACAAGTTCGACGCCCACGAGCTGCCCAGTACGTAAGAAACCTCTCCACCGTAAATACATGGGGGATTCTGGTGTATATATATATATATAACAGTGATATAGCTAGGGAAGAACAAGAAGGTTTGGGTCTGACTGGAACGTGGTTTTTGCTTGTGAGGAAGCATGAGGTGATTGACGTTCCATAGAGAAGCAGGAAATTAGGGCCATTCATGTTCACGTGAACATGGGCACTACTTGCATCTAATTAGGAGTATAGCAGATTGATTAGATGCATGACCTCTTACTATGGTATGGTGAGAACAATTTAGTTGGAATCTGATTCCTCACTGGGAATCTGCATAGAACTTAATGAATAAATTGATATGTTGATGATGATGGTGATGATCTTGATGCAAACATATGTATGATGGACTTGCCACAGGGCCTTCGACAATACTTGTTGTCATTAGTGCTCAGAGCGGTCTGCAAAAGTTAACTAGCTAGTTGTCGACGGCTATCCCCTCGGTGGCCATCGGGTCCGTCACCAAAGAGCCATGTGCCGACGGCTAATTCTCAGTAAAAATCTTCGACAATAAGCCGTCGACAAAAAGGACGCCTATTTTCACATTTTCGATACATTAAGAGCAGTTCAAAATTATCATTGTTGCTTCCCCACATATATAGCAGAAAAGATGACAGACGATGCATAATGTTTCCGGAATATATAAATGCTCTCCTTGATCCTCTCTAATTTCTCTGATTCAACCAGGGTTTGCCCATCTTTTGGCAACTTATGTTGCCTGGCCTTCTCTTGCTGCTAGCTATTCCTTCTCAGTTGGTACAAGGATCTATTTCTGATTGCTTCTCTTGAACCTAGCCAGTCATCCCTTTGGTTAATTTGTTGGTTGAAGATGGCTGACTCCACGTACGTCTCTCATGATGATGATGATCACTTGGCAGGAGAGTTCAGGTACTCCATGAAGGACGAGTGCTACTTCTTCACCACCCGGACCAAGAAATATCCCAATGGCAGCCGCCCGAGTCGGTCGACGCCGACCGGCTACTGGAAGGCCACCGGCAGGGACGCCAAGGTCCCTAAAGACGCCGACGTCCCCGCCGGGTACAAGAAGACGCTGGTCTTCTACGTTGGCAAGGCACCCGGGGGTTCCAAGACCAACTGGATGATGCATGAGTTCAGAATTAACGAAGCCCTGGATCAGTACAGAAACCACGCTGACCCTGAGGTGGGTATGTAGATCATCATAAAAAAGTGTGTTCTGCAGAATTTATAATTTCCTTTTCTTCCGAAGATTATTCATGATGAAATCTGTTCTCCACCTTGCCCAAAGCAGTACTGGAAATCTTGGCTGTCTTCTTCTTCGTCCATACACGTTCTATGAGAGTCTGCATTATAAGTTGGTCTCTGTTTGCATGAATAAGGTGAAGGGATTTTTAGAAACCGTTTAATTCCCCTCAAGTTATCTGCCCCAACAGTGGCCTTTTTTTTAGGGAGGGGGGATGGAGTCTCTCTCTCTCTCTCTCCCCACATGCTAAACTAGGACTATTTTAGTTTAATAATTTAACACGGTATTGTTTACATAATTGAGATTAACCCAATTTGCACTTGACCAAATCTATTAAAATAATCTCACATTAGTGCACAATCCATTATTAATCACTGGAGGATAAGACGACCCATTAATTGAACAGAACATAAAGAAACAATTGTATATACTTTCCTGATCAACATTCTGATATGTTCTTGTTTCCTTCAACTGCAGAAGGATAGCTACGTCGTGTGCAGAGTGTATAATAGGGAGACGCGCCGTGAGAACGGACGGAGATATATGATAGAAGCAAAGCGCCGGGATGAACAATAAGGATATTCCCAACCTTCCCAGCTGATAGATGCTAATTTTGTTCTCGTCATGGAGTGTTTGTGTGGTACCGTTACTGGGTTATCAATACTTACCGAAGCAGACTGTTGAAAAAAAGAGTCCATTTCAGTCCCTCCCCCTCCCCTCAGTTAATGCAGATGAATTGAAGTCGAGAATATATTTTACCGATCTGAAGAATATAAAAGAAGACCAGCATAATTTAAACTTTAGCTTAATGTAGACATGTACTTAAGTTCAATTTGAACGTAAGAACCATGATATTGTACCAATCTGAAGAGACTCGTTAGAGCTCTATGCAGTTCTTAATTTTTAAGTGGTAGTGAAGCCCTATAAAAAGGGAACCTACACGAACTATTGAACGGAAGGAACCATATACATTCATGTTCACATTCCATGTCCCAACAACTTTAGGGATAGTCTGTGGACAGCGGCAAATGCAGACATTAATTGTCAGATGGGGGTGTGCTGCTACTACATGGGTCATCCCAGTTGCCGGCCAAGGACTACTCCCTCTCCGGCAGTGGGGAAGGCCGGCTCTTCGCAGCACTCAATGCGGTCGCCACTATCGTTACCACGTACGGCAACGGGGTCGATCATCCCCGAAATTAACTCAGATGACTCCAGAGCAGGGAGGCTCTTGGCATATGGAATTCGCAGCACAATGTTGGCCTACTCTTTTCTTCACTCCCTTTCCCCCTTCTCCCACTACAGGCAACGGCAGCACCTCCTCTCACTGGGAAGATGATCAAGGGGCCGGCTGTGCCTCTGCTACTCATGGTCATCACCACGTTCTTTAGCGTCGCCTTATCAGGGTACTGGGCATCTGCTAACCAGGCGCAGGGCAGCACCCTGAGCAACTTCATCACCGACAGCGAGACGACCATGGTCCCCCGGTGGCTCCTCCCGCCCGCCAACCTCTAGCTTGTTGCTGTCCCCATCGTAATAATGTACAGACCGAACAGTCATTAGCACAAACACGTACGACGACATGTTCACGAGCAGCACGGGCATGAGGGGCATTTCTACAAAACTAGTGCGGAGTGCGAGTTAGACTCATTAATTTTAAATTTTAAATTTGACCCGAGTCCAAGTCGGGTAGTGCTGGATTTTTTCAAAGTCCCAATTTCGACTAGATTCGATTCAACAAATTAAATAAAAATAATAAAAATAATAAATATATATTATAATTTTATTAGATTTAATTAATAAAAGTCGGGTAGTCATGTTGAATATATATGTGACGAGACAAAGTCTTAAACTTCTCTCGGGACATATATAGGGCCACTCTTTTTAAATTGCCAGTTCCACTTCTATTGGCTACGCTTATAAAATGGGAATTTTTACATCAAAACTACGTCAACCTTCATTAAAGAGTCATTGAAATCTTCTAGCAAGTAACAAAAAGAAATAAACAACAATCTGAATCTTTTAAAGAAAATTTCTCAAGGAACATATGAGACATTGCACTTATGTACTGGGAAGCGTAATATTAGCTGTACACCCTTTCTTGTTGTTGTACCGTAGTAGATTTTTTTACTTTTAGAAAATATGCTCACCTTGGGGCATGTGTGAACTACATGATTGTACAATTCGCATTCAGATTGGATAGTTAAAAAAAATTAAAAATTAAATATCTTTAATTATGATGTGACATGTACAAACATTTTTGTTCTTCATTTTGTCTGAAACTTTTTAACTATCCAATTAGTGGACATGTAGTTATGTGTCCATGAAGTCAATATAGTTTTTAACAAATAAAAAAATAAATAAAATCACCAAGGGGTGCAGCAAGAGAGGGTGCAACAAGCTAAATACTACTCAATTATCTACAATCGTTTCTTATGTAATTTTGTTTCTAACGATGATATCAATGGAAAAACAAACCTATAAAATAAGAAGAATAGCCACACTAGCAAGGTGAGGTGCAGCTGATTCCCCATGCCCATAATTGAGTATAAATTTAGGGCGGCTAATGGGCCGAACCCCACTAGCTTTATTTTGGGTCCATGGCTGGAAGGGGACAGAAATTTCTTAGGCCTGTTTCTCGCCTACGGCCCCAAAAAATCAACTTGTGACCCAGCCCATGACTGGCCCGGCAAAAACCCACATTTTGGCCCAACCCATTGATGACCTTGCATCTTTATAGGGCCGTGTAGGGATTCCTATCTTGGTCCTTCTATGATCCACAAATATGCACTGTAACATAGAACAATTTTCATCACATGGGCTGGAGTGTGAGTTATGAGTAGACACGGGTGAGGCCGAACCGGGTCAACAGACTAAATGCGGGCCAAGTCTGGTATATTTTATATAACAGGGATACGGAAGAAGGAAGAATAATTTGGGTCTGATGGGAGTCGTGGTCCTCGTTTGTGAGGAATTGCGGGTGGAGTCAGGACTGACTATGCATGTTTACGTGAACATGGCAGTACTTCTTGCACCTTAATTAGGGCCAATAGCGGACTTTTTTTTTAAAGACGATATCTCATTATATAGTGTTGGTATCTAGAGTGAGACCAATCTAGTACGTAGGAGTCTGATTTCAGCTCTCCGTGAATCTGCACAGAAGACGTTGATGAATAACTGATACATTGATGATGACGTAAATATGCATGATGGCTTGCCACACAAGCCGTCGACAATATTTTGTTGTCGTTGGTATTTCTAGCGGCGACGGAGTTAGGAATATTTAAAAAAGAGGGTTAAATAATATTAATATAATAAAAATTATTTATTTTCTTTTAAGTAGAAGACATTTTATAAGTGAGCTATTCACGACGGGTCTTCATATTCTGAAAGCGTTACATTATTGCCTCGTTGTCAATGCTCTCGAATACCTCCTTCTCAATATATGTCACTAAATTATCATCCATCCACTGATCACCCATTCTATTCCGTAATCGATTCTTCACAATTCTCATTGCTGAAAATACTCTCTCCACGGTAGTTGTAACAACCGGTAAAGTCAATGCCAATATCAACAACAAATAAACCAATGGATAGATAAAAAGAAAGATAAAATCAAAGTCCTCAATGAAATATCTTCCCCGGGTAAAATCCCATGGTAAAGTCCTACGATTCCAGCAAAATCCACCAAATAGATAACAATAGAACTAAGCAAGGAGAAAAACCCATCGTATTGACAGAGAAGCTCCTCAGAGTGGAGTGAGGTGTGGGGGGCTGGACGTGTGGATCGGAGAGACCTACTGCAAGCCTACAAAGCAACCATGTGCACAGCTCGATAGTCTTTTTTATTTCTGCTCAACCATCAAAAAGTAACCCTACACGACTGCGGACAAAGCTTCTCAACCAATAGTCGCAATACCCATTTACATGTGCTGCTTTTGTCCTCTTTTACCTCTTTTAGGTTTCTATCTTCAAAAGAAAATTTTCATCGTCGATTTACGGTTAAACAATCAAATGAATGTGGGTGATACTTAACCACCATCAGTAGACATTTTACCTTAACCGTAAGATCTAGAAATCCACCATCGATAGACATCTAATGAGCCCAAAAAACCCAACAGAGGGTGGGAGGTAAATGTAAAAAAATCAATAAATTTACCCGGGTCAGGGGGGGGCCGGCTCCGCCACTGCCTGTAGGCTTTAATTCCACAAAAAAATGCTCATGTTAGATATGTTCCTTTGGTACGCAGCCATGCATCAGTCCAACCACCAAAGATGATATCTACTTCTCAGCCAGCAAAAGAAGTGATCGGTCGACGAAAGCCGTCGACAAACAGGACATCATCTGCTTTCTTTCTCACCTTGATACACCAAGGACAGTTAAAAAATATTCATATTAGTGTTGTTTTTCCACTTGGTAGGAAAGCTTCCAGACTCTGTATATATAGTGTCTCAAGATCAAATGTTCTTTTTTTCTGATTCAACAAGGCTTGCCCATCCTTGCAGCTTATGTTGTATGTTCTTTTTTTTCCTGATTCATCAAGGCTTTCCAGAACTGCATCAGTACAGAAACCACCAACCAAAAGGTCCGCGGTGGATACGTATATTCATCGTAAGAAGTCTGCCTCTTTTGCAGAATCTGTTCCCCTTTTCCTGTGAAGGTTATTCACGATGGCCATCTGTTCTAGCCATTTCGCCCCTATTAAAGCCACTGGATATCTATCTTGTTGAATGTCTACCTCTCCGTCTACTGAATAGTCGTTCTATAAGGATATATCTGCATAAGTTGGTCTTTGTTTACATGAATAAGGTTAAGGGTTTCTTTGAAACCCTGCCCTCTCAAGTTTATCATACTTCAGGGATCAAATCATCTCGTTTGGATGTTTATTTATTTTCTAACCGTTTACAACCTCTTTAGGTTTGAAAGTGTTAAGAAAAGAGTAATTCTCCACAAATATGGGAGCTGCCCACCGGCGGTCCCAACATTGGAAAAGGTTTGCTATCTGCTGCGTTTTTTTTTTTTTTTTGAGTGGGTGATGGGGGAGTGGAGGGGAGTGCTCGAGAGATGGCCCGGTCGAGTCCCTCCCCCTGCCCCTCCCTCCCGGTTGCAAATGAATAAAAGCATATATTTTCTTTTCTTTTCTTTTCTTTTGTATATTCAGCAATGGCTTTGAGGGTCATTTTAATGTAAAATATCTTATTTTATGCCTCATGGGAGTACAAAAATAAATCAGCTAGTTCAGAAAAGCCGCCCCAAAACCACCTTGATCTCGAGGAAAGAAATGGTAAAAGACCAAGTCATGTAATTCGGATAACATCTAATAGGAAAAGTACTGTCCCTTGTAATTATTGTATTGTATTGCATTTGCTGGACAGTTCTTGCCACAATAAATATAAAACTATCAAGGTCACCATAAACCCTACGCAACCATAGTTGCAAACTAATGTGCCCATTTATTACACCCCCGTGCTACATGAAAAGAGCTGTGATCTTGGGCGCATAAGAGAGATCTAATCCAGGGTTGGTGACTCCTCATTGTCACCGGGAACCACCTCAATGCCTTCCGAATATGGCTATAGAAACGTTCAGTATGTCACGAAATATATAAAGGCAGATCAGCCTAATTTATCCTTAACTTAAACGTAGATATAACTGGAACAATTTAAAATTCAATTTGAACATAGAATCCCATATTTTTTTCACAAATGTGAAGAGGCACCATTAGAACTTTATGCAGTTCTTAAATGGTACTGAAGCCCCATAAGAAAGAACCCACACACTATCGAGGGAATGAAGAATTTCATATTCACATTTCATATCCCAACGACCATAGGAATAGTCATGGGACACCGGCAATTCAGACATTATCAGTCTAATGTTAGTCTAATGACTGCAGATACTGAGTCAGTTTAAAGCTCATCAGGCATAATATTGAGGCAGCGTACATGATCATCCCTGCAACCTACGAAGATTAGACCACCAACCATCACTGGGGAAGAGAAGATGTCTCCTGGGAGGTCCATACGTGCAACCTCCTCCACTATGGTGTTCCCCGTAGCCTCTAGGACATGCTGACGCCTCTGCTGGACAGCATCTGGTTTGATCCTAACTGCACGGATGCTTCCAGAACTGCTACAAATGCAAACCAACCTGGGAAGGACAGTAAAGGTTCCAAGGATGTTTTTTTTAGTACAAATCAAGTTTTGTTTGGCCAAGCTGCCTAGAAATCATTTACCTATAGATGGTGTGAGAAGGCTGGGATATCAACTGAACGTGCTCATCGATGTAAGCAGAGGAAGTGATTGGATCTCCTGCCTCATATTCCCACACTAGAGTTCCACTTTCCTGTAAACCCAATCAAATATCTCGGACATAAAGGGCATCAATCATGGTGTCCATGCATATTTATCCAATGTACGATTTTATCTTTATTGTGCTTCAAGAAGAATGCAATCAATCAAGACTAAAAAACATTGCTATTCAATTTTATGTCACTGTCTCAATGTAACTCCGTTTTATTGAAATGCTATGCAACTGACGTTGGAAAACAAAGAGCATGTCGAAGAACAAAAGCATTCCATTGCTCAAAAAAAGGATATACAATTTGTCCTTAAAATACACAATCTAATCCAGAATACGCATTTTGTCACTTGATATCTAGAATATTACACTTTTAATCTAGAATATACAGTTTACATACACACTTTGTAAACTACAACACAATTTTGGACTCAAATACACAGTTTGATAGAATATACACTTTTGATATATAATACACTCTCCCCATCAAGAAGCATAGATTGAAACTTCTAGCTGAAGCATATTTTGATAATTATTTAATAAAATAGTATTATTCTTTAAAAAGAACCTAAAAGAAAGCTTGTACAATTATGAGAACTGAGTTATGTGCCTTACAGATTCAAATGAGTAAACACTTCCATTTCGGGAGCACACCAGTACCTGACGCAAACCACAAACAAAAAAAACATCAATTCAGGAATTCAATCAACTAACAATGATATATAGAACCACATACATGGCATCCATCAACTAGCCGAAACATATGCATGAAAAAAATCAGATGTCATGTGCCCAACCCGACAGAGAAAATCACAGAAATAGGGGAGTAGAAGAAAGTGTTGCCCATATATTTATATTTCCATGTAAAACTAGTGAAAAGCTCAAACCTTTAGTGTAATGGTGAAATTTTAAAGACAACGAGGACAGAACTAAACGGCTAGAACTGCATTTCCTTGACTTCATGATCATAAAGAAAAACATCTGAGTCATGGAATACTTTGAAAGACAGATGCCCAATGAAAAATATTAGCAGGATGATAGAAGATAGTAGTTTTAACGTGTTTTAGAAAAAAAAAACATTAGTGATAATTGAACCGAAAGTTCAGTTCCTAGAGCAATATGGAGGAGACAGCAAACCTGAGAGGGTAGAGCAAAGGACATGCAAGCTCCAGCAAATACTGGCCCACCAGTAACCGCCTGAGGATTCATCAGGCACAACAAAATTGGTATCAAATAATCTGACGTGTATACATATAGGTAAACATAGCTAAGAGAGGATGGCATACATAAAACATGCTAAACAAGCCAAGTCATTGCTACAAAGGATAAATAACCCAGCAATATGGGCACATATTCTAAGATGAATATAATATTTTAAATTCTAGCAAGATCATGAAAAATGTTGTTAGTATATTGTTACTATATGTTTCCTAGTCATGCTGGCCAAAAACCATGATAGACTTGGCGACAAGGTTGCTGCGTATGTGAGTGTATCAAACTTTATGAGGCTATGCACTCTTCTGTTTCTAAAATGCTGATTCTAATAAAAAATGCCTTTAAAAAAGTGCTTCAAATGTTGTATTCCTGCACTAACCATCAAAATGTGGGAAAGGCAAGACCAACTCTAGCACATCTTACAATCAAAGTCATGATTCCTTTTCATGGTGAATAACTTTGAATAAAAAAAGAGATTTTTGCATATAAACCATTGTTAGATCAAAAATTACATATTTATCATTCTTGCATGTGTACTTGTATACATACCATTAAAAGTGGCAATATTGTGCAAAAAGACCAAGGAATGGTTTTTTTTTTTTTTGCATCATTTTATGTGCAAAAAAGCCACTTAAAATAGTGCAAAAGGACCATTCAGTGGTCTTTTTGCACAATATCGACATTTTTAATGATGTGTTCAAATACAAATGCAGGAATGATAAATCTGCAATTTTCATTTTAACAATGGTTTATAGGCAAAAACTCCTAAAAAGTACTATTTAAGATTTTAAAGAAAATGCATGCTATGCATTTTAGCTCAAAAGAATAAGAATACCCATCTATTATATGCCATAACATGCTTGTGATTCTGGGCATTGTCAGGGCAAAATTATGACATTAGCCAGAATAAGGTGCACTCTTTAGGTGAACCCTACTAAATGGCAATCTTAACTCTTAAGTCATTAAAGGGAAAACATAGCCAAAAATATCAAAGACTGAAAAAACAACAATCTTTTGCATGCAGTCACGACACAACCAGATAAACATACCTCCCAGACAATAGACCCTTTTGAGTTCAATGCAATTACACGCCCATCCACTAAACAACAAATAACTGCACGGTGAAGTTAATCTAAATCAGTTAAGACTTTAGACACTGCAGCTTTGATTAGATACCTATTATATGACTTTATAGGAATTCCAGAAACATAAACATAGAAAGTAATTGCCAACATGGAATTTCTCAGTGGATCAGATTGAATGAAGAAAAATAAGAATACCATTTCCAGTGAGTGAGTCCAAACAAAGTGATCCGAAAATTGGTGTGTTGAACTCATACAACCAAGCTACTCTGTATGGAGAACTCTGCAGTAGTGAAATAGATGGAAAAAGTGGATCATACCTTTTGCAAAAAGCATATAGAAGATCAGAGCATAGTACCACAGCATCATATTAGCAAAAAATGAATGGAGCCGTCTTTACTTTCTACTAACCATGAAGATTTACAAAAATGAAAAACCATGTTACCTACAATCAACTCTCCTTTTCCATCATGGATCTGCATTCAGTGCTTTAGCAAACTAACAACTTCATCTTTTAAAAATATTAATTCTTACAAAGTGGGACGTTAAGAAGTTCGGAAAAGATAATATTCTAATGATAGTCATGAAATATTTAATTGAGTCTCAGGTAAAATGGAAGATAATACATTGCCATTGAGTAAATGAAACAGATGTAGGTCCACAACATATGCAATTCAAGTGACTAAGGAACACGAAATCCCTAAAAATAGTGGAAATTTAGGACTTATATTCCTAATCTAGAAAATTGCTTTAGCTAGTCAATCATGCTAAATCATACCTTTAGAGATATAGCTGTCACACGTCCACCTGTAGATCCTATATATATCATGTCTTGTGCCTACCAAAGAAGGCCCTAGTTAGTTACTGTTATAAACAGGTCAGATCATCCAACTTCAAAAAGTTTAATAGTCAAGCCTACCAAACAATGAGAGAGAGAGAGAGAGAGAGATGTGCACCACAAAACAACCATGGAGAACTCGCGGAATCGACAAAAATTGAGGGGGAAAATGGGAACAGGTCAGCTGTGCATTCTAAACTTCAATCCTTGGGCCTTCTCAACCTGATTCAGGGAATTTATTGCAACACGAGGTCCCAGTACCAGCATAGGAACCCCTCTCCATCCATCCCTCCAAATCATGGTTGGCAAAAGCAGCAGGAAGATTCACTAGAGGCACTAGGAGCATCAGAAGCTGAAACTTATGGAAGCCCAAAAGTGCTCCCGATCAGAAGTTGAGCCAACCATAGACTAAAAGTGTTTTGTGGAAGACCAAGTATAAGCTTTGCACCTCATTACCTCACAAAATAAGAAAGAGGCAGACAAATGTCCAAACTGTGGTTTTTATGTTTTGGTGTTGATAAGTTGCCCCAACTTAAAAGAAAGCCATCCTTGTATAAAAGGGCACAATCACATCTTCTAACCTTAAGCTTCTTGTCTTGGAGTGATTTCCAAAAGAAAACAAAATTAAAACAATCATTTATGAAAACATATTTTCACCTCTCCTTCAGAGATGCTGATCTAAAACAGAGAAATTTAGAAGCATATCTCCCATCTTCCATAAGATTTAAGTTGCAGTGAACAGTAATACCATTCTTCTGTTTGCAAAGCCTAGATAGCATTCAAGCAGTAAGCTTTATTATAAAATAGAGGATCTCAATGTTTGGTAACTTAAACCAAAAGGGAATGTTATATTGAACTTAAACTCAAAAAAAAAGTAACAACAAATCAAATAATAAGAAACAGAAAAAAGAGGTGCAAGGTCATGAAACAAAAAAGGATAAGATATAGCAGCTAAGAAAACAAACAATGGAACATGAATAAAATGACAAACCATATCCACAGATGGTGAACCATAAAGGCTTCCACCACATGATATCTTGTAAACACAACATTGCTTCACATAATCTAGAGCATAAAGCCAGTGATCATGTGATCCACACCTGCATTTTCAGAAAACATAGTAAATTTGATCACTTTAGTGTTAAACACTTCTTCATACTAATATGTGGGCAGTAACATTTGATTAAAAATGTCAATATGAACATAGAACTTATGATTGATGAAACTTAAATAATACCATCTTTCTTGGCCTGGAAGACATAATTGGCCAATCCAGATTGGATTCTGGCTGATTCAAATAGGGATTAGGTGATGTGATTCTGGGCCTTAATGGGCCAACAAAAATAGTAAAACAAAACAACAGGAATTGCCCAGATCAGACCGATTCAGCTGATTCCCTTGGAAGGTTGGCAAAACAGCAAAAAGAAAAAAAAATCAGCCCAAATCGAGCAGAATCTGACCGATATCCGTTGGATTGGCTGATCCAGGTCTGATTCAGACCTGACCTAACTGACCTAAATTTTTACACATTTTACTACCACTTATGTTGTTCTATGAATACAAGTGTTTATGGTGTAAGTGCATGATATTTTATTGTTTTATTTTATTTTTAGTTTTTCTAGATGTGCAAAATTTTTCTTGATTTTTTCTCATTTTTCTGTTTTTTTATTTGTTAATCAGGCCGACCCAGAATCAGCCTGCCTTACCATGGGATCGGCCAATCTGATCTGGATCAGATCAGGATTGGTCCTACTCGATCAGGGTGCCCAATCAGATCCTCTCTTCCATTTTTCTTGGTGCAAGTGAAACACAATATTTGGGGGGAAATCTAGTCTGGCCATTTATTCTTAAACATATCTGGAATTTTCATACAGGATGCAATCAAAACCGACGTGTCAAATACAACTTTACTGCATATATATATATATATATATATATATATATATATATATATATATATACACACACACACACATATTTGTGCATTGTTCTGCAAACCATGTAGAAACTAAAAAAAATTGGAGCTACTGAAAACCCTAGAAAACTTAGGGTTCTCAACACCATCCCAACATGAATACCAAGGAATACAATGACTGTATTTCCTCTAAGAAACTTCCACCTATGAATGAAAACATAAAAGGAAAAATATGTACAGTTGTCCACCCCCTCCCAAAACAAACCAGACAAGAAGCTCAACCCAGGATCATCCCTACAACTGAAAAAGTGCTTCCCCTCATAGCCACAGTGAAGCAATAAACCTTCTCCTACCCACCTAAATTTCAAAAGGCTACATGTTAATATCCTCTGGTTTCAAAGTTTGCAGATAGCATAATATACTGCTTGCATAGGATTCACACAGGTTTTGATGGAGTCCTGCCTGAATTCTAGCACAGCCAAACGTTGAGAGCAGAAAATCTGTCTATAATAAACTTCCAACCCCAGCCAGCTTCTGACAATTTTTCTCAAGCATGGAGCACTGAGACAACAAACATGCACAGGTTTCAGGCTCAGTATACTAGACCAGGCGCTTTCTGTTTGATTCCCTTTTCCTAACTACATAATATGCGTACTACTTTTAAGCTCCATATCAATTACTTTAGGTGTGAAATACCATAAGTGGAGAAGGCACTTTCTATATTCCCGTCCGTTCTTCTCTGACACTTGATGAGATCATTATGTGCAGAGAGAAACATCATACTGAACCATCTCTTTTCTTCTAAACAGACACTATCCTTGATGCCATGTTTGAGCACACAATTTTAAGCAAGAAAGGCACCTTTATTCCGCCCATGTAAACCTTCATCTTTAATATGCCTTCTGAACATATGATCCTGTCATTCTGAACATGCAAGACCTTAACTGCTCCTCCAGCTATCTTATTCACAGACAATTGGTACATGTTTTGGAGCTTATGATTTTTTCTGTCTTTCCACTACAACATATCAGTGCATCACCCACTTGGATGCAGTTGTCTTCCACCATATGTTACAGGTTTCATGATTCAGTACCAATGGTGGTGGGAAGACTCTTTGTTTTCTTCAGGAACAGCTGCCATCTCAATGTCTTATTCAAGAATTTATGCCATGTGATCTTTTAACATATACCCAATTCCTACCTATTAGCCTCCACATCCATTTACCAAGGAGAGAACCATATTAGAGTGACAGGCTTGTAATTCCTAAATAACAATCATCCATGCTCTTAAGAATGTCTTTATATTTTGTAAGACATTAACCTCTGATAATTGCATATAATGCTCTTTGATAATGATAATTGCAAGGAGCCTAGGTCATACGACCTGAGATTCTAAATATCATCAGAAGAACAAAATTTTGAGTAAATAAGTGAACACAAAATTTGAGGGGCCAAAGTAACAAGAATCGTGTGCTAAAATGTATCCATGTTGCAGCACAAGGGCATGTATGTAGAGACCATGTACCAGACTAAACTTTTCCATGCTACTGGCTGCATTTTAACCTGCACAAGATAAAGAACAAATGCCAATCAAATAAGCCATTATAATTTAAAATAAAAAAATAACGATAAGAGAGCAAAAACAAATAAAAAGGCCAGCATGCACGTTTGACCTAGTAGACTTGACGACTTTTATAATAGGATGGCCTCTTAATTCAAGAATCAACAGATTTTGGTAATAGATTCAAACACGAAGGTAACAAAGAAACAACAAAATGATTTTCACACTCTTTACCCCACAGTCCAAATGGCATTAGGTACATGGACCAGTCACATGATCCAAACACTGACAAAGACGTTAAATTTGCACTTTATGTTTATCAGTGAGATTCACATTGCATTTTTGGTGGGTGAAGAGAACAAGAGGCATATGCATTCCTCAGATCAAATTGAGAAGATAAATGGATGACAATATCATAACCATGTATTTCAAAATAAGCCAAATGCAAGCTGACATATAGAGAGGGCTTACATCTATCGACCCAACAGGAAAATTTACCAACAATACATTAAAGTCCAGTGATGCCACACTATTGAACCGTAAAAAAAAAAACCCCAAAGTGTAAAAGCACAAAATAAAAAGAAAGAGATGGGGGAGATAAAAAAAGGAGTAACCGCCCTCCACCTCTCCTTGCACCAGCACCACCAAAAGCAGAGCCAGCAGCCTCTGCAGATCTGGCGCTATCACCAAGATCAAGCGAGCCTTCGTCTGGGGCTGCTGTTCCTTCGGATGTGGGAAGGAGTAACCGCCCTCTACCTCTCCTTGCACCAGCGCCACCAGAAGCAGAGCCGGCGGCCTCTGCAGATCTGGCGCTATCACCAAGATCAAGCGAGCCTTCGTTTGGGGCTGTTGTTCCTTCGGATGCACCCCACAGCCGTGGTTGCCTCTGGTGCAGATCCGGCTTTCTCAGGCCCACATCGCAACTGCACACCCCCCACAAGCCCTTCCTCTCCAGCTCCCTCCTTGCCTTCGCGTGCAAGCATAGCCAGCCGATGCACTGTCCAGGTTCGCCAATGCCGACGAATGGGGTCTTAGGGCTTGGCTCCGGCGGCACCATCATCACATCGCGGCGACAACAGCACGGGATGACGCAGAACGGGTTGGGGCTCTGCCTCAGTAGGAAGGGCGACGGGTTCCTCTTCTCTGGCGACAGTCGACCCCGCTCCGACATCACCTGGGCCTCCATGACCCACCCCTCTCTCTCTCTCTACCCTTTCTCTCCCTCCCTGCGCAGGCACCAGAGGGACCCCCCTAGTCATCCCGCAACGGAGGGACCCCCTTCCGGTCTCTTTGCTCTCTCTCTCACTTCCTCTTCCATTTTTCCTCTTTTGCCCCTCCTCCCTTCTTAACCGGAGGGGCTAAAATGTCCAACAAGGAAAAAAGACCCTTCACGTCCCTCCGGTGGCTAATCTCCGCCTCTATAAAATAGGAGGCCTTGGCTCATTTGGAAGGGGGGCTTACATCTATCGACCCTTGGAGCACTTGAAGAGCTTGGCGCAAGGATCTCTTGAAGACTTGGAGTTTCTTGAAAGCTTGAAGGCTTGGAGATTTGAAGATTTTTGTTGTTGCAAAAACCCACAAAGGGTATGTTGCATACATACCCCTAGTCTTGGGGATATCCCCTTATGGTTATGAAAAACCATGTGAATTTCAGAAATGGCCAAAGTCCATGAAAAAGCCTTGGAAATCATGGGGAAAATGTGTTATGTGCAAAAGATACAAAAATACCCTGCAACTTTGTAAAATTGTTGAAAGGTCCAGAAAATTAGGGAAAAGCCCTAAAGTTTCAAAAAATTGCACAGAACCCCCAGGATGTTGAGAAACTGCATAAATACCCTGGGATGTTTATTAATGACAGAAAATCTACTGTCCAGAAATTACAAAAATACCCCTAATGGTGGCGAAATTGTAGAAAACCCCCAAAAAGATTAGAAATTACAGAAATATCCTGATGTGTTAGAAAATTGCTAATATTCCACTATTGGTGGAAAATTGCAGAAACATCCTGGAAGATGCAGAAATTATAAAAAAACCCTACTTGCGGGAAATTTGTAGAAAACCTCTCGAAAGGCATCCACCAAGGACCAAACACCCAAGGAAGACATCCACCAAGAACCAAGCATGAAGGAAGGAACGTCCAAGATGCTCGTCTTATGAAGTGTCATTGTGCTCGTGCAGCTACATAAATACGAGAAAGGGGATATGTTGCATGTATGCCCCTATGTGCATTATTCCTAAGTCTTAAGGAACATTATAGGAGATAAATTCAAGAGAATGAGCATAGACCAAGCATCAAGGGGTGGCCAAGGAGATTCAAGCATGAAGACTTGTGCACGTGCCTTGTGATAAAAAAAAATGTTAATTGCATATGTACCTCCGGAAGTCAAGAAATGACAAAAATGTCCGGGAAGGTCAGGAAATGATAAAAAAGTCCTGAAAAGTCAAGAAATTACAGGAATGCTCCAAGCTGTCAAGAAATGACAAATATACCTAGAAATGGTCTGAAATTACAAAAATACTCAAAAAGGGGTCAAAATTACATAAATATCCAAAAAGTGTCAAAAGAACAAGAATGCCCAAAATTCTTTTAGAATTGCAAGAATATCCTGATGTTTGGAAAATTTTACAAAAATACCTTAATAGAGAGAAAATTATAAATATACCCCCTACCTTATGAGAAAACGTTCTTTATGGACATCGAGTCAAGGGTCCAATCACGATCAAAAGAGTGATCATGACCATGAAGCAACTTCAACGGTCTGATAGTGATCATGTTGGTGATCCAACGGACCGATCGTGATGAAATTTGAAATCAACAGTCAGATGTTGATCTGGAGAAAATCCAACGGTTGAATCTTGACCATATTCAAATTCAACGGCCGGATCGAGACTAGGAATCAATCCAACGGTTACATCTTGATCCAAAGTAAATTCAACGGTCAGATCTCGATCGGAAACAAATCTAATGGTCAGATCGTAATCAAAAATAGATCCGACGGACCGATAGTGATCATGTTGACGATCCAACAGTCTAATCGTGATGAAATTCAAATTCAACTGTCTGATTGGGGACAGAAGCCAATTCAATGATTCAATCATAACGAGATTCAAATTCAGCCGTTCAATTGTGGACGAAGCAAATCCAAAAGTCCAATTGTACATAGAAGCAAATCCAAAGGTCCAATTGCAGACTGAAGCATATCCGATTGGATGTAAACCCGAAGACCGGATTGTATAATTGGGCCAAATGTAAAGGTCTTAAAAGACCGAATGAAATCAAAATTACATATGTTAAAGGGAATGAAGTCTTCAAATTTCTCTGTAAGAGTATATATCTTTAATGGACGATTAGCAAGACCATATTCATTAGACGAAACCCTCCACATCACAATGGATATAGAGGCAATAGGCGTTCCTTGACAATTAATCAAAGGTGTTTGGACTTTACGTCGATATAAGTAAACACCAATCACAGTTGGTGGGGAAAGGTACAACACACGAACCCTAAATCGTCTGATAAACCCAAAACGTGAAATAAAACAAATGTAAATAAACATGTTGATGACAACCGGAAATCTCAAATTTTAATCCATCATCAGCGTGTCGCCGTGTCCGCATTTTTTTTTGCGTGAAACACAAACCTAACTCATGTAAGACTTTCATTTACTCTTAGAAACATTTTGCACTTCCTAGCCTATGAAACTCTGAAAAGAAACCAGAAAAACAGAAAATAAAATGGTATCACTTCCTGCACAAAACACAGGTTCCAGAAAGCTTCAACAAGAAATGTAACTTCAAAGCAAGCTTGACTCAACCCTGAAAAGCGAATGCATATCAGTTCAACTCATATCACAACTCAGACCAACTCATAAACTTCTCAAGACTCCTAATAATTAACAGCATATTGAATGGAGTCTTTTTTTTTAAAATACCAGATGTCCTGTGACTCAGAGTTTGCCAAAACTGATCAGGATCATACGATATGGCACAATCAGACAAACCTGGCATACCATGGACTGATGCTCCATTATATAGGCCATCTAGAACAAGGCAGGGAGAGAGATGTTTGTGTGAATTCTTGGCGTGAGGTGGGTTGTTTGGGGTGTCATCTCCATTGGGAGCTATAGCACCTCAAGAATCATACCTCAATAGTCAGTTGGTTGGGCTCTCTGCAGAAATCCTTGAAGTAGGGTTATATGATGTGGCACAATTATTCTATAAATCAGAGCCATCTGGAATCCAATAATGTGGCCATCTAACACAATAATGCAACAAATGATTCTGCAATTTCCTATGCACCCAGGAGGAAATCTGCCCAAGAGAGGAGGTGATCAATAGCAAAATAGCTTCCTGAAATAAAGTCATACCCGATACTCATCTGCCTGCTTCCAAATTCCTAACATTTCTTTTTTCATGGTTGTCTTCATTCTACTTGACAAATATTTGTCCATAAAGGTTCTTAATTTGTTTTCGCCTATCCTTTTCATGACTAAACAGCTACTAATGTGCAAGGATCAAAGAAAACAGAGCTCAAGATGACACCATCCGTAGAATATCCCATGATAGACAATCCCCGATGATTTTGTAAATTATTAGTGCTTTTCTTTGTGTAAAGCCAAATATTCAAAGAAATTAGCAGAAGTCTGGGTGACTTTCCCAAGCTTTGGTTGATGGCTTTTTTGATGTCAGATCGCATGAAGAGCTAAGCTATATTATATGCCTGTCACTCCCAGAACATTATCTAGAATGCTCAATGTAATTTTCTTTGAGTACAATTCTGGAAATTTTTTGGTAGCACCAAAGGGCCTCAACCATTCAGGAAGAGTGTCATGCTATCTTGAAGACATTCACAATACTGAAACAAATTGCCATGATTGGCCAATCCAAAAAGAGAAATGCTTATTACCCGTGCAGGAGGGTAAGTTAATTATCCGTCCTATCTCTCATTGGGCCACATATGCAGTGTGTGGACCCCATTTTTTGTCACTTTTGCACGTATTTTCAATGAGATTTTTAATGCTATAAAGGTGACAAATAGCTATTTAAGGGTGAAAAATAGCTATCTAAAGGTGGCAAATAGCTATGTAAGGGTGACAAATAGCCAACTCCTGTCAGTTTTCGCACATGCTCAAGACGACGAATGAGACTTCCAATGATATTTAAGGGTGACAAATAGCTATTTAAGGGTGACAAATAGCTATCTAAGGGTGACAAATAACTAACTCTTTTCAATTTTCGCGTATTCCCGAGGCGACGCATGAGACTTCCAATGCTATTTAAGGGTGACAAATAACTATCTAAGGGTGAAAAATAGCTATCTAAGGTGACAAATAGCTATGTAAGGGTGACAAATAGCCAACTCCTGTCAGTTTTTGCGCATTCCAGAGACGACGAATGAGACTTCTAATACTATTTAAGGGTGACAAATAGCTATTTAAGGGTGAAAAATAGCTATCTAAGAGTGGCAAATACATGAATAAGGGTGACAAATAGATGGAAGTGTACATAAACATTTAAGAAGTATTTAAGGAATTTAATGGTGAGACCCACGTGCCAATGACATGGACCAATAATGCATTGGACGGGTAACTTTTCTATCCGTCCAGGAGGGTAGCTAGCATTTCTCATCCAAAGAATATTGATTGTCACATCTTTCTGTGGAACTCCTCAAGTACGGAGTTAGAGGCTAGGATTGTGTGCAAGTCTTTAGGCAATATGACAAGTCTGAAAAAAGCTTGATATCAAATGCACACCCAAGCAGCCAGCAAGATCCTCTTTAATAACAATAACATGGAGAAGGCACTCAAAAATACAAATGGATTATCACAGAGAAAAATCACCTTGGTACAGTTCTCTGAAGACCATCTGCACCTTTATTGCAGTCACCATAAAATTAAGCATAGACATTTTACCTAAGTAAATCAAATTCGTCAACTTGAAAAACATACTAAAGCATCACGTTTCTGACCATGAACAGCCACCCCTTTTCTTTTTGAATAAAATGGAGTAAAGGGCAGCAACCAGTTAAGACTATCATAAAGAATATTGCAAAAGGAGGACCTATTTAGCATGTCATGCATTGCATTTTACTTATTAACATCTTTCAGCATGGCATCAATATTGTAAGATGATGATATGCTCTGCCAAGTCAGCTCACACAAATGAGTCCATTGTCTTGAGATGTTTTATCCCAATTCACATGCTCTTCTAGTTGGTTTGTTAACTTATCAGGATTATAATCCATTTTGACTCATTCTGCACATACTGCTGCTAAAGTTCCCATAAAAAACATAATCTAACTCATATAAGTCAGACCATAGTTACCAACATGGGAAACGAAAGCAGGAAACGAAATGTGAAGTGAAAGCGAGAAATGGGGCTCTAAAATTTAGTGAGAAACGAGAAACAATATACGAATGGAAAACAGGGGGATATTAATCATTTTAGGAAGGTTTAGCTCTTTAAGTATATCTCCTGTATTTCTAAACTGATTAAAATACCCTTACGTTACTAACATACCTTCCTAAATGATTATACTACCCATAAAAATACATATGGGAAACAAGGGGATGTTTCTCATGTGTTTCCAAAACGCATCGAATTTGTTTCCTGAATGTGTTTCCCGGGACGCGTTTCTCACTTCCCTGAGTGTTTCCTGCAACTAAGAGTCAGCCAAAGATGGTCAAGGTTCAAGTCAGTTTTCACTGTCTTCATGGTCCCAAATCAAGTGTTGGATCACAAGCACAGTGTTGATGGGGCTAGGAAAACAACAGTGCAGAATCAACATGAGAACATCAAGACTTCCAACATTGTGCCCTCATTTTCTCAGAATATTATTAAACTCAGACGATCCCTAACAAATAAGGGAGACTTGTCTTTATAATCAAATCAGAAATTCAGATAAATAACCAACTCAAAGTCACAAGGGGATCTGTTGAACATGCACGAGCTACAACCAAGTATGCTTACAATGTCAATGTGCTTTTGATCTAGTTAATTTTTCTGGGGCCCCAAGTAAAAGTCAGCGAATTAATGGTACAAAATGTATAGTGGAGTGACAGTGATCACATATCTACTGTCCTGGCGAGCTCGGACTTCGATTCAGCTCATCTTTAAGACTTTAACTCCAAAGAGAAATGGATAACTACAACAACTGGGTTGGACAAGTATACCGGCAGTTAATCCAGACACTGAGCATATTAATTATGTGATGGTAAAGCTATTGAATATATGCCTTGAAGAGTAATTATCATTAATAACTGCTAACTTAGTGTTAAGTTGACACAAGAATAATAAGTTGAAAAGGTCATAAAAAAGGACAGTACCTCTCCATGTGTTTGGAACGTCCAAGAGATGATGCCAGACATAAATTTGAGAAAGTAGATCTTCCCTTTATAGCATCCAACAACCACCTTAAAAAGACAATGGTCAAGCTTCAATGGAACAAATATTGGGAAAAAAATAGCATCCTATTCCACAAATTGTTCATCAGAAAGCATACATGAGAAAAATCACTAGTGGTAGCTGCAGAACATTCAATTCGACCTTCCAAATGTGTCTTCCACCGAGCAGATCCGCTTAACATTTCATAAAACAAAATATCAGATAAAGAGCAAGGGCAACAAATGAGCCTGTCAAATTAGTAATGAATACTCAACCAGTTTTAGATTTTACCACAGGATCAATTAATGCAAGATCCATTACCTTATCAGGGCATGTTACTTTCATGCAACACATTAGCTTTACCAATAAGACCAATTAACGCAACCCATTACTTCACTGTTGCAGGGGAATCCACTCGGCCTCTCAAGTGCATTGTTACTTCCACCCCAATCTCATGGCATTGTGTTCTTGTGATTTATTTTCATATTCAACATGCCTAATTTCATATCAGATTATTATATATTGAATATGATGCATTACAATCTACCCATAGCAATTATATATTGTGCTTCATGTGTATATAATATATTATATTTGTATAATTGTAATGTACCTATACAAACTACTTTTAGTGGCGCATAGCTACTGTATTCATATCATTACAAATATATAACTATCAAACTAAAATTTAGGAAAACATAGAAGGCAGTAGCATGGTTAGACAATATTTATTCAATTTATTTGTTTTAGGTGTCTTGGCAGTAATTTCAAAGTGACATGGGTGATCTATTGGACCAAGCTCATCCTTGGAATATACACCATTCAATATCAACCTGCCTCAAGTATTCGAAAATACGATTGTAATTTAATACAATAACGAATACTATACTTAAAGATACACAAACATGATAAGAAATATACAAAAATAGACAGGATACTATACCATGCAATGAGCATTACCTAAGAGCATCAACACAGAGAAACATGTGCGAATGAGATCCGATAAATAAGAGAAATTCACCATTCTTCAACACTAGTAATGGAGATGCATCAACACATGATTCCAGAGGAACTTTCCATATCTCTTTCAGGTCCCAAGTTTTGCTTCTTGGAGATTCTATTGTTAAACAATATTGCTTTACATTATCAACTTCAGGCCCTTCTCCATGCATGAAGCGATTGCAACGATTAAATGAGCATAACGTGGGTAAATTCAGTTTGGATAACTGAAGGCTGTGATCCCCAGAAGCAGCAGCTTTGGCGTCAGAAAATTTAACAGAATCCAGTTGTCTTAAAGACCCAATTCCATGTAAAGAATCACCACTGTTCACAATGACTTCTGGTCGAATTGCATTGGAAGCATTATCCAATTTTTGTCTTTTTTCCTGGAGATCATCGTGGAGGAAGAAAGTTTCATGTGGACCTTTTCTATCTACAAGAGCATCTAGGAGACCAGCTGGGCTAGGAAAACTATATAGCAACCGCATATCGATCCCTAATTTATGGGCAACAAGGGCAGCTGAAATTGAACTACCACCCATCGAAAAGAAGTCATCATGGTCGTTGATTTCTTCAATCGACAATGCATCACAAAATGCCTGGTGATTCAAACAAAAGGATAGATCATATTAGAGACAAGAAAGTCGAAATAAACAAAAGCAGTAAATAACTAGAAGTAGTTTTTAATGAATAAATTCTAGCATTTTCATTAGTAAGACCCATGCTAGAAAATGGAGGTCATGCCACCGGCATATCAGGATCGGGATGGTAGTGAGTGGAAGGTAGTGTCCAGGTGAAGAGGAGCTCATGCAGAAGGAGTCATAGAGGAAAACTCCCGATAGATGTTGACTTCTGTATTAGATGCTTGGAGAAAGGGCACTGGGCCAGGAACTGCAGGAATGCCATCAAATGCCTTGCATGTAGAGGTCTTGGGCATAGAAGATGGGCTTGCAAACAGGGGAGAGAGGGGTCAGGGATGAAGTCTGTAAAGTTCGGAAGCTCTCAAGAAGGGGGCTCAAGGTAAAATTTTGATTGCTTCAAGGAGGAGAGGAACCGGTCAGTGGTCGAGATTCCAAGGTCTCCTTTGGTGGCAGAAGATAGAAGAAGGCTGGAGAAATGTGTTGTGGTGCAGGTGAAAGGGGAGCTCTGTTAAGGCTGTAGTTGAAGGTTTCCCAAAATTTTCTTGGCCACATGCAACCTGGTAGATTCGGGAGTTGCTGGATGAATTCTTCCTGGTGTGGTTCTCTGATGATCAGCAAAGAAGGCACTGCTTATCCTTAGGCTCCCTCCAACGAGCTGAGCATACCCTTAGCTAGTCTTCTTGGAAGAAAGACACTGCCACAAAGAAGCTGCCGGAAGGGAAGGCCGTATGGTGCAGAGTGTCCAGTATCCCACTCCATGCATGGAATCCAAACACTTTCCATGGTATTGCTGCTTGCTTTGGTAGCCTGAAAAAGATTGATAAAGAAACGTTGGATGGGGAGCGCCTCTCCTTTTCCAGACTTCTGGTTGAAGTCGACGAGCGAGCTATCCTTGAAGTGGTTATTTTCAAAGTTGGAGGGGCGAGGTTTAAAATCTACATTGTAGCGGAATTGGCGTCGCTGGGACATGGTGGAGCAGGAGATTAGACTTGAACGGAGGTTGTGGTAGCCTACCACAAGCACTACCAGGCAAGGAAGGCAGTATCGGTTTCGGCCGGTTCCGAAACCGATACGTACCGGTTTCGGTTTCGGCCGAAACCGGATGAAACCAGTTAAAAAATTAAAAAAGGTAATAATCCTGTCTAGTTTCGGCCGAAACTGACCAGTTTCGGACCGAAACTGACCAGTTTCGGACGAAATTCTTAATGGTTTCGTCCGAAACCATTTAAATAATATTTTTTAATTGTTTCGGACCTGCTACAGTGTTTTGGTCCGGTTTCGGATAAGTACCGGCCGAAACCGATACGTTTCGGCCGAAACGTATCGGTTTCGGCCGAAACTGCCAACAATGGTTTGAAACAGGGAGATCCCATAGCAGGGGATCGGCCGGGGAAGGCACACCCGAGTGCAAAGGGTGTCTCACTCGATGGGAATCGGCCAGGGTTCTCTGGGGTAGGCGAGCCGAGTCTTTCTCTCACTCGGCCCCCTTGGGAGCAGTCAAGGAGAGGCAATCTTTGTATCTACCTAGAGGCACCAAATCTCTTCGGGGTTAAGCAAGCCACCAGTGTGCTACCTAGGGAACAGGCCCCCTGCCATCATGAGGTGCTACAGCTGGATATACAGGGGCAGGGAGATAACTTCAAGAGTTCCAAGGCACCTTCTCGATCGGTGTTCCCAGATGTTCAATCGGCGAACGAGGATGAGGTAGTGGGTCGAAAAGATATAGTGTGTCGGGTCTCTCAGGACCAGACACAATCCAACGGCCCTGGACATGCGATTGTTGGTTCAAGTAAGCCATCCAAGTCGTTAGGTTGGTCCAAGTCAAGGCTTCTCAGGTAAGTCACCTGGTAGGCCCTTCAGGTTTCAGCTATTCGTCGGGTCATCTTCCTCGCTTGACAAATGATGTTGTGCGGATGCTTTGCACCCCTCTACTCCTGACTCCTGTTTAGCCGAGCTTCACTGACAGTCTTTTGATAGCAGCAACGACTGTCTCGATTGGTAAGCGGCTTCCCCTGATGGCACCCCGGACCAGGTTCTACCTGTGCGGCAGCTGGGCATTCCGGGGAGGGGTATCGATGGTCTCCCGATGAGCTGTGCAGATGGCGCAGCTCTGAAGCCTGCTCAGGTGCTTGGGATCACCCGACAGAGAGGGATTCTACTGTGCCAGAGCCTACCTCCTATCTGCAGAAGATAGGCAAAGGACATCTATCTCTAGCAGCTCCTGTTTGTCCGATCAGAGCAAGGCCGTAGTTCTCTGGGGTAGTGGGGGTGCTAAGCTTCTACAACAGGGATAGGATGTTAATGAAAAACCATTGGCTTGTATGGGCCCAGAGAATGAAGTGAAGTGGTCAGATCAGTGCATTAAGGACATCAGGCTTTTAATGTGAATCTCTTTTGAAGGGAGAGAGGAGTGTGTCAGGAAAGCTTGGAAGAAAATCAGGAGAGATCTTAATCTACAACTGAGTGCTAAGAAAAAACGCCTTCGAGGTGGCCAAAAGATTCGTAAGAGGGAGGTGTCGTTTATGCAAAAAAAACTACCGTGCTTAATGGCCTTAGACCGAAAATAGGGTGAGGGGAAAGGGAAGAAAGTAGTGTGTCAATGAAAACAATTACATGGAATGCCAAAGGATTAAATGCAGAGAGGAAGATAAGGGAAGTGAAGTCTTTGATCCAAAGACATAGGGTCGACATACTGTGCATCCAAGAAACTAAATGGAGAGTTTAGATGGTTTATTAAAATCATAGGTGGCTCCAAATTACAAGGATGGGCCTTCAAACCCGCTGAGGACCTGAAAGGTGGCATGCTGGTCTTATGGGACTCTAATGTATTGGAAAACCTAGAAGAAAATATTCATCAGTTCTCCACAGCTGTGAAGTTCAAGCTCAAGAACAACTGTTTTACCTGGTTTTTCACTAGTGTTTATAGACCTGTGCAACATGAGATGAAAAAGAATTTCTCTGCAGAATTAACTACCTTGTGCAGGAGGAAGACTTAAGCCTAGTGTGTGATTGGAGACTTTAATGTTGTCAGACAACCGAAGGAAAGGGTCAACCAGCACAGGTGGACAAATGAAATAGAGCTGTTTGAGAATTGGGTACGGAGTGTTTTGTTGTTGGAGATGCAGGTCAGCTCACTGTTTTAC
Source organism: Amorphophallus konjac (assembly GCA_022559845.1). Taxonomy (NCBI): domain Eukaryota; kingdom Viridiplantae; phylum Streptophyta; class Magnoliopsida; order Alismatales; family Araceae; genus Amorphophallus; species Amorphophallus konjac. The sequence goes on along the minus strand of CM040121.1, from coordinate 561,999,035 downwards.
ACCTGGATAGGGGAAAAGGAGAGAAAAACTCAATCAAAGCTTGACAGAGTCTTTATTACTATGGAGTGGCATCAGAAATTTAGTAATGCTGAAGTTAGAGGCCTTCCCAGAGTGCTGTCTGATCACATCCCATTGATAATTAATACAGCAACAATTAAGAGACAAGCCAGATTGTTCAGATGTGAAAGGGCATGGCAGAGACATGAAGACTTTAAGATTTGGTGACTGCCTGGTTGTTTGAAGCTCCCAGTACTCCTTTTGCTTATCTCACTTTGACCAACAAGCTGAGATCGGTGAAACAGAGCATGAGATCGTAGAGTAAGGAGACTTTTGGCAAAGCCTCTATAATTAGACAAAGGTTTCTGCAGGAAATTGAAGAATTTGACATTAAAAATGACCGAGGGTTGTTGTCTGAGGAAGAAAGAAAGCAATGGATAGAGTTGAAAAGGGGTTATGAAGAGTGGCCTTTTAGAGAGGAAATTAAATGGAAACAAAGAGGCAAGGAGCAATGGCTCAAAGAAGGAGACAAAAACACAACGTGCTTCCAAGCAATGGCAAGTGTTAAGAGAAGACTTTTTTTTGAAAGTGAGTGGTACCACTAAATATATTGATGATAAAAAATAGGGATTTACAAGTGTATACTGTCTGCTTGCAAAACATCCCTGTACAGAAAGCCACATCAAGAAAATGTGCCACATACTATGTCCCCAGCAAACCCACAAAAGAACTGTGTATGTACATTACAGATATATTTTAGTCCACTCTCTGACTCTCTCCACAACAAACTACCCCATCCTCTCAAGGACCGTGGCCACCTTTCTGAAGATTCTGCTATTTCTTTCCCCCCAGATGTCCCTTAATGTGGCACGAAGGATTAGCCACTAGACTTGCCTGTCACCCTTAAGGGGCCACTCTCTCTGCCACTCTCCCAACAGTTTGTGGACCGTCTCTACGTGTTGAAAGCATCACTGAATTTTGTTCAAGATATGGAGCCAAATCTCTTGAGCAAATTGATAACCATGGAACAAGTGATCAATATTTTCCTCCTCCCCACACAAGCAACAAACGGTTTGGATACCCTCCAAAAAAGTACCAAATTTGTCACAGGTTGGCAGCCTTCCATGGGATATTCTCCACATGAGCACCTTTACTTTAAGAAGGCTCTCAGGTTCCAGATTTGCCTGGTCAAAGGATGACTCACACCACCATCTGCAATGACTTGATGTCGATCTAACTAAGAAGCGGCCATCTTTGCCCGATCTCCAGCTCCACCCATCTGCTTTGCTTTTGTCTATCGTATGGTCTTGAAGTAGAGAGAGCAAGCCAACCTGACAACTACCCCACTTGGCTGACCCTCGAAAACCCGAGCCACCATTGCCAAGGGCTCTGAAGATACTACGTACAGCTGGGGAAACCTTTCTTTGAGCAGACTGCCCTTGCACCATCTGTCTTCTCAAAACAAATATTTCTGACCATTACCCAACTTCACTGTAGTTCAAGCCCTGATGATGTCTATGCTTTTCAAAATACTCCTCTAGATATGAGAAGTGCGATGCAGGCGCGCGGTGCTCTGCTACAATATCTCCGGTGTATGATTGTGGCCCATAAGCCATGTTCCCCATTGCCAAGCCTCCAAAGCAACTTGCTCAGTAGTGCTATATTCAAGTCCCTCCTGCTCTTGATATCCAGTCACCGACCTCCTTGCGTTTGCAAATTCTGCCCCAAGCGATGTTGTGTCATCCTCTACCTCGCTCTCCATTACCATTCCAGAAGAATCTTGCCTGGATACATTCAAGTTTCCTAGCCACTGACAAAGGGATCCAGAAAGTGGACAGAAAGTAAATAGGGACGTTGTCTAAGACAGGCTGCAAAGCACAAGCCATCCCCCATAAGAAAGTAGCTTTCATTTCCATTCTGCTAACCTAGAGTGAAACCTCAACACCACACCCTACCAGTCTCGACACCTTAACGTATCAGGAGTCAAAGGAAGTCCCAAGTAGGTGATAGTGAAATCACCCACTTGACAACACAGTATAACAACTCTCCGGACGGCTATCTGCTCTATGTTGATATCCAGGACCAGACTCTTAGCCAAATTCACATGAAGACCACTGACCTCTTGCACAAGCTCCAACATGAGCCTGATGGTATATAACTGCTCCTCACCCTCTGCCACATAGGATAGTGTCATCAGCATACTAAAGATGGGAGATGTATTCTCCCCGGGGGGCAACTTGGAATCCCCTAATCAAACTATGGGTTTCTACTGTCATCCACATGCTGCTCAAAATGTGTGCCACCAAAACAAAAAGAAGTGGAGACATTAGCTTGTCTCGTCTTAGCCCTCTACCACTATGAAAGTAAGGTGATGATTTCCCATTAAGGAGGACAACAAATGTGGATGACTAGAGACATGCCCTTACCCAGCTCACCCACTTATCATCAAAACCCATCTTGGTAAGAACATGAAACATACACTACCAGCTAACCCAATCATAGGCTTTTTTGAAATCCAGCTTGAGCACTGACCCTTTCTTTGTTCCTTCAAGGCAAATAAACATTCATTGCAACTAAAAAATTCTCCTTGATGATGTTGCCTCTAATAAAGGCTCCTTGGCAACGGCTAACTATTTTATCCAAAAGCTTAATGATTAGCTCATAGATATCATTCAACAAGCTAATGGGCCTATAGTCCCTCAAGCTATTAGTTCCCTACTTCTTCGGTATGAGGACAAGCAGAGTCTTGTTGATGCGGGACGAAATGAGACTCGATGCCAATTTGATGCGAGACGAGACTCGGACGGGCTAAGACTTACGACCGACTCGAAGTGCGGTCAGCACTAGCACGCTAAGGCAAGCCGAGTGGCTGACTACCGTGGCGTTCTCCGGGTGGAAACGTCTCTCAACAAGAAACTCGCTCTAGCCCGACGATCGTCCCTACGAGGGAAACGCGGAATCGCAGCGATTAAGAAACCACTGTCGCCTAGGGAATACAGTTCGGGCTCGGTGCTCGACTGGAGTTAAGGAACGGTTCTCACTCTCACAAACGCGGTGATTTGCAATTTGACTACGGCCCTAATCTCACAAACGCAGCATGATAGAAAATATACTAAATAAGCAATGTGAGTGTAGGAACGTTGCGCGTACCTCCACGACTAGCGTGTGGGGAAGAAATCCCGACCGAATCCGAACAACCCCGATACACACAAATAATTAATTGTTACTGTTAAAATAATTAAGTTTGGGGTATTTTTGTTATTTTGTTCTCAGTGTGTGTCTGGGCCTTAATTGTGAGTTCCCAGGTACATATACATTGTAATCTCTTTGAATTAAAAATATAGAGAACTTTTCTTTTGGCCCTAATTTCACATGGTATCAGAGCCGATGGGGTAGGAAACCACCACCACGGCGTCCTCCCTCCGTCGATGTAGGGAACCACCACGGCGGCGTCCTCCCTTCCCCCCCCCCCCACCCGCACCGCCTTCACCTCCGTCCTCCTCCGGTGAACGCGAAGGCCACGCGGGCGAGCGGCGCGACGTCGCTGGAGCTCGCGTGAAGGGCGCGGCGCGAAGTCGCTGTTCGACCCTCAGGCGTCGTGTGCACTGCCCGTCGGACGTGAGCGCGGCGACCTGTTACCTTGCGACCCTCACGGGTGGGCGATGCGGTCCCGATCCTGCCCAGGTGTCTCCTCTGCGGTGTAAGGGGTTTGAAGTCTCTATAAAATCCTGAAATTTCTAATCACAGTGTAAATCGTTTCGTTTGACCGCAACATCGTCTTTGGTGGTAAGAAAGCGTACCCTTATCTTTTAACAGAGTTTTCTCCGCACCGGCTCGTTCCTTTAGGATGGTCAGCGCATGAGGGCTTCTGATCTTTCTCCCTATGTGCTGACCCATTTGTTGCTGTAAGAAGATTGTTTGAATCACTTTTTGCGCAGCAGAGGCTTTGGTTGTTTGGTTTGTTGTTGTCATGGCAGAATCGTCGAGGTCCACTTCTATCCCGACTTCTGACGGGAAACTTTATCATATGATGGCTACTGCTACAAAATTAAATGACACTAATTATTCTCAATGGGCACGGTCTTTTCGCCTCTTGCTGCTTTCTTTGAGAAAACTTCGACATATTAAGCAAGACCCTCCAGAGAAAACTGATAAGAAGGCATCTGAACCTTGGGAAGTTGATGATGGGATGGTAATTTCAGTTCTGAATAACAGTTCCGAACATAGTATTTTCAATAGTATTATCTTTTTAAACACCGCTAAGGAGATGTGGGATACTCTGAAAAATTATTCTGCAGAGCACAATATTTCTCATATTTATAATAGTTATTCAAGATTGTTTAATCTAAAGCAAGAAGGAAGACCTATTTCTCAGTATTTTGCTGAAATTCAGGGTCTCTGGAGTGAATTAAAATTGTATCAGCCTAGTGATGTAGATGCAGTTCAGCTGGAGAAACAAAAGGAAGAGTTTATTGTTTGCTAAGTTTTTGTCTGGAATGGATGATAATCTATGACATGTTAGAGATAATTTGCTTGCAGACACTCAGGTTCCTACATTGACTGGTGCTTACTCTCGTGTTCTTAGAGCAAGTACCAAATTGAATCTGACTGAGACAACATCCAGCGAGATTGGAGAGTCTGGTAGTGCTTCAACTCTTACAGCAGGGGGGTGTGGCCATAGGCATGGCCGTGGTCGTGGCTCTCCATATATTCATTGCAACAAAACTAGACATCAGCCTGATTTTTGTTGGAAGAAATATGGCAAAGGGGGATCACGTCTGCGTCATGTTGCTAATCTGGGTTCCTCTAGTGATTCCTCATCTTTCACTCCTGAGTCTATGCCACAGCCTGTGCAGCAGCCACCTACCGGACCACCATCTGAGAAAGGGGTTACACTGTCTCTCGAGGAGTACGAGGCATTCCAACAGCTCTTAAAAGGCTCCTCAATACATTCTTCATCCTTTCATGCCACCACTTCAGGTAGTGCCTCTGTAGTTCACCACAATTCCTCGGTGCTTCTTGTCACATGACAGGTAGCAGTTCCCTTTTTTCCTCTCTTCATTTATCTAATACTCACTCTTCTGTTACTGTAGCGGATGGGTCTTATAGTTCTGTTGCTGGGAAAGGGATTGTTCATACCTCATCTCTAACCCTAAAAGATGTCCTTTATGTTCCAAACTTTCCCATTGGCTTGTTATCTATTAGTTCTTTGACCCGTTCCTTAAATTGTTCAGTAACATTCTATCATTCTTATTGTGTATTTCAGGATCTCCAGACGAAGAAGCTAATTGGTGGCGGTCATGAGTCTGGAGGATTGTACTACCTCATTGATGGGCCTCTCCAAAGACATAATTCCTCAACATCTGATACTTTTTTTCAGTGGCACTGTCGGCTTGGACATCCATCCCTTTTCAGGCAACGTGAGATTGTTCCCGTTTCTTCTTCAACAAATAGACTTTTGTGTGAAGCCTGTGAGCTTGGGAAACATCATAGGGTCTCCTTTCCCTCTAGTAATAGTAAAAGGAGCATTGCTCCATTTCATCTTGTACACTCCAGCATCTGGGGGCCGTCTCCCATCACCTCCAGACTCGGATTTCGATACTTTGTCATTTTTGTTGATGATTTCTCTCGGATGACTTGGTTATTTCTTTTGAGATCTCGTTCAGATGTGTTTGACGTATTCAAATCTTTTTATTCAGAAATAGAAAATCAGTTCTCCACTTCCATCAAAATTTTGCGTACAGACAATGCCAAGGAATATGTCCAATCATCCTTTGCTTCCTTCTGTTCAATGCATGGAATTCTTCATCAACCATCTTGCTCCTACACCTCTCAACAAAATGGGGTTGCTGAGAGGAAGAATCGGCATTTACTTGATGTTGCTCGTACTCTTATGTTTCACATGCATGTTCCAAAATACTATTGGGGTGATGCCATTCTTACCTCGTGCTATCTTATTAATCGGGTTCCGAGCAAGGTGCTAGATGACAAAAGTCCTTTTTCATGCGTATCCAAATGAAGATATGTTTCCTCAAATTCCTCGGGTCTTTGGGTGTAAGTGCTTTGTTCACACTCTTGGACCAGGACATGATAAGTTGACTCCCAGATCTATTCCTTGTATCTTCTTGGGATATTCTCAAACCCAAAAAGGGTATCGATGTTTTGACCCTCAGTCCAAGAGGTCATTTGTGGTTGCTGATGTGACCTTTTTTTGAGTCTGTGCCCTTTTATGATTCCCCTTCTTCTCCACAACCTTCTCCTGCACAGACTTCTCCTTCACCTATTCTTCTTGATCTTGTTTCTCTAGATGTGCCAACTGCAGATACTGATTGTTGTGTTGAGCCTCAGGATGCGGATAATAGATTTGGACAGGTCTATCAACGACGGACCCATAGTGCGCCGCATGCCGTCTCGCCACAGTCAACTTCTTCACTGGAGGCTCCTCCTCCCACTAGTGAGACTTCACTTCCCGCTTCTAATCTGGATCTTCCTATTGCCCTTCGCAAGGGAAAACGATCCAGTACGAAGCATCCTCTTGACGACTTTATTTCTTATCATGCTTTGTCTCCATCTTTTCGCCAGTATGCCTTGTCTATTTCTGATGTTCACCCTCCAAAGTCTGTCTTTAAAGCACAATCCAAACCTGAATGGAAGGCTGCTATGGATGAGGAAATGTCTGCCTTACTGTCTCGTGGTACTTGGGTCCTTGTACCTCGGCCAGCCGGTGTTACCCCTATTGCTTCTCGGTGGGTGTTCACTATAAAGTACACTCCAGAGGCTCCATTAACAAATATAAGGCTAGACTTGTGGCCAAGGGCTTTACCCAGACTTATGGAGTTGATTATTTCGAGACTTTTTCTCCTGTTGCTCGACTTAACTCTGTTCGGGTGTTGTTTTATCTTGCCATCAATCAAGGATGGAATATGTTGCAGATGGATGTCAAGAATGCCTTCTTGTATGGTGATCTTAAAGAAGAAGTATATATGGAGCAACCTCCTGGGTATGTTACTCAGGGGGAGATGGTGTGTAAACTACAAAAGGCAATCTATGGCTTAAAACAAAGTCCTCGAGCATGGTTTGAGAAATTCAGTCAGATTGCTTCTGGGGTTAGATTAAAGAGGAGTCAAGCCGATCATTCTGTGTTTGTTCGCCGTACAACTGCTGGTGTGGTGATTCTTATTGTCTATGTTGATGATATGCTGCTCACGGGAAGCGATACAAATAGTGTTAAGGAAGTTCAGAAATACCTTCAGTGTCATTTTGTTACTAAGAACCTAGGGAGACTGCGCCATTTTCTTGGGATTGAGATTGCTTATGGTAATGATGGTGTTTCCTTATCTCAAAGAAAATATGTTCTGGACTTGTTACAGGAGATGGGAATGCTGGGGTGTAAGCCTGCTGATACACCCATTGTTACTCAGTCTGATCTTGAAGTGGAGGATAGTCCAATGTTCAATGATGTTACTCAATATAGGCGGCTCTGTGGAAAGACAATGGCTCACCCATATATTGCCTTTGCTGTATCAATTGTCAGTCAATTTATGCAAAATCCAAAGTTATGTCATTGGGAAGCAGCTCTAAAGATCCTGCGTTATGTCAAAGGAGCACTTGGATGTGGTCTTCTATATAAGAAAAATGATTATTTATCTATTGAGGCTTTTTCTGATGCAGATTATGCGGGATCTCGGTTGGACCGACGATCAACCTCTGGGTTTTGTACCTATGTTGGAGGTAATCTTGTCACTTGGAGAAGCAAGAAACAAAGTGTGGTTGCTAGATCAAGTGCTGAAGCAGAGTATTGAGCAATGGCTCAGACAACTTGTGAAATGATGTGGCTGAAATCTTTGATGGCAGATTTTGGGGTCATTTATTCTGAACCTATGGTGATGAGATGTGACAACCAGGCTGCTATCCATATTGCAAAGAATCCAATATTTCATGAGCACACAAAGCATATTGAGGTTGATTGCCATTTTGTTCGGGATGCCGTCATGTCTCAGAAGATTAGTACTCCTTTCACTCCTACTGAGGACCAACTTGCTGATCTCTTCACAAAGTCGCTTGGAGTTGGCCGATTCAGTGTTCTATGTGACAAGCTGGGCATGTTTGATATATATGCTCCAGCTTGAGGGGGAGTGTTAAAATAATTAAGTTTGGGATATTTTTGTTAGTTTGTTCTCAATGTGTGTCTGGGACTTAATTGTGAGTTCCCAGGTACATATACATTGTAATCTCTTTGAATTAAAAATATAGAGAACTTTTCTTTTGGCCCTAATTTCACAGTTACAATTTCAGAAACTTGGCCCACTCCACGCAGGGAGGTAAAGGGTTACAACAGCAAACTTCGGGGCTGCTGGAACACGGGTTGACGGGCCGCACTCGTAGGAGACGAGGGAGGCGAGTCGGAGCCGATCGGGTGAGCTGATTGAAACCCGAGCGGTTCTGCCCGCGCTGGTCACCCGGCGCAGCAAACTTGCGGAAGTCGGTACGGCTGGATCCGACGTCTGATCAGGGTGACGTTTGTTGGAGAATCTCAGTGACTGGATGATGAATGCCTCGGCCAAGTGGCGCGATCAAATCTGATCAGATCTGGGCGTGACAGCACCTGCACCAGGGCTTTGGTTCTGCTCGCACAGAACTGTACAGGAAAACTAAAAATTACAGAATAAATAGCTCCGGTGTCTGAATGGATTGCCGCTTGTTGGAGATGGTCGGCGACGTCAGGAGGAAGGATCTGACCAAGGGGTTTGGTCAGATCTGTAAAGAGGAAGTCGGGGCAGCTTCTGCAAGTGGCTTCTGGATCTGGGTCGGATCTGCACAGGGTGGTCGACGCAATCCCACGAAAATCCTTGCCACGATCAGCACGGACTTCCGATCGGCACGAGCTTGGCGGCGGCGCGAAGAAGACATAAAAATCTACGATCACTCAGAATCTCATATTTAAAGGAACTGAGAGTAGATCTGTAGAATTCTCGTATCAGAGAAATGAAGATCTAGACCGCAGGCTCAGACAGAGTTGCGCGGCTTCACGGCAGGAATTCTTGCAAGAGGTCCCGAACTCCGATCGACGCAAAACTGGTGTTGGATTACTCGTGGCTTGCAGAGGCTTCCCTGGAAAAATCACCAGGCTCAGATCTTCTCAGGAAGATGCCGTGGTCGACTCCGAAGATAGGGATGATATCTGGGCGGGCAGATCTGGATCTGCACACGAGCGCGAATCGAACAATAACTATGAAATATATTATATCACGGCGTCGCACCGATAGGAAGGGGAGTCGCACCCCAACTAGATCCTGTCGCGGGATCTAGGACTCCTGGGCTTCACACCCAAGAAAGGAAAAAGGAATCACTCACTTCTGCAAATTTTCTCTCATAAAAATTTCATAATTTCATTCCATTCTTCATGAACACTATACATGGCTTTTTATAGAAATACAAGGGGGAGAGGGGGGCTTGGAATGACATGGGGAGAAGGGAGAGAGGGGAGGGGCGGCCTAGACAAGTGGGAGAGGGTGGAGGCTTGGTCTAGGTCGACCAAGAGAGGTGGGAAGGTGGAAGTAACCTTCCTTTGGTCAAGGAAGGTGGCAAGCCACCATTTGGACCAAGAAAGGGGCGCCCCTTTCCACTAGCCACCAAGCCACCCATGCATTCACACTAGCCTTGCCCCATTCACACTAGATTAACCCTTTCACACTTGTGACCCATTCACACCTGTGACCTATTCACACTTGCACACCTATTCACACTATGCCCTTTTCACACTTGATCCCTCTTGGCCCATTTGACCCTTTCAAAAAGCCCAATTTGAAGCCCAATACTAGTCTAGCCCATTAACTCTAATGTAGCCCATTTAGCTATTATAATAGTACATGGACTAAATAGGGCCCAAACAAGGTTAAAAAAGATGTGGAATGAAGGTCGATGTGTCCACGTCCTCCTCGAGCAAAAGGGCCTCCGGCGTGTGCTCGCTCCCAGCATGTACTGCGGCATGTGTCCGCACCACTTGTTGATGCCTCTCAAATGCACCCTGCCTTCCTAAAATTCCCAAATTGCTTGAAGAGTGACACCCTTAATGATTTCTCAGCAATGATGGTAGAACAAGAGTGGGAAGTCGTCCAAGTCAAGAGCCTTACCCCTTACCAGTAAGAAGACTACTTTATTCACCTTTTCCCCGTCGAAGGGGCGAGAGCGATTTCTATTATCTATTGTTGTGAGGCAAGGAAGGAGGTCCTCAATAATGGACAGTCTGCTTGGTTCTTCCTCCATGAATAGCTTGGAGTAGAATTGAGTAGCATGCCTTTCTATGCTTTCCGGGTCAGAAATGAGTTGACTCCTGTTACTGTTAGAATAGTCCCGTATTAGAAACAGACTAAAATAAAATATGATTATACTAGTGGAGCCCTCTCCACTCAACACTAATCTCCCGGAGAGTCTAGGAGAATCTATACAACAATTTTCAATCTCTGTCAGATTTAATTTCAGGGCTAGAGGACTCAATTGGTGTTTCACTAGTGTCTATGGACCGGTGCAACCCAACCTCAAGAGGAGCTTTTTCTCTGAACTGGCTGCTTTGTGTGATATGGAGTCGGGGCCATGGTGTGTGACAGGAAACTTCAATGCTATAAGGCAGCCGGGAGAAAGGTTCAACCAACATACATCGATAGAGGAAATGGATCTGTTTGACAATTGGGTCCAACAAGCCTTGTTGATGGAATTGCAGGCCGGCTCACATTTCTACACTTGGATAGGGGAAGGAGAGAGGAGAACCAAGTCAAGACTTGATGGTCTTTGCTAATGCAAAGTGGGACCAGAATTTCAGCAATGTCGAGGTTAGTGTCTGATCACATTCCTATGATTATCAACACTTCAAGAATGAAGGGACAGGTCAGATGTTCAAGTATGAAAGGGCATGGCAAAGACATGAAGATTTCAAGACTTGGTGGTCTGAAGCCCCCACCAACTCCTGTGCTTGCCTTACATTGAACGACAAACTCAAATGGGTCAAGCAGAGGATGAGGGTGTGGAGCAAAGCAACCGTTGGATAAGCATCACTAACTAGACAAAGGATGTTACAGAAAATTGAGCAGTTTGATATCAGAAATGACCAAGGTTTGATGTCCGATAGGGTGCAGTGGGCTCAGGTTAAAAAACAGTATGAAGAATGGTCTTTTAGAGAGGAAGTGAAATGCAAGCAAAGAGCTAAGAAAAAGTGACTTAAGGAAGGTGACAATAACACAGCTTATTTCCATGCTATGGCTTCTGTCAAGAGGAGACTTTTGAGCATCCACAGACTGAAAATTGGGGACAATTATATACAAAGTGAGGCAGACATTCAGCAAGCTCTTTTGAGCCTTTATGAGGACCTTTTCAAAGAATAACACTGGAGGCCACGGATGTTTAGTGAGGGATTCACCAAGATCTCAGAAGTTGAAACTTTAAATCTCATCAAGCCTTTTTCTGAGGAGAAGATCAGATATTCTATTTTCAGCATGGATCCCAATGAATCACCAGGCCCGGATGGGTTGTCAATGGGCTTTTATCAACACTTCTGGGAAGTGGTGAAGGGGGATGTTATGAATGCAGTCCTGGAGTTTCAGACCAACCTGACAGCTATTAGGCACTACAATTCCACCCATGTGATCTTAATTCCAAAGAAAGAAAATGTTGAATCCATAAATGACTATTGCCCAATCAGCTTGCTGAATAGAACCTTCAAAATTATCACCAAGGCCCTTGCCAACAGGTTGAAAGCTGTCATCAATAACCTTGTGGATACCAATCAATCAGCTTTCATTACTAGCAAGTATATTCTAGGCAATTTCATGACTGCCTGTGAATGCTTACACGAACAAAAGGCTAGAAGGAAACAATGTGTGGTGCTCAAGCAAGATTTTGAAAAGAAATATGATAGAATCAATTGGGATTGCTTGTTTCATGTCCTCCATTGCATGGGATTCAAAAACCAGTGGATACAATGGATAAAATACTGTGTTCAAACTGCCAAGTTTTCTATCCTACTGAATGGGTTCCTCACGGATTCTTTAGGTGCTCTAAAGGGCTTAGGCAAGGGGACCTCCTCTCCCCTTTGCTCTTTGTCATTATAGGGCAAGTCTTGAGCTGCATGTGGAAGAAAGCAAGGGCAGCAGAGTTGATAGTCGGGGCCACTATAGGCAACGCTCAGGAAGATATCACTCACCTACAGTTCGCGGATAATACAATCCTCTTTGCCTCAGCTGATATTGAGAAGCTTATCAATTTGAGGATCTTACTTAGATTGTTAGAGACTATGACTAGGCTCAAAATCAATTTTCAGACATGTGAAATTGTTGGGATCAACATCAAGGATGAAGAGAAACATGTTATTGCTAAAATCCTAGGGGCCAAATGAGGTAACTTTCATATTAAATACTTGGGTCTACCTCTTACTTGTGGCAGCTTGAAATCTTCAGACTGGAATGTAATTGTTAAGAAAGTGGGTGATCGCATTGCAACATGGAAAAGGAATCTGCACTCAGCCGGAAGTAGATGGGTCCTGTCCAATGTCCAAAAATGTGCTTCCCAATCTTGCTATTTATTTTATGTCTATATTCAAGGCCCCCCAAAATGTCTGCAGCAGGTTGGAATCCTTGAGAGTATCTTTCTTTTGGGAAGGCAAAGGTCCGGAGGAGAAGGGGAAGCACACAAATTGCTTGGAAGTATGTTTGCAGGACCAAGGAATAAGGTGGAGATGGTTCAACACCAATTGAGACAATCAACCAAGCATTGCTCCTCAAATGGCTGTGGAAAGCTGGCATGGATGAGTCATCCCTATGGAGACTATTATTGAGAACAAATATTTGGGTGATCGGGATGGATGGTTCTCTGAAGTACCCATCAGCCACCACACGTCCAGTATTTGAAAAAATATTATGAGGTGTAGGGACTTCTACAAATGCTCATCCCTCATTTGTCTAGGGGATGGTAGGAAGACTAGGTTTTGGGAAGACCCCTGGCTGTTGATTAATCCTCTCATAGACTCATTCCCCAACTTGTATGTGATTACTACTAGGCCAGGTGTTAAGGTGGCTGAAGTCTGGTCGGAACTTCATGACAGCCCGGGATGGAATACCCAGTTCAAAAGGAACCTTAATGATGCTGAATGGCAAGAGTATTTGAAGTTCTCTAACCTGATGGACAACCATAAACCATTTTCAGAACTGAGAGATACTAGGGTGTGGAGATGGGAGGGGATAGGGAGATTTTCTGTTAGGTCTGCTACTATGATTTTGAGGCAGGGAGATAGAGAGTTCCTTGGCACAAGCAAGTGTGGAACAACAAACTACCCATTAGAATAAAGATTTTCTTCTGGAAAGTGGCTTGGAGGAGACTATCTACTGCTGATAGAGTCCATAAATTCAAGCATGCTATAAGGACCTACTGTACTTTGTGTGGCCGCTACAAAGAAAGCTTGGATCACCTTTCCTTCAACTGTGGGATCATTCGGACAGTCTGGGAGCAATTTTTCAGGACTACCAAAGTGCAGTGGCAGACAAAGAGTCAATTGGAAGAATGGTGCGCAGACTGGGGGTTTCTTAACCCCCTTAGGACTACTTTGATAACAGGTTAGGATAAATTATTCGAGGTGGGTCTGAGTGAGTTATTCCTTGGGTTTTCTCTTTTTGAGTTTGATAACTTACTATTATCCTGAGAATAACTCATTCCATGTGAAATGGTAGAATGAGCTATTCCTAGAATAAGGGTCTTAACCCTAACTGACCCCATATAACTTAATCTTGCTACCAAACTCGGTTAAGGACGAGTAAGCAGAATAACTCATCCTATTCACCCCTTATTATGTTATCAAAGTCGCCCTTAAAGAACATAAGAAATTACGGGGTATGTGCTTCCTAGCCATGCTCTGGGCTATATGGAGGGAAAGGAATAATAGGATTTTAGAGAGGAGTTCAAGCACCTGTCTACCATCATCCAGAGCTGCATCAACTGCTTGATGGATTGGCACTTCACTGTGAAAGGGATTTCATGTCACCAATCAACCCTCCTGTTCAGATTAATGGGGTGGAAAATTTGCACATTGCAATCTTTCCTTTTGTTGTGGAGCGGGATTTTGTAGGCTGTTCTACCCTCTTGGTAGAATTTGTATCTTGTGTCTTGATTGTGCTGTTTTTGTTTTTTTGGGTTTCTGGTGTCACTTTGGAGTTGTAACCCTTTATCTATTTCAATGAAATGTGGTTTAATACCACCTTCCAAAAAAAGGCATCATTGTTGGCAATTAATCCAGGAGTTTCACTCATAAAGCAATGTTATTAACCCTGACCAATTATGTTAGAAAGGCATAATAGCCTACGCAAATGTGCTAAAGCCAAAGCAAATAATAACCAAAATTTTCAAACCTTTCAAAATCTGAAAAATATTTTATTTTCATTTTTCAGAATAAAGTTTCAAGTAGGCACTTATCAAGTTCCCGACTCAATCTTTAGGCAACAATATCTAAAAATGTGTTTTCCCACATTTTCCTTAAACAGAATCAACCACACACATCATATTATTACCATACATGGGATGACTCAATATCAAGGAAAAGTGTGGAACAAAATACACAACCAAATAATGATGAACATCTGCAAAATGTAAGTTGAATGGTTTAATCATTAAGTCCCACTTACATATCTGTGTGTTTTAATCACTAAGTCACATACAAATCCAAGAAACTCAAATGTACTCACTTTAGTAGCATGCAGCATGCAATGAAATAAAATATTGTATTATATAGAAACTAACCAAAAACTAAGAACAAAAGAAGACCTGTCTAATTATTTGCAAATGATCTCTGAAACATTGGCTTTCATCAAATTCTTTCGTTGGATGCTCTGAGATGGATGGTGAACTTTCCAAGGTAGTATAATCTACTTTACCAGAGGAAGACATAGGCAATGACTCAACAAAGAAATAGTAATTCGGAATCATAAAAAGTGGCAGTTTTCTGGCCAACCAACTTCTAATGGATACCACCAAGCGCCTATCTGTGCTTTTTTTGTTGACTGAAGGAAACAGCTTTTCCCGAATTTCATCATTTTCTACTAAAACGATATAAGCCTTAAGATAAATGTGACCAGATGGTTCTCCATAACTTTCTGAAACAACAGCTGCATCAATGACTTCAGGATGCTCCCTTAGAGCATCTTCAACCTCCTCCAAAGCAATACGCTGCCCATTAACTTTTATTGTTCTGTCCTTTCTCCCAATAAAGAGAAGCTCACCACTTTGTAAGCGTTTTGCGAAATCACCAGTTTTGAAGTACAAAGGAGTGTGCTTGTCCTTGGAAAGAATCTCACGAGAAAGATCATCAAAGTATCCTACAAATAAGCAGGAACCACCAATACATATTTCACCTTCATCAGGCATGCCTTGCTGCAGAAGTTCAATGTTGCAATTAGAAATAGGTAGCCCAATTGGTACACTGCTTAGTGAGTCAGTCTCTAAAATTTTTGGTAAATATGAGCAATTGAAATATGTACAGTCACCTGATACCTGAAAATACAAGAAATCATAAGTGAAAAGTTTAAGTTGCAGATTTTAATTTTTAGCCAAATTCTAAGAAACAAGGTATCTCATGTTTGATGATTGACATAGATGGGTTTAGCTTCATTACATCTTTTGCAGTCCTAAAATAAATGGAAAAAAAGAAATATATGAAAGAAGATTTAGGAAATCTACATTTAAGTCTTCCGAACTTGGACAAGTGCATACACCAAAATAGAATTGAAACATCTTATAAACAAACCTGAAATTGAATACAGATATCTGACCTCTGTACTTCCGTATAAGTTCAACAAAGTTGTCTCTGGCAAAAGTCTCTGCAAAATATCCCAGAGTGATATAGATAGAATTTCTCCACTAAGTACTAATAACCTCAATATTTTTCGCACATGCACCCAGTGTGACCTTCGAGAAGAGGAAAGAACAGCTCTTACCAAGGATGGAACAACGATTAATCTTGAAATGTGGTACACCTGCAATAGCTACATATAGACTTACACAGAAGAAATATGACAATAGAAAATTCCAACCTAACACACAAGGAATTTAGAAAAGTAAGCATGAAAAACAAACAGAAAATAGCAGTTGCATCTTGGTGTCAAGTATATTTCTGCACACTAATCTTCAATGTAGCCGTTATCCTTCATCCTAGCTCTAGTAGTCACAGAAATTACTAAATTAATGTAAATAACCAGCATATGTCTTATTAACAAATGGAGACTATCAGAAAGTGGACTGCGCAATGGTCAAAAGACAGAAATAAAAAACATGATGAATTATCTGTAGAATTTAACTGGCTTGACCTTGAGAACAGAGGGCTTTGACTTCTAGAGAACTAGAACTGAGAGTGGCCTCCAAAGAACAGCTAACTCTATGGATGCAGGTGGAAGAATTGAATTGGAAGCAAAGGGCAAGAATAACATGGTTACAAGAAGAAGATTTATACTTCCTTTTTTTGTAAAGTTGCTAACGGCCGTAGAAGGAGGAAATTGATCATGGTACTGAAGAAATATGTGCACTTTATTCAAGAGGAAGCAGCCATAGCTGATGAAATTTTCTATAAACAGATTTTCACTGCAGAACAACGACATTTTCCTCTTTGGGAAGATGCACATCTGTACACACTTTCAGCTGAGGAACAAGTATTGTTGATCAAACCAGTCGAAGAAGCTGAGGTTAAATTAGCCACCTTCAGTCTGGACAGTGATTAGGCACCAGGGCCCGATGGCTTTCCCATGTTCTTCTGTCAAATTTTTTGGCAGATACTTAAACCAGATATCCTGAAAGCTATGAAAGAAGTGCTGGAAAGACAGGGTAATCGTGGAGATTTTACTCACACTTTCTTGGTGCTGCTCCCGCAAAAAAAGGATGCCATGGAACTCAAAGACTTCTGCCCGATTAGCTTGCTTAATGGTACACATAAGATTTGTGCTAAAATTCTGGCAACAAGATTGAGTGTTCTGTTACCAAAATTGATCCGGGCGAATCAATTGGGCTTCATCCCAGGCCGAAGGCTCAAGGATATTTTTCTTATGGCCCATTAAGTCTTTTTTGCTGCAAGAAGAAGTAGAAGACCTCATTTGATGTGTAAATTGACTTTAGTAAAGCCTATGACCGAGTTCGGTGGTAATGTTTACGGTCAGCGTTGAGGGCACATAACTTCCCTACTGGTTTTATTACTGTCATGCAAAAATGCCCCTCTTCAGCAACCTTTTCTATCCTGTTTAATGGTAAAGCTTCTGGGTATTTCTCTAGTTCTTGCAGGTTAAGGCAGGGTGACCCTCTTGGCCTCTTTCCCCGCTTTTGTATGTGCTGGTAGCTAGTATATTTACCCGCATGATGTTGAAAGCAGAGTGCTTACACTGAATTAGTGGCATCGGTATATGTGCAAGTATGAAGGAAATCTCCCATTTATAATATGCAGATGACACATTGATTTTCCTGGAGGGCAGCCGGTCAGAATTGGATATGCTGATCTATGTTCTAAGGGGTTTGAGGCCTGGTCAGGTTTAAAAATCAACTTTGACAGAACTTCCATGGTGGGTAGTAATGTCGACAGTAATCTGATGCAGCAGTTTGCGTATGTAATGGGTTGTCAGTTCCAAGAGTTGCCAATAAAATATTTAGGCATGCCACTGCACTATAAGAACCTCAAGATTGGAACCCTTTCATCTGCAGGATGCAAAAGAGGCCGTCTGAATGGAAAAGCAAACATCTTTCATTGGGAGGTCGTATTACTAAAATAAATTCTGTCCTGTCAGCTAAGCCTTTACATTATTTATCGGTATTCTATATGCCTGCCGATGTTAGTCACAAGATTGAGGTTATTTGGACAAGATTCTTGTGGGGAGGACATAAGGAGAATGCTGGTGGTATCCCTTGATGAAGTGAGAGGTTGTGTGTAAGCCTAAAGAGTTAGGAGGTCTAGGTGTCAAAAACCTTCGGTGTCAGAACCTAGCCCTTGTTGGCAAGTGGTTGTGGGAACTGTTGGAAGACTAACCCATTGTGGAAGACTATCATGGTGCAAAAGCATTTCAGGCAACACAAGTAGTTCTGTGTGGATATGGATAATAGGTCTTATATCTCACTGATTTGGAAAGGAATTCTAATCAGAAAAGAAATTGGCAATCGGATGACTACACTGTTTTGGATGGATAGATGGTGTGGATATCAACTTTTGAAGCAATCTTTCCCAAGGATGTTTCAGTTGGCCAGGGACAAATGGAGTACGGTGCATCAGCATTACCAATTCATGGCAGTGCAGTTTCACTGACAGATCCACCTGAGAAGAAATCTCAACGAAGAGGAGGCAGGATACACAAATCTCTGTGGCCAGCTACACACTGATCATATCAATGCCAATGCAGCGGATGGACTACCATGGAATACTTCTAACAAGATATTCTCTGTCAAAAGTTTTTATCAAGTGATGGAAGAAAAGCAGCCTGCTTACCCCAATTTTTGGCACATATGGAAAGTCAAATCTCCACTGAAAGAGCAAGCATTCATGTGGCTCTTGTCTGCTAAAAGACTTGTTACTAAAGTGTACAGTAGAAATGGAAGCTAGACTGTGATGTGCTATGTTCCTTCTGCCGTCTTGAGAATGAGGATATGGACCATGCGATGGTTAAATGCCCTATCAGCAACAAGGTTTGGGAAGCCATTGGCCTTGTTTTCCATATCTCAACACCTTTTGCGACTGTTTCAACAAATGTGGAGCCACTTTAAGAGTTTAAAGGTAACTGCTCAGGTCAAAGTCCTAAGCAGGTTCTCTTAAATATATTTCGAAATTTACTTCCCCGAAATACTGCTCAGGTTCTCTTAAATATATTAATTTTCAACCATGAAATATGTTAAGACTCCAAATTAAACCCCTCCTGAAAGTCCTAAGAATGGTGGATGGTGATGAGAAGAATGATATGAGATATCTGTACGAGGCCAAGGATCGTGCGAAATTAGAGTTGCAGGATTCCCTTCCCAGAGAATATGCAAAGTGGTGGGAAATTATTGACTATAGATGGGACAACACATTACACCACGACTTACATGTAACTGGTGAGTGATTAATTGTATTGATATATTGTTCTTTAGGTTATTTTATATCTAACATTTAATTAACTATACACAAATACAGGTTATTTCCTCAACCCTCGATTTATGTACAATGTCAATGCACATGTTGATGGCGAGATGCTTCAAGGCACTTTAAAAGTCATTGGTCGTTTATCGAAGACACCAGAAGAGAGACTTCAGGCCGAAATAGAGGTTGGCCTTTATTGATTTTATCAATAAGACGTATAGAATTTACTTAAGTAGTTATGTTAATCTATTACTTTATCTCTGTAGATGAACTACTATAGAATGAGGAGTGGGACGTATTCTGACTCCCAATTGCAATACACTGTGGGAAGAGTGAACCCAGGTATACTTTATCTTTGTGCTTTCTTAACCTCAATATGTATTAGTACATCGCGGAGAATTGATCTTTATTTACATCTTACATTTATTTGTTTATGGTTAGTGGAAGAACTGACTGGTGGATAATGGTGAACAACCGAGATGTGGGCAATAATGTATTGGCTTTCATTGCAATTAGGGTGCTCAGTCAAACAACATCAACAAGCCAATGTGAAAGAAATTGGAGCACGTTCAATCTTATACACTCAAAAATTCACAATCGGCTAAAGGCTAAACAGTTAGAAAAATTAGTTTACTGCCACTACAATATGAGGTTAAGAATAAGGAACATGAAGCTAAAACAACAGCTGAGGACAAACACGTCGCAGAGGATGCAACTCCAGAAATTAATGTGGACGCTTTATTTGATGATGACAATCCCTTGCAGCCTTGGGTGGAGATACGAGAACAGGTTGATGAGCCCGTTTTTGATATTGATGATAGAACATGGACAGAGGGCATACTAGATGAAGATGAGCCAAGAGATCCACAGTTCAGAAGACCAACAAAGAGGGCCACAGAGACTCATGCGCACCAGAGAAGGGACCCAACTTTGTTTGTTCATGACACTGAGCAGCAACTTGAGTTTGAGCCAGTTAGACACTCAGAATCAGATAGCAGGCCAGTCACTCCTAGAATGGTCAAGCAACCTCCATCCTTAAGAAGAAGTACATCAATGCATGAGCTAACTGAGAGGACTAGTGCTGCTGCTCGAGGACCCGGCAATTGAGCAGTTGAAACAGATTTATGTGAGGCACATGCCAAGGGAAGAAGGACTCATATCAAAGATGAATGAAATGATCACACCAAAAAAGAAAAAAACATCCCCAAAGGCCAAAAGGCGACTAGTTTCTTATGGTTCTGATGATGATGATCCCAGTACAGCTGCAGGTGCTACTACTGGCGGTGGCACATATGCACCTACTTCCTCCTTCCACGCAGACACAGGCAAAAGATACAGTCATAGTGAAGGAGGATATGATTCACATAGCCAATATGGGCATCCATCAGGTTATGGAGGTGGCCAACAGGAAGCAAACATTTATGGGTGGGGTCATCAACCAGAATTTCAATTTCATCCAGTTCCACCCAATAGCAGTTATGGGTCAACATCCTCTTCTCATCCTCAAGGTTCTTATGCTGATTCTGAATTCCAATCAAACCAACAACCTTACAGTCCAAGCGGGATCCAAAGAGGGATGCAGGACTTGACTACCCCATTGTTTCGTTATAGTGAATATACAGAATACATGCAACCTTTTTATGAGTATCAACATCAGAAGTCAGACGACGAGGGAGAAGGTTCTTCTAGTTATTATCCATATTAGTGCATCATCATTTAGGTAAGGATCATTTAATTTCTGTAACATGTACTGTGTCTAATTAGGTTTATTGTACTGCTTGAACCTAGTTCATGCTTAATATGTACTCAATAATATTAGTTTAACATGTCCAATGCCTACTTCATATTTATTGCACTTAATCCAATTTCTTTACAGTCAAATGCATGTCTAATGAATTTTCTGATTTTTATGTGATTATTTATATTTTTCGATTTGTTTCATATTTTTCGGTTTTATTTTGATTTTTTTTAATGTTTTGACTGGGTTTCGGCCGGTTTCGGCCGAAACCGAAACCGAGTCGTTTCGGTTTCGAACCCGGCCGAAACCGACACCGTCATCCTTGCCCATCCCAGATCAGCACCAACTGAACTCATAAACAAGCCCCAAACTGACCAGGAACATGCATTTGAGACTAAAATAATAGGCATTTTTCTGCACATGTATTATGCAATTATAAATATTTCACTCTATGAAGAAAGTACAAGAAGGTTAGAGAACAAGTCACATCATGACACTTCTTGACACCTACAAATGAGAAGAGGATTAAAAAAAACAATAAGAGACTATTATGAAGTTTAACATTAGTAAAAAGTCGGACAACAATTACCTTTACAATATCAACCAAATAAAATGGATTCGCTTTCAACCCATCAAAAGGTGGTATAATCAAGGGGGTACAAGACAAAATAGCAGCAAAGAACTCTTGTAGATGATCAATAAAACTAATTGGAGTCTTGAAAAGTAATATGTCCTCTCCACGTACAGGAAAAAACTGCTGCATCCACAAAAAGCGATTTACAAGACCTGCATGCGTGCACTAGTATAAGAAAATGCCCATAGAAAGACTAATCATGAACCACACCCATGATACCCTCCAAAATAGAAACAAATAGCACAGGACACCATAATCAGAATTGATGCTGAGGATAAAGCATAATTCTGAAGAGATTGGGCAAGCACCAGAGAGAATATATCCTGTAAGAAAATCTTTTGAGCTATAAAAACATCCTAACAGATTTAAGATCAGATAACACAAAGAAGAATGACTTTGAAAAGCAAATGCTATGACCATAGATACACATGGCCAATATCTGATAAATTGAGGTTGCCACAAAAAAGAGGAATGCAGAAAATTCCTGTTTCTTTGATTGAATTATGGGATATGAGACACAGCACAGAATGTGCTGCTGCAACTTGACAGCATGGTACTAAAAACTGGCCAACCTGCATCAGAACGGACCGAACCGGATGAGAACTGACCAGAGCAGGTCCCGTTCCAATGGGCAGTCTTTGGCCAGAACTGGCCTGTTTCTGGTTAAATCTGGCCTTGGAATTGGAACCGCCCCAGACTGGTCTGGTTCCTAAAACGTGTTTTTAGTTCCTTGATTGTCAGGCAAACTTTTGGAGAGTACTAAAGAAGCAAAGCAAATGGTAAAAGATGACAAACTCAGTTGCAGAAAGCCCCTGGGTAGAAATCAGCATCATTTTCTTTTGAGGCATATGTTGGACCCGTTATGTTTCTCGAAATAATCGAGATAAATAAAAAATAAATCAATCCCCCGGAAACTAGAAAGATGGCACAAAGCCAAAGCCCCTGAGAGAACGGGTTGAATCCGAGTCCCAAGAAGTCTCACCGTACTCACAGCACAAAAAACGGAGTTCGCAATAAGCGAACGGTCAATGTGAAGCCTCGATGCACTTACGGAGTGTCCGAGCTAAGAGCAGAAGCAATCCACGAAGCACGGAGTCCTCCCCGGCGAGAAGCGACACAGAAGAAATCAAGAAGACGGAGCACAAAGAGCTCCAGAGCGTCGTCCCTTCCTCCACGTGGCCGAGGCAGCAGAAAAAAGCACAAAAAAACAAAACCGGGGCCCCTTTATAGGGCCGCCCCTCTCCCAGTCTGTCCGGACCACCCCGGACCGGGTTGGGCCACGTGGGGACCCACCGGGACGGGGTGGACCTCCGCTGTAACGACCCAAGATCCGAATACCGGGAAGTGCCCGATACCATTCGAATCCTCCCCGCCGCCCACGAACTGGGAGGGTTCGAAAGGGCTAAAAGGAGTGTGGAGGTATAAAAAAATAGGAAATAAAGCAGGACAATTCAACAATTAACAGAAAAAAATAAACAACTACTACAACAGAGTCCAATCCAACAGAAAGTACAGTCTAAAGCAGTAAAACGTACCACATGCCAAGTAAACACTCGGCCCGGCGAGCTGGCAACTAAGAACCTCCGAACAGCACCCTCGAACCTCCACACCTGAAAAGCAGGGATGAGTCTCCAAACAGAGACTCAGCAGGGGTCCAGCGAAACCCCAACCGAAAACAATGGCGGTAACGGAAAGGAAAAACAGCTACAACTACAGCAGGAACAGCGAACCGGTAGCTGGTCAAAACTCGACACTACAGCTACTCCTACTGTACCGGTCAAGCAGAAAGAGAAATCCCGATCTCACAATCGGGAACCGGACCACTCTAACACCAGGCCTACCGAGGAAACACTCACGGCAGCTCCGCCGTGAAGGCCTGTCCTCCCAGACAAAGCCAACCTGGACCACGCTGTCCAAGGTAGGGTCACGACCACGCTGTCGTGAACACAACTCTAACAAGGCGCAACCTCGGTGAAGCTACTAGCACCCTGGCCACTAACTCGGAAACACCGGACGGTCCAGAAAACCACGTCTCGCAGACGGAAAACGGAACCCGGAAACAGGAGAGTCACGTCTCACGTGACAGGAGTACATGCCCACCAGAAGTAAGGCCGGATGCGTCCACTGACGTCTTAGACCGCGCCTCAGGTGTCTCCCTCCGGTCCAGCGGGAACTGAGACACCGTACAAGTAACCACAAAACAAGTGACTAGTTGGGGTCGCGCTCGTCAGCGCGGGTCCAACCGCCCCCAACACGTGTGCACACACATACCATGCATCCCAGGTCTGGCCCTCTGACTGATTTTCCCCTCAGCCGGACTCTGGCTGCAAGACGTGGGGCCCGACGGAAACCAGTCTAAAACCGTCTCTCTGGGGTAGCCTCGCCACCACTCCCTGGTGGGACCACTCGCGTGTCGAAAGGCTACGACTAGTGGGGAGTCACCGATGTGACCACTCTCCAAGGAGAAACTCCGAGAAACACGTACGCACCCTACGCGAAAGTCGAGAAGAACCAAGTGGCACCGAGCCACTGGACTCTGGACAGTCCTCTAAACTCATTAAATCCAATGGTCCTTGAGTCACAAGACTCGGGGTCAAGACCGTCGAACGCAACGGCACAACGTCGTTAATCTCGCCTAATCCCTAGGTCTAAAACCACGGTAGCACGAATACCGGGGCAGCTCACGAGTCTCTGAGACCATTCCCTTAGAAAGGGAACTGTGAAACCCTCCAGCCCCAGGCTGGGCAACTAGACTCACAGTCCAAGGCCACACACACACGGCCCACGCGGAAAGCACAGAAGCACGATTCCCAAGACAGCTCACACGCCGCCACGCCGATTTCCCATCCCAGGGAAAAGCGGGAAACCTCCAGCCCCAGGCTGGATGACTGGACTCGCAGTCCAAGGCCACACACACGGCCCAGTCGGGAATCATCTTCCGCAGAAACCCACGACATGCGGGGGAACCCCACCGCACTCACACCGATCCACGGTGACTCAATCGAGCGTGACACGAAAGCCCGGAACACATGGGGTCACCCGAACCCACCACACCCACGGGCACGCTAATCGAGGCAACACAGTACCTCCAGACACCCCAAAAACACGGACACAGAACTCACGGGTGTCCGGGACACTCGCGAGACCGAAGGTCAACCACTGGATCCCAACCGGGTCGACCGGAGACCAACACAACGGTAAACGGCATTGCGAGCATGAAAATCGCCTAGCGGTCTAACCCTAGACCGCCACAAATGCTAGCGGTCTACCACTAGGCCGCTAAAGCAAGTCTAGCGGACTACCGCTGGACCGCCAAGCACCCTGGACTCACGGAGCCCTGGCGGTCTACCCATGGACCGCAAGGCACTGGCTAGCGGTCTACCCCTGAGCCGCTAAAACCCTGGAACACGCGAAACTCAAGCGGTCTTAGCGGTCTAACCCTGTACCGCCAAGGACCCTGGCGGTCTATCGCGTGACCGCCAGCCTTGAACCGACACAGGGAGACCCCTAGCGGTCTACCCTTGGTCCGCTTGGAGCCCTTAGCGGTCTCTGGAACGACCGCCAAGGCGTCCCGAACCCGAAACGGCGGGAAACGTCCCAAAAACCCGATCCACGCCCTAATCACCCCCGCGTGATGGGGAAACAAAGGGGAATCCATCCCCAAGCCTCCTGGCATGCATCTATGCCCTTAGATCGGTCAAAAACCTCAAGAAGCGGGAGATCCGGCTCACACCCTAAAATCATGCTTTTTCCACAAAAAGGCAATAAACCCACGCTCGGCTCGACACGGGCTACCAATTCCGCGGGAAATGAAATACACGAGCTGAGGGTCCATCTCCCTACCTCCGCCGATGATTTCACGTGTCGTGGACGCCGCTCCACGAAGAAAACGCCACGAAACCCTCGCCGTTCCACGAACCCGCGGCCGAGCTTCAACGCGTCGCCGGCCCTCGATCCTCGACCCGTTCCTCGTTCCTCGCCTCCCGCCATCGCCGCCTCGCCCGCGCTCCGCTCCGTCGGCCGCCGGAGAGAGAGGGAGAGAGGAGAGAGCGTGAGAAGAGAGAGGGAGGGAAGAGAGAAATGAGAGGGGAGAGAGAGAAAGGGTTAATATATATAGAAAAATTCGAAAATTTCATAAATTTAGAAAAATACTAAAAATTACCTCCTCGATCCTCGGGAGAAGCACAACACATTGGTATTGTCTCGGAGTTGGAGAATGCCACGGTTCACCCTGCACAGAGTTCCGAAGGCACATCAGGGAAAAACACGTGTAAAGCACAAAATACACTCCGAGACCCACGAAAATGATCCGAAAAATATCCGAAAAATCTGGGACATTACATCTGCGGCTCCCACTCGGTCCGGGTGGGGTCTTCGCGGCACCAACCCGGACCGGGTAGGTGCTCCGCCAACCCCACCCGGTCCGGGTGTGCCTGGGAGCCTCCCCAC
This sequence comes from Amorphophallus konjac, assembly GCA_022559845.1. Classification (NCBI taxonomy): domain Eukaryota; kingdom Viridiplantae; phylum Streptophyta; class Magnoliopsida; order Alismatales; family Araceae; genus Amorphophallus; species Amorphophallus konjac. Next base: position 561,973,100 of record CM040121.1, on the reverse strand, counting down.
CCGGTCCGAGTGAGTCAAAAAGGGCCCCCACCCAGTCCGGGTGGGGTCTTTTGTGCTTCCACCCAGTTCAAGTGGGCCTAAAATGGCTCACACCCGGTCCGGGTGGTCCAATCCTAAACCAATCCCTATAAATCCCCCCCCCAAGGGATCTTCAAAACCCCAAGCAAGAAAGAAGTCAACAAGCAGCGAATGAGCCAAGCAATGAAGGAACCAACGACGAAGCAACGAAGAAAAGCAAGGAGAAAGCTGAGGCCTGAGCAAGGAGCGCGTGAAGACTTCCTTCTTTGGCTTTTGCCTTTTAGTGCCTCAAGCCAGGGTATGTTACAAAAATGCCCCTCTAACGGCACTTAGGCAAATTTGCCCCGAGGACGCAAATTCTATGGAGGAAGCCTTGTAACTTTCAAAATTATGAAAATACCCCTATAATTATACAAAGACCTAAGGACCGATGCAACTGCGGAAATGTCCTGCGACTTATGTAAATCTTGTAATTGGACTTAAAAAGCCACATATGAAGTCTTGCATGATAGTTATCAATAAAATATTTCGAGGATTACAAAAATACCCCAAACTTTCAGTAAATTGTGAAGTCATCTTCCTCACACCCGAACAGTCAACAAAGCTAAGACTATTGCCGATTAGTCTGAATGATGACACACTCCAAACCCTCGTCAGTGCCAAATTGTGCCTCAAAACCCTCTTCAGTACCAAGCTGCGTCTCGAAACTCTAGCCAGTACCAAATGTGCCAAAACCCTCGCCAGGGCTAAACTGTGCCAAAACTCTAGCCAGTGCCAAACTATGCTAAAATCCCACTCAGTGCCAAGCTGGAGCCTACACCACTGTCATTATCAAAATTGCATCCCTTCTAAGTGTGCTTGATAGCACTTGCGCGAATACATCCTTAGCATCGCAACCAATATGGGCGGTCGATGACTTCTTATCAGTTAATCAAGGGTGTTCAGACTTCGTCCGATGAAAATAAAGACCAACTGTGGTCGGTGGGGAAATGTCCAGCAGCCCAACCCTAAATCGTCTGATAAACTCAAACCCATGGGATTAATAGTATGCATGCTAACCAATTTGCCAAAATATATGCATACCAATCCAGCCAATGGATACGAAACCGGTCACCCCCGCGTCATCCCGCGTGAAACCAGTATATAATTTCCCAAAAAAAGTGATATTCCAGAAGTCCCTTAAAGGAGATAATGGAATGGAAGCAAAGAAACTCCTTATAGGTTTCAGCAACAGCAAAAAGTTTGCATGCGTAGAAGTAGCATATCTAATGAAGGCACAAAGAATAGCCACATGTAGGATAGGTTGGAACTTGGAAGCATGCATGTAACTAATATCAGGGTAAGTAATATTCTTGGCTATTTTGTTTCTCGTGTAAAGACCTTGACACCATAGATATAGAGTTCAAATAGCCAAGGTATTATATTCGACAATTTTGAAATGTAGAGGATGGCACACTACTTATGTTCAACTTGAAGCCTTCATGGACAATAGTAGAGCAATGTCCATGTTTGTGATGACATCAACGTATCAAAAAGTGCATAAGCAAATTGCTCCTATACAACCCTTCATTCATGCATATTTGGCACTAGTTGTGCGGAATTGTCCATGTCCATGGATCCAAAATGCTGATATGGGGTTAGAACTAGCTAAATCAGATTGGTAATTGCTGAGGCCAGTTCACTTCTGGCCATTTTGGGGTTGGAAGTAGGGACTTGCCAAAAATAATGTAATCAAACCAGTAGTACAACTGTTTATCCCTGGAACACCACAGTTAATGAACATCTAACAAAGAAATATTCTAAGAAAGCGAGATGGAAATATCCACAGTACATACATTACATCAGTTAGTGTTTTTGCATTCTCTCCAGAATTTCTCGTTCATTATTAGTTGGCCAAAAAACTCAGATCAAACCTTGGTCAAAACTAGATTAGCAATGTGAAATATTGGACAGAAACATTTGGATGAAGCAACCATATGAAAGATGGACTGTGGAAAGCCAGAAAGATTGCTCAAGTTTACTCCTTCATTCAAAATTTCTAATAGTTCAAAATAAATTTTGCCCATCACCATTCAGAAGGCAACTTTGATGGATATGTTAAGTCTATGGTGCAGAGAGTACATATGTTGGATAATAACAGAACTTAAAGAGAGACGCTTAGTAGCACTGACTTTTTCCCATTTCATTGGATGTAGGTCCCACTCTGTGACCCATCAATCACATAACCAGGCACCATGCATAGGTGAGTTGTACTAATTATTTTGCAACTTAAAGGATAAGTTAAAGAAGAAAGTGAAAAGAGAAAGACTGTGATTTATCATTTATGTCAATATTAACAGCAAAATATTGGTTAACCAAAGAAATGTGCAAACTGTGCATGTTTTCTATTCACACACAACTAATGGAATATTGGATACCCCATGTACCAGAGGAAAATCGTTACCTATCTCCGTGCCACAAACACCCTTTGGCTTCCCAGTGGAACCAGATGTATACATCAAGTAACAAAACAATCTCGGGCTCTTGGCTTCACAGGGCCAATCCAAATCAGACACAACGCTGTCTGCAGCATCGCCTCCCATTGAGAAACATAAAACTGAAAATTGATGCCCATCTGCAGTCCAAACCGCCTCATTGGTCCAACTTCTCTCTGCGCAGAAAGGTGCTGCACATCTGATGATGAGCTCAGTCTTCGAACGAGCAGCTACAGATTGCAACCTTTCCCGAGGCCACGATGGATCAAACGGCAGGAAAGCCTCCCCGCATCTTAGGATGGAAAGAATGGCAACTATATATTCTACGGAAGGGGCAATATGCACACCCACAATATGTGGCATGCGACAAAAACCACCCGATGGTTCTGAAATTTGAATTTCCGGGACCCTTTCGCAATAATCATAACCTGCAACAAAATCGGAACTTTAAAAAAATTTACCCAGACATCACCAGTCATCGCAGACGTAACCATATCTCTAGCATATCCGCATCGACAGGAAAAAATACTAAAATCTTCAGGAAAAAAAGGAACGAAGGCTTTGTGAATTAAACAGGAAACACCGTGAAGCTATAAGAACTAAAAACAAAAAAACAGAGAACATGACCGAACAATTTAATGGACCACCATTTTTAACGTTTAAACGCGGAGAGGAGGAGGGAGAAATGGATTCAAAAGTGTAACGGCCGCAAAGAGGAACGAGCACGAAGACTGCACTCAGTTGAGAACAACAACAGAAAAGACGAAGACATCATATTCGTCATCCGAACCTTTCGGACGGACCAAACCAGGGTCGTCCCCGCCGTCGAGCACCCGGCGGATGCGGCGGCTCAGGGACCCCACGGCCGACAAGACCTCGCCATAGGTGAAGCACACGTCCCCGCGGTACACGGGAGGGGAAGCGCGCTCCCGGGAGCTCTCCAGTAACCGCTCCTCGTCGGGGGCGGCGGGGTCGTCTTCTCGGCGGGAGGAGGCCTCCAGCAGCTCCCTGCAGACCCGGAGCCCGCCCAGGGCGTGGACGACGGCGATCTTACCGGGGTCCCTCGACGCCGATCGGGAGAACTCGTGGGAGATGCAGCGGCACGGCTCGCCGCGCGCTTGCCCCTGCGCGGGATTCATCTCTGCAGTTGTTGGTGCTGAAGAGAAGTCTCGACGGGATCCCGAGGAATGGGGAGATTTGGCGCGCGGAGGGAGGGGGGAAGGAGGTTCTATCAGTCTATGAAGCTGGGATTTTGGCGGTCGGCAAAGGTGGTGCTTGGTGTGTTGAGGAATGTTGTAACTTCTTGGTTAGAAACTGTCCGTTTCAAAATCTTTCAACTTTCTATTCAGGTGATTTTGATCTTAGAATTGTACTTAAAGTGACAATATCATGATACTCGACCACGTCAAATTTAAGGTTTACAGTATATCAATATATATATCGAGTGTTATAAAAGTATTAATTTCATATATGCCTTCGTTAGAGGTAGATACAAAATATTGAAATTATGAATTTTTAAAATAATTTATTGTTATATATAAAATTACATATATCAATCTTCAAAATATATTAACGTATATATCCCCACTATCTAGAAAAAATGCACATATGCCATCTCTATAATCTTTCATTGTCACTCGTTAATTTAAGCTAACTCAATATGAAAAAAGATAAAAATACTCACAGTTATCGCTCTTAAGGTTTGATTTATTTAACAAAAAACTAAATATAATCTTAAAGTATGAATAACACATCTATTAAGAGTATATAAAAAATAACTAAGAGTTTAAGGTTAAAACATAGTCCTCTTGTTCTTATGTTTCCCCTTACCCTAAATGACAGCGGTTGCGTGGTGGCGAGGGAGAGGGGTAACATACTAGTGGTGGCGGAAAGAGGAGAGGAAGAATAAGATGATGGCAGTGATCGTCCCCTTCCCGGCCCCAACGCAGCGACCTAATCCCCCCCTCCTTCTATCGCACCCTTCTCCCTCCCCCCACGGCCAACTCGGTGCCCCCTCCCCTATCGGCCCCTCACTCTTCTTGGTCTGTCGCCAGTCTCATCCCACCGCCTCTCTCTCTCTCTCTCTCTCATGTGAAGAGGAGTCAGGGCCCCATCTACATCAGTTAACTACATCAATATTTTTAAAAGACTTTTCAAGATATTGAGAATATATAATAACATGTTTTCAGAAATGATATATTTACAATTTTGTGTGTAACAATACTTTTTTTACAAACAAAATCTTAAAATTATCCTGGTTAATTGTCAAAGACCATATATGATATTGTTATTAATAAAAATAAAAAATATCATTAAATGATGAAAATATACCTAAAATTTGTGTGAGAATATTCGAGGTGATAAGATGTTGATGGTATTTTCATCATTTAGCGGTATTTTTGTAATTTCCAATCAATAAAGGTAGCATGTATAATATAACAATATCATGATACTCGACCATATCAAAATTAAGGTTTATAGTATATCAATATATATATCAAGTGTTATAAAAGTATTAATTTCATATATGCCTTCGTTAGATGTAGATAAAAAATATTAAATTTATGGTGTTTTAATAATTTATTATTATATATATAATTATAGATATATTAATCATAAAAATATATTAATATATATATCCTCACTATCTAGAAAAAAATGCACATATGTCATCGCCAAAACCTCCCATTGTCACTCGTTAATTTAACCATAGTGAGGTCTAACTAAATGTAAAAAAGATAAAAAGGTTCATTGTTATCTCTTTTAGGGTTTAATTTATTTTTTAAAAATTATAGATATAATCTTAAAATATAAATAACACATCTATTAAGGGTATATAAATAAATAACTACGAGTTTAAGGTTAAAAAATAGTCATCTTCTTCTTTTATTTCCCAAACCCTAAATCTCATGGTCGCAGTGGGCTGTTGGTGCCAGCCAATGGCAGCAGCTGCGTGGTGGCGAGGAGGGAGAGAGACAGCGGGCTCATGGTGGCGGAAAGAGGAGAGGAAGAATAAGATGATGTCAGTGACTGGCCCCTTCCCTCAATGCGGCGACCTAGTGCCCCCTCTTTCTGTCGCCCCCTTCTCCCTCCCCGCATGGCCAACCTGATGCCCCCTCCCCTGCCACCCCCTTCCTCTTCTTGGTATGTTGCCAATCTCCTCCCCTCGTCTCCTGTCGCCCCTTCCCCCTCCCCCATGATTGGCCTGGAAACCCCCTCCCTCCGCCACCATGAGAGTGATGTCGGCCCGGTGCCCCGCTCTCCCTGCCACCCCTTTCCCCCTCCCCCACGGATCACATTCGTCTCTCTCTCTCTCTCTCAGGTGTGAAGGGGGGAGTATTTTGATCATTTGACCGTCACCCAACAAGAATATTGGAATATTGGAGGAATATTCAAGGCCCCATCAACATCAGTTAACTGCATCGATATTTTTAAAGACTTTTCAAGATACTGGAGATATATATTAATATATTTTTAGGAGTGATATATTTACAATTTTGTGTGTAACAATAGTTTATTTACAAATAAAATCTTAAAATTATTCTGGTTAGTTGTCAAAGATCATATATGGTATCGTTATTAATAAAAAAATTAGAATATCATTAAATGATGAAAATAAACCTAAAAACTGTGTGAGAATATTCGATGTGATAAGATGTTGATGGTATTTTCATCATTTAGCGGTATTTCTGAAAATTTCAATAAGATAGCATGTATAATATTTGACAACTAAATAGGATAATTTTAATATTTTAGATTTTACATGTAAGGAGAGTATATATGGAATTAACTCAAACTATTAAAAATGATTCTTTCGATTTTGATCCCTAAAAAAAGATTGCTATGTTTGAAGTAAGTCTCTCTATTAGAGTTACTATATACTAATTCATATAAATTTCATGTTCTGTTTATTCTCGACGTTCACTTCCTTTAATTTTGAATTCTCTCTCTCACACACACAAATCCTTGTATCAAGTTTATTTAGGTCCACACGGCCACAGTTGTTTTGAAATATTCAATCCCTAAAAACTTAAAATATTCCCTCTTTTTATATAACCGAATATAAGAAAAACATAAATATGCAAAATACAAACACTTGCAACTAAGATTGGAATTTTGACAGTAGGGGGAAAATGCTCAGTATGTACTCTGTGAGAAGAAAATAAATGGTGTATGAATAAAATACAGAGATAATTAGTTAGGGTCTCTTGGTGGGCTATGAGTCTTTGACCATTATTCCCCCTGTCGTAACATGAGTTACCACAGCCCTCTTACTTATTGCCCACCTTTACCTTGCGCCCCATGCCGTTACAGAAATCCGCCACCCGTTAACATTTTTTTTCCGTTATCTTAACTATAAGTCTATAACCCTTGCTTGTTCCTGTTGGCCCATGATAATAAAGAGGAGGCACTCGACTCGATTTGGCCATCTTCTTCTCTTCCCACCTGTCACAACAGTATTTTCTTCTTCACGGCTCTGCAAAGTGTGCTGCCCGTTGAGGACGATGGTAGTGCATTCGTTTGCTTCATTACAGTGCCGTGCGGTGGAGATGCCGGCGACGAGAAAGAAGAGTGGGTGATGGAGACGCTAGCAACGAGTAATAACAGTGGGTGGTGGAGACACCGACGACCAGTAACAAGTAAGAACAATGGGTGGTGCAGACGGTATTGATTACAGTTTGTTATTCTTAGTCTTCGTTATCATGTGCATATGTAGATAGATGGCCGGTGTTATATCCAGTACATAGACGAACTGTCACTGTTATAATGACTCTTGATGAACCGTTGAAGCGTTGTAGTAGATGTCCTAAATAGTGTTATATTGATTGTTGAGTAATTCCTTTAACACTTTACTCATATTGATTGTCATGTAACACTATCACTTTGAGAATAATTAATAGTTAAATCGTTAAAGTTTAACACGAACACTCTAACTCTTTACCACTTTAACATACTAACTCATTAAAACATTGAAAGGTATTCATGTATACATGAACACTTTGGCTTGTTATGTATCGAGATTAACAACTTATTCGTTATAGTATGGACAACATTCCTACTCGACGTGCATTCATGGATGACTCGTTTGTTATTTGTTTTGTTAGTTGTAAGTCTCTAAAATGTTTTTGAATAACGAAAACCCCTAATCTGCCTATTTAGTCGAAAACACACAAATTATTTTATGTTGTATGAAAAATCTCTTGTCATTTGTCACCGCAAATGAAGTGTTGGTTAGATTAATCTAACTATGATCTAACCTAATTAAGGAGAGAAAATATAACATAATGTTTTTATCTAATCTAGAGAGAGAGAGAGGGAGCGACGGGATTGGGTTAAGAGGATGTGGGAATGTACGGTGGCATAGGCGAGGTCTATAACATCACATACCTAGAACCCTCGAATAAATATATATACGATATTATAATAAGGACCTAATAGGTTAACATATCACAGTTGAGCCCCTTAATATATTAATGGAAGATGAGACTATAAGATGACACGGTGTAATTACAATTATTTAATTGTTATGAGTATTTCATGGGGGAAAAACTGAGTTTATAAAAGACCATCCTTGTGGGCTGTCCAATCCCGGAAGGTTAAAGGCGGGTTTGTTTTGACTTTGGAGTTGGGTTTCGATCACTGAAGTCCCATTCCCAAAAAATTCAAATAAATGGATTATGGTCACATCAAAATTTTTAAGAATTATTTTTTCAAAGTAGGGAGTTACAAAAACAAAAGAATCAATTTTTAAAAAAATTAAAAAACTGTTATAAAAGAGTTTTCTCTTTGCAATTTTTTTCAAAGGTCAAAAGTCAGAGCCCAAACAAACGCGTCCTACGGTTGACTTCTGGAAACATGTTGGGGGTGATTTTTGACGTCGAAAGTCTCACCCCTCAAAGCAAAATAAATGAGTCATCGTCACATCTAACTTCTCAAAATCTAATTTTTCACTTGCAGAGAGATGGAGAAGAAAACCCATCATTTTCAAAATCAGCTTCCTCTATTTATAAGGTCCAGTTTGATTAAATATTAGGATTTTACTTTTTTCCCCAATAGCGTTTAATTAATCACATTTGACAATCCGTGGGATTTGATTTTTTTATTAGAGAGAGACAAATCGGTACGAGAGATTTTGTGGAGGTTTTGAAAAGTGAGTTATTTTCTCTCTATCTCTATGTGAAATTCAAAAGTTAAATTTTGAAAAAAGTGATGTAACTTAGAATACACTTACGAGGTGTGTGTTTGGTTATGTTTTTTAAATATTTTTTCTCTCGAAATTTATTTCGAGGAAAGAACGTGGACTAAATCATATTCGGAGCATCTCTCCTAATTTTTAGGGAGGGAGTTAATTACTCTTTGTAGCGGCATGAAAACGGTTCCTAGGTCACCTACCACCTTCTCTATTTATTTGTTGGGGAAGTCGTCTCGCATCCGTGGAGGCCTGCAAACACCAAGAAACCAAAGAGGCGTCAGAAGGAGTCCCAGGTGTTACCCCAGGGGACAACCCTCCGATGCTTAAGTCAGCAAGGGATCAATGAGCAATAGAGAAGAGCTAAGTAAGAGAGCAGTAGAGGCCTTAGTAGTCGTTCCGAGAGACATGTAGGTCCTCTGCACGCGTGCTCGCCGCTCCCAGCGGTACTCGGAGAGTGCTCGCTGGGTGGTAAGGCCGTGCAGGAGGAGGATTCTTTCTGGTCGTAGCGAGTAGCCTCTTTGTCGTAGTTGCAGGTCTGGTTACTCTATTCTCAGTAGGAAGCTCGTATGGCAGAAGTATCCAACGTCCCTCCTCTTGCGTAGTAGTATGGGGTTTAGTAGAAGAATCTACTGCGTCTCTTCTCTTCTGTCGAAGTCCCTTTTATATGGGTTGTCTTGGAGTGAGGGACCTCATCCCTTGAGAGGGAAGGGTCTGCTTAGTAGAGTAACGTTCCTCCGCTATGTTGGTGGGAGTTTCCCGTTGAGGGGCGATAGCCTCGGCACCAGCCGGTCTTTGGGCGAGTCTTACGGTGCTCGTAACGCGTGCTTGCCCGTTACGGGGTCAAGGTCGTCATCGTGGGGGCAACGGTCGGTCATCGGAGTGTCCTCCGATGAGAACTGCGCTTGGGCCGTGGCCGTTGTGCGTCGTGAAATCCGATGCTTTGCTGGGCCGGGCCTCCCCTTATTGGGTTGAGTGTGCGTGCTCGTCCTTTGGCCGGGCTGAGCACGTTCGAACCTTAGTGGGTTGCCCGTCACTGGGCCGTTCCTGGGTCAAACCAGATTCACCCTCCTCACTTCTCCCCTACTCTCAGTTGTCGAGCACTTTGTAGGGGGTTGGGAGTAGTCCAAGAGAGGGTTCTTTTGGAGCGTAGGATCCGAAGATGATTTCTTCGTACAGCGGGAGTTGGTGGCTTCGAGAGCCTGCTTGGCACGCAAGGCGCCTTTGGCGGTGGCAGAAGCCACGCTGGCAATGATGACCCTGGCTCTTGTCTTGTTCTGGGGGCGTGGGCTCAGAGCGGTCACCTAGCCTTGGTAGTCGTACCGCCGTAGCGGCCAGTGTCCTTTCACCTGCCCTTCAGGGGATGACATCGACCCGTAGTGGGCGGTTATAAGAACTGCTGTGAGGACTCTCCCGTACTGTACCCACGTCTCGCCGGTTGTAGCGCTCCGCTGTAGGCGTCTTCCTCCCTTCGCCTGGTGAGAATTCTTCTTTTCCTGTATTTCTCGTCTTCTGTAGTGATGCCTCCACGTAGGAGAGTCCTCAGCGTCGAGTCCTCCTCTTCGGAGGAGATGCCTCATGGTTGGGGTGGTATGCCGAGCACCTCAGGTGTAGGTACTAGTCGACTTGGTTCCCCACCCTTAGTGACCTATAGGGTAATCCATGGCCTGCGACAGGCCTTCCAGATTCCTCCCGAATATGACATCGTCTTCCCCTCTGTGGGAGATGATAGAACAAGTCACCCTTCCGGCGGGATCATGGTTCCGGTGGCCTCCTTTCAGGCGGGCTTCCGTGTTCCAGTTCATCCCTTTATCTCATCCGTCCTCCACCACTATGGGAAGAATCCTGGGGAAGGATTTGTCTATGCGTGCCGTAGAGCGTCGGTGGAACCGAGTGTCGATCTATTTCGACACTTCTTCCTCCTACAGAGTTGCCATCCGATGCCTTTTTCGCCTATTTCAAGGCTCGCACCCACGAACATTTCATCGCAGTTTCCCGTACCGCGTCCAACCGCAAGGGCTGGGCGGAGCAGTACATATACCTCATCAAGTCGAAAGACTAGGAAGGGGCCTCTGATAGGTGGATGCGCAGCGGCTTCCGCCGCACTTGGCCTGATTCTTCGAAGCCCTCTCTCGGGGCCGAGGACCGCCAAAAGCTGAAGGCTGTTTCCCGGTACCCTCTTGTCGATGCAGACTTCGTTCTGACCCCGACGCTGCTCCGGGAGCTGGGGCTGTGTCCTTTGTTGCTGCAGGGTACTGGCTTTACCCTTCCATAGGGTCACGTCGGTAGTGTCCGGTGCTCGACTAACCTTGTCCTTCTTTTCAGGGGCGGCTGAAGCGCAGGGTTGGACTTATGAGACCGTCCAGTTGCCGCGGTTTGCTCCTCACCCTGTGGACCACGTTGCTCCGGGAGCCAGTCAGGTGTCGGTCGTCGCCCCCCAAGCCAAGGTTGTGTTCGCCCCGAGGAGGCTGCAGTATTCGATCCCAGCTGGCATTCCTCTGGTGCGTTCGCCTGAAGCGTCTGTGGCCAGCGGAGGGCCTAGTCTTCGGCGGAGTTCTCCCGAAGCCACCCTTAGCGCGACTGGTGAAGATCCCGCTATGGCTGGCGGTAGTCGAGCCTTTTTGACTGATGATGAGCTGGCGGAGATGGACAGACGCCGCCGGCCGAGGAAGAGAGGGAGAGATTCAACTCCGGCTAGGAGCCGTGTCCCGCCTTCTTCTGAGGCGCCTCCCCCTAGTGTTCCTCTACCACCATCGTCTGAAGTGCCGGCAGCTGCCGTTTCGGTGCCCGCCTCCGGAGGGCGGGGGCGGGAAAGGGGCAAAGCTCCTACTGTTGTCGAAGTCGGTGTTCTCCCCCCATCGAGGATCCCTTCGCGTGGCCAGTCCTCGCAGCCCTAGGACTTGACGAAGGGGCTGCCTGGAGTCGCGACTGTCGTCGACCTTATGGTGCGTAGTGCTCGTTGGCACGAGCACATTGGGGAGCTCGGTCCCAGGACCGCATATGAGTTGACGGCCATCGCTGCGAGGAACGTGTGCCTGGCCGTTAGTGCCTTCGGGTTATGGAGGCACCGTTTTATCGATGCCATCCGCGAACTGGGGGCCAGCCGGGCCCTTCAGGCGGAGGCCGAAGGGCATTTGAAGGAGTCTGAAGCTGTAAACGCCGGACTCTGAGAACAGCTGGCTCAGCTGGGGTTGGCCCTTACTGGCATGGAGCGTGATCGGGACTCCTTCCGGGCGCGGGCTGATGCGGCCGGGGAGCGAGCAGCTAAGTCGGAGGCGGCGGTCCGAGCCATGGAGGCCCGTGCCCAGGAGGTCGAGGCAGAGCTTGCCAGGCTGCATATGTCCATGTCCTCGGCTGGCGAGGAGGCTGAGGAGAGCTTTCGTTCCTCCTCAGCTTACCGGGATGAGCTGACGGAGATGGCCTTGGCGTTCTACGGGTCGGCCCGTGACCGCGGCTTCCGGGAGGGTTGGAGCGCTGCAGTGAAGACCACAGCAGAGACTCTTGGTCTTGCGGCCCTGAACATCCCCCCTCCTTCAAATCCTTACGGCTCAGACGCCGAGGACGGGGAGGGGGAACCCGACTCCGTAGAGGTGGGCGCCGAGAAGTCAATGCCGAGCGCGGGCGAGCGAGCACCTGCTGATGCTTCGGTGGCCGGGGACCAAGTGGTGGACTTGGACGAGGAGTCGCCTCCTGCTGGAACTGTAGATGCACGAGACCCCGATGAGACTGGGGCACGTGACGATGTATCCGGGGTGCACCTTTAGAAGGGTGCCCCCGCTTGTTTATTTCCTGCTTTCCTTTGTTTCTGCCCAGGTGCCAGTCTTCTTTTGTAGCCCTTTTATTCTGGAATGGAAAGAAAGCTTCCTTTATTTCGCGAGTCTCGAAGTTTCTCACGCATACTTTCTCCCTTCTGGACTGTTATGAGATCTTCTGGGGAAACGAAGCGGCGTCCTCGAGGTAACCGCGATAGGGCACGTCTTTCGGGATCCGTCGCTTCGATTTTCATAGATTTGATTGAGGCGGTAGGAGTCCTCATACTTATGGGGACTCTACTCCCCCTATAACTGGTGGCCTCCGCGGTGCTCCGGCGATCAGCTCTGCACTAGCGAACCCTTGGGGGTAGTCTTCCTATGGGATGTCATCGGGAGAGTCCGGTACTTCGTTGGATGATGAATTTCTGCAAGCTCGTTGTCAACCTTTGGTCCTCCGGAGAAACCCAACGCCGGTACCGTAGCTGTAGCGACCCGGATTCCGGATACCAGGTATACCCGGCAGGACTACCTGATACGCGTGATACCGCATGGAACCCGCGAGGCCTCCCAAGAGCGAGAAAGCTCCGAAGGGATAAGGGCACGTGTAGAGTACATTGAAGCCATAGAGATATAACAGAAGGAATTAAATTTCATTAGATGGGTTTGCTAAAGTAGCAGAAATAAAATTACTTTTTAATTAACAGATTCAAATTAACAATTATATCCCAGAGTCAGTCTAAAGCTAAAGACAACAAGTCTAGCACAGTACAGTCGACAGAAAGGAAAGACGTACCAAAAGGTCGGGGGAAGCCCGACGCAGGTACCAGCTGGCGACAACGGCACGCAGCGAGCACGCACTCCAGGAACCACGCGGAAGCAGAACGAACAATGCCACCCCATCTGAAAAGCAGGGGTGAGCCACGTGTCACTGGCTCAGTAGGGGTCACGCGGATCCCCACTGAAAAACACGCAGTAACACGGAACAACAACAACAACGAAAATAGCAGGTGCATTAAAGCAGGAAACTACACTACAAAGTTGTAAAACTACGCTACAAGCAGTAGTAAGCAGACGGGAAGTAGGAGTAGGGAACAAGTAAGAAAGGGGAAGAACCCGCGCCAGACAAGTGGCGGCCGAACTAACCTCGACACCCCAGACTACTCCAAGCAGCAACAGAAGGGTGACTCTGATCTAACAAAGTCACAAGTTACCGATCTGCCGATCCAACACCAGGTCTAAGACAAGGACCTGCAAGAACAGACAAAAAGGTCTAGAAAAGACCACACAGACGACCAACAGACTCGATCACACAAACACGACTAGAACGTCGTGCACACTGTCCCACGCACGACCAGAACATCATGCATGTGACAGAAACACTGACTTCGGGCACAGCCACAGAAAGGCCAACCCAGAAAGGTCACGACGCGCAAGAAACGCGAAGTGCAGTGAGAGCCACGCGCCACACGCGGACGCACCTCCCCACCAGAGCAACGGCCAGCTGCGTCCACAGACGTCTTATGCTGCGCCACGAGCGTCTCGCCTGCAATACCGCTGAAGCCACGGTAGAGTCGCAGACACCCGCACAGAGCCAAACAGCATCAAGTAACCAGTCAGGGTCACGCCCGTCGACATAAGTCCTCAGTCCCTGACCACGTGTGCACACACTGGCTCTAGCCTAAGCCAGGTACTCCAGCCAATTTTCTCCCTCGGTAGGACGCTACCGTTGGCTGGGAGCCCACGGAACTAGCTTACAAACCGTGTCTCGGGAACACCCCTCCGCCCTCACCAGGCGAGTCGGCACTCAAAGGCCTAGGGCAAAAACAATCGGAGGCGTAAAAAATACAAAACTCCGATCACAAGTGCTAGAGTACTGACAGGCAGACATGCTGTCACACGTACTACGAAGCACCACCTGCAGTACGGCAACTGTCAACAGACTCAGGACTAGGCAACTAGACCTACCACGCAACGATCCTGAGTCGAACGACTCAAAGGCAAGATCGTCACAGACAGCGGAACAAGCCGTCAATCGGTCTAATCCTAAGCCACGAGAAATGACACTCCGCAGGAAACGACACACGGAGACCCGAGGGAACACCGAAGACCCTCAGACACACCTGGACACACGGACCGAGGTAACAACGCCTCGAGGCATCCAGAACCAGCGTCTCGGACTGGACGAAACCGCCAAGACACCCACACACAAGGTCGCCCGTCAACAGCTGGGTCATCCCGGGTTGACCGGAACCCGACCAAAGACACACACAAGAGTAGGATAGAGAATCCTATCACAAGCAAGAAGACTCCTGGCTACCTTACAACGTAGTCTTAGCCCTCATAGGACGTCATGAGACATCCACGGGACAGTGGGCAGACCACAAGGACAAGCCAAGACAAGCAGAAACCAAAACGACGGAAATCGAAGCAGAAGGACTGTAACGCACCACTCCTAGACCGTTACACGAACGTGACGGTCTGGCGCTGGCCGTTACATTCCAACCGTGACGGTCTAAAGCAGATGCGTCACAACCACGTGACGGTTAGGAGGAGAGCCGTCATACACACCGCCCTAACCAACCTCAAAAACGCACAAGACACGTAACGGCCTATACCAGGCGCGTTACACCGCTCTGACGTGCCCGATCCGGGCCGTCAGGGCCAACGAACCTCAAACCCAAAACAACAACTCGAACTACGTAACGCGCGGGACCAAGCGCGTTACAGCCACCTAACGCGGCAAGGCAGACGCGTCAGGGCAACCTAACGCACGGGAGCAGGCGCGTCAGGGCCAACTGGCTCAAAGCAAGAAACAACTGGCTGAGAGGCATGTAACGGTCTCGATCGGACGCGTTACAAACACCCAACGCACGGGGCGAGGCCGTTAGAGACAACGACACAACCACCCAACTCAGCCAAAACAGCATGTAACGGTCCATCGCGGATGCGTTACACATGCCTAACGCACAGGGGCATGGCCGTTAGAATCAACCGGCGCAACCACCCAAACTCGGCCCAAAACGAAGTGTAACGGCGTGGGGCAGGCGCGTTACACACACCTAACACACGAGAGCACAACCGTTAGGCGAACCGACTCAACCGGTCAAACGCGGTCAAACAGAACGTAACGGCCTACACCAGGCGCGTTACACCCACCTGACGCACAGGGGCAGGTGCGTCAGGGGAAACGACTTAACCCAAACGCTAAACGACAAACTAAGCGTAACGCGTCACACCGGACGCGTCAGGGGGCTGTGACGCGCCACCCCTGGGCCGGCACACTCTCAAAACCCCGAAGAAAAAAGAATCGCCCAGACGCTGTGACGGTCCGTCGTGGGGCCGTCAGGGCATGTGACGGTCCCTGGAACGACCGCCACATCAGTCACGGCGGGAAAACAGAGGGTTGGCCAAATCGGCCCGTTCCATGCCCCATTCACGCCGAAGCGCAGGGGAAACAACCCTCAACGATGAAAAACAACATTAGAAGGCTAAAAAGTGTTAGGGTGCAAGGCCCGGATACAGAGGGGGGTGAATGTATCCCTCTAAAAATTATGGCCTAAATTAAAAACTCTAAGGCTCGGATATGCGGAATATGGATAATGAGCTTACTGAGATGAGATAATAATCAACCAATTGATCAACCAGTTGGACTGCAACAATGCAGCCACCTGATCAAACTAGAAATGCAGACAGAGAGTGCAACCCAAACACACCTAGCAAAGTGCAATGCTCAAGGTAACGGCTGATAGGAACAATATAAATAATCCAAGATAACACAGCTAACCAGCATGCATGACCCGTGAATGGGAGGTAGGAGGTAAGGAGCTAACGCACAAAACAAACCACTGCACAGTAGATTTTTTAGGTGGTTCGGTCCAGCAGACCTACATCCACCCCACACTCAACCCGAGTGTGGCTTCCACTAGCTCACGCTAGAAACCGCAGACTCAGTCTGCAACAGGTGCTGCCACACAGCTTGACCAGGGGAACAACCTCCCCTACCAGGGGAACAACCTCCCCTCTTCCTCCAGACCAGGAGGGAACCAACCGGTGACTTCCAGTCACCAGCAAACCAGAGGTCGAAGACCTCTCTTCCTCCAACCGGAGGGACCCCTGGACTTGAATCCACAAGCCCAGAACCGGAGACAAGTCTCCCTTCCTCCAAACCGGAGGGAACCCACAAGTAGCTCCCAGCTACTTGCAACCGGAGATCAGATCTCCCTTCTCCTGATCCACAGGAGGAACCCCGACCTCTCTACAGAGTATCGGAAAGCACAGCAAACCAGAAAACAAAGGAAAAACAATAAACGAAAATAACTTCAGCAGACAGAGAGCTGAAACACAAAATGCACAATGTGGCTCTCAACGGAGCTGACTGGCCTGGATTTGATCCACGGTCCAGTAGACAGATCTTCAGGTAAGCTTTTCTTCCTCTTCTCTTCTCTTCTTCTTCTTCTCTTTCACTCTCTCGATCTCTGCTCCTCTATACTCTTCGGCTCACACTTCTATCTCTCTCTTTCTCTTTCTTCTGCTCTCTTAATCTCTCACTCTCTGCTCTTCTCTTCTTTCTCTTTTCTTTTTCTATCAGGATCGTGGCTCTCTGTATGGACTCTTCTTCTCGCCAACTCGATCAATCTTCTTCAGTGGAAGAAGGCTCATATATATAGCAGCAGCAGCAGCATCAGCAGTATCAGCCACGACGTGTGACCTCCACATTTCCAGCCCTAAGAATTCGGACCATGTGGCAGTCTCTCAGCAGGCTTCATTCCAGCCTCGGATCACGTGCTGCCTGTCACTGGGGAATATTTCTTCCTCGGACCTGCAAAGAGATGAAAAGCCATTAAAACTCAGGGCCACAATAACTAGATCTGCACGAAGTATGTAGTAGCAATACTAGATGCACTGAGAACGACACGAGATACACAAGGTGAATACAGCACGAAGTAAGGTTATAAAACAACACAAGGTAAAAAGAAGAACGACACGAAGAACACCATGGTGACTGTAGCACGAAGTAAAACGACATGATATAATAACCAGTAATGAGAACGGCACAAGGACAACATGGAGGTAAACAGAAACCAACAGTAAGTGTGGTTTCAACACACGAAAGACACGATGTCTAGGAAGAACAACACGAAGAGATAATTCGGAAACGACACTAAGTGGAAAAACAATACTAGATGAAACAGTAATCGACACGCGGTGAAAACAGCACTAAGACAATGAAGATGACACGAAGTCATGAAAACAGAAACGACACGAAGACGGAAATAACAAAGAAAACGACTCAAAGTAAGAATGACGCGAAGAACACAAAACGGAAAACGACACGAAGTGAAAAATGACACGAGGTCTGGGAGACACGACACAAAGTCATAAGAGCGACAGTAACCAACACGAAGTGTGGTTACGAAACATGAACGACACGAAGTGTGGAAACATGACACGAAGTCACAGAAACAACAACACGAGGTTATGAGAGGAAAAACGATACGAGGTCATGAAAAGACAAGACAAAGACAAAAAATGAAATCGACACGGAGTGTAGGAACAACTCAAGACAGACACGGGGTCTGAAAAATAGACACGGCTTGTCACGACACGTGATGAAGCTATGTGAACAGTATAAAACGAATAAAATGACACGAGGAACAACAGTAACCGACTCGGGTTGAAAACAACACGAAGTCGAACAGTAATTGACACGGGGTAACACGACACGAGGTAAAAACGACACGAAGACGAAATTGACACATACTGAAAACAACACGAAGATGAAGGGAACAGTGCAATGTCTAGACTTGAAGTACAGTTAAGTGTACAGACTTCACCAATGAATCACTCACTGTACAGACTTGCTATAGCAGTATGATGTACAGACTTTGATGAACAGTCCAAAGTATGGACTTTCACTGCAAACAACAATGTGTAGACTTCATGTAAAAGCCCAATGTATGGACATTGAAATCGAAGACCGATGTGCAGACTTGACATTGAAGACTAGAGTGCAGACTTTAAGTCTAACTGTGGATGTACAGACTTGAAGAATAAACCAGTGTATAGACTTGAAGATTGAAGGTGATGTATAGATCATGCACATACCAGAAGTCTAACACACACAATATATCAGTCATACACGTGCATTCTCCAGATGATATACAAATCACAATCATGAAGCTATCATCAAAGCACAATGTCAGCAGATAAACTGACTGAGCATATGAAGCCCTGAATGAACATTTCAGCAGGATGACTCACAATGATTAACATCAAACACCAATCATCAAAACCAGATAAATCATTAAAACCACAGCAATGAATGCTTTATGCATCAGTTTAACATGTAGCATGACTGATCATCAAATATGACTCTAAATTGAGCAGCAGGATGACTGAACATTTGATTAACTCACACCAACAATCAATCAACAAAACCAACATCAAAACCACATCAATCATCAAAACCATCATCAAAACCACAGGGACACAACAATCTCCCCCTTTTTGATGATGGCAACACTTTCAATATATTGAGTCATTCTGATGATGTGAGGTATTCTGAAGACTCAAATTATTCTCCCCCTTTGACTTCATCAAAAAGAAAATAATTTGAGAAATTAAAGCATGCATAAAAGTTCAGACAAATTCTCCCCTTTGCAATACTCCCCCTGAGTATATGAATGCAAGGTCACAAATGATATGAGCATGATTCAGCATGACAAGGAATGCTCCCCCTGAAGAGATGCCAATTGAAATGCAAGTGATGCATGACATGGAAGCTCCTCCTCAATAAGTGGACTCTTATGAGAAGGAGACCACAGGGGCAAACAAGAAGAGGTTCAGGTTAATGAGTCAATACCATGAGCAGAAGAGTTTCAATTAACAGATTTTTCAAGGATGTTCCAAACACAAGAAGTTCAGCCTGATTTTCAAAGAGATATCAATATCATAAATCTAAAGCATAAGTTTTCAAAGTCTTCTATCATAAGGGCTTATGAATGACATTTATTGAACATCATGGTTTAAACGTGATGTGTGAAGAGTTTATCAATAAAATTCTGTAATGATATCTAAAACCATGGTTTAATAAAAATGAACCAAGCCCTCATATTTATCTTGATTATCCTCCCTTTGTCTTACACAATCAAATCTATTGACTTCTTTCAGAATTACATGTACTAGTATTGAAATCAAGCAATTATGAAGTCATATGATTTTGTCTAGGGTTGTAGCAATTTGATTTTGGCATCAATATTCAGATATTTCAATTTATTCAGCAATTTTCCTTGCTACAAATTTTACGTGCTTTCTAGTTCAGTACACACCTTGTAACTAGAGGATATACCTTGATCAGAGGCCAATATCCCTAAGCCCTTAGTGTGACTAACTGTCATGCCTTATGTGAACAGAGTTAGCATTTACACATCATGACACACTACAACTCAATTTTTAATGAGTGAATTGTATTTCTCAGTGTGCATGCCATTGCTCTGCCTGATTTTCAATGAATTCTTACAGAGTTAACTAAGGCACCTCATGACACAATCCTTTGGACATGTGTTTCTCAGTGACCAAGGTCATTGCTCTGACAATTACTTTACCCTTTAGACAATTCAGAAACATTCATTTGCTTCAGAACAATATTAATCTCATGTACTTAACCAAATAAAGTCATGTATTCAAAAGTGCAGATTTCAGAAGTTTTTGCAAGACATAGCATGAAACAGTTGGTTAAGATTTATTAAACATGATTCAGATATGTTAAGAGATTTTGAAGTTAAACTCCATGAATACATTAAGCTTAAACCACATGAGTTATTTCAGACATTCATAAAAGCGTATAATAGAAGATTTCTAGTTCAAGATTTTTTTTTTTCAGATTTATGATCGAGATAGCCCATTGAAATCTTCATGAAGTACTGAAATAATTCTGATGTCAAATGATACCAATTGTTACCAATTGATAGGAGAGATTTTGAAACTCAGCGTTTTCAAATTATGATCACGGTTTGGTCAAATAGAATCAATGAAAGGGATATACACACAAGGCAAGATATCAGGAGGTCAGACAAGTTCCAGGATGTTCAAAGTTTACATGCAATGAACTCTGACATAAATGTATGCACATGACTGCTTTCATGCATTGTATTGACTCCTCTTGACACTATGCATTCAATTATCCTTTTTGGTATTTTTTAATGCAGTAAAATGCAATGCAATTAACTATATGCATGCAAAGACTCAACACTGAATGCTATGCAAGGACATGCAATTAACTCCCCCTGAAAGCATGCAGTGTTTGCACTGAAAACTGAACATATGATTTTGATTCATGCATATTCAGACTGTCCTAACCAGCAAAGTGACCCATGGTACTAGGCGGAGCACTTGGTCTAAAAGACCACCTCACACATAGTAAGAACCTCCAGACAGACTTCCCTGCCTTTTGGTACCTTACCATTTATATACCATTGAGGTCATGCATGATAATTCAACATGCAGTCATATATGCAATTCAGAATGTTCAGTGAGCTATTGCAACACACAAATTTCAAGCCACATACATAAGCAGTTCAGATTGTTCAGAATGCAATTTGTTTTTCAGAGTTTATGCATTTCAACAGTTATCAAACAATTGCAATGAGCCTATGTATGCATCAGGTACAGACAACCCCTTTAAACTCAAATTTGCACAGAACACTCAGCAGGTGCATGATCAGAAAATAATGCAACTGGCAGATGATGAATGAATATGCAAGAACAGATTTAGCATGCATGCACTAGATGAAAGTAAGAGCAGGATATGCAAGAATACATCAAACCAGATATGCAATAAGTTTCAAAATGGGACATGCAGAGAGATTACCTGAACAGTGTGAGAGTCGGGTTTTCATTCTTGAGTGCCTTGGATCATTACCCCTTTTATTCCAGTCCCAAGGCACACCTGCAAAACAAAGTTTATTTTGCACAAATAGGTACCCAAGAAGTCTTGGGTCCTGACATGACATTATTATTTCTAGCAGGTTTTCTCAGCACATTTCCAGGAGTAGTTTTCAGATCTGATTTATGCACATTCTTATTAGCATGAATTCTATGTGCATAAGCATGGAAATTTCTGTTATTCGCATGACCAAACTGTTTTCCATAAACAACACATTCAAAGTTTTTCTTTTTGAAAACAACTTTGTTCTTTCTGAGAGCATTAGTACTTGAAGGGAATTTAAAATTTCCAGAAATGAAATTTTTCCCTTGAGCATGCCAACAGTCTTTGACTGTGTGGCCATACTTCCCACAATTGAAGCACTCATTGTGCTTGCCTCTAAAAATATTTCTTCCAAAAACATTTCCATTTGTAGGGAATTTAACAGTTTTAGAATTGAATTGTCTATCCTGAGCATACCAACAATTAATGGCTCTGTGGCCATGCTTTCCACATTCAAAGCATGAAATAGAATTTCTTTTAAAAGAGCCTGACCAGCATTCAGAGGCCTTCTGACCAAATTTGTTGCAGTTAAAACAGATGATATGCTGGTTCATTGACACAGATTTGTTTTTATTAAAAACATGTTGGTTTGTAGGGAATTTAGCATGATATGAATAAGAGGTTTTCTTACCACTAGCAAACCAGCAATGAGTAATAGAGTGTCCTAACTTTCCACAATTAGAGCATGTGACACTCCTTTTCTGAGGTGAAGGATTTTTATCATGGGATCTCCTAGCATTCTTATCATCCTTCTCCATCAACTTACACTCATGCATCAGATGTCCAACTTTATGACAGTAATGACAGATGATCTTCTTTTTAGATGCATGAAAGTGTGTGTGAGAACTGTGATCAGCATGCACTGATGAAGCCTTTTCATTTGTTTCCTGATTTACAGTCCTTTTCTGATTTTTATCCTGTTTTCTTGATTTCTTAGCCTTGTACTGAATTGGAGATGAAGTAGAAGGCTTTTCCTGTTCAGAGGATTTTATGAAAACAGTTTTCAGTTTGCCTCCATCAACCTTCCTCATGACTGGACTGTAACCCAGTCCTTCCTTTTTAAAGTTATCCTTTGCTCCCAATATTTTCTGAGCAATGGGCTGTTTGTCTTTGGAGGTGGTGGCTACATCTGAACTACTTACAAAAGATGTCATAACTTTGTTCTGAAGTTCCTTCTTGTTTATCTTATTGTAGCCCAGCCCTTCCTTCCTAGAGTTGATTTTTATACCTAGTAGCTGGTCTAGGTTTTTCTGCCCATCAACAAATTTAGACAAAGAAACTTTCAAATCCTGAATTTCATCTTCCAAAGAGGAAATATGTAGCTCATAACTGGCAATCTCTTGTTCACTGCAATTCACACATTCAGTTAACACATTGTTAGCAGTTTTGTATTTTTCAATTTCCTGTTCCAGATTGCTCAGTTTATTAGAATCTTCGTTGCAAATAGTTTTCCCTCTTTCCAAAGTAAGAAGTCTTTCAGACATAGTGGAATTCAGCATTTTTAATTTTTCATTTTCTTCCTTAAGCTTGTCATTCTGAATTAACTCATTTATCAAGGTCTGATCTTCTGAGCTAATTTCAAGTTTTCTTCCAACCTTGAAATCCTTCAAATCTTTTTCCTTCTCTTCAATGTTTTTCTGTAATTCCACATTCACAGATTTGATGGCTTCAAGTTTTTCAGCAAGCAAGTTTTTCTCCTGCTCAAGTTTCTCAAACTTGTTATCATTTTTATTAGCAGATGTTCTCAGGGAGTCATTTTCAGATCTCAGCTTGTTTAAATCTGCGTTTATACTTTCAAAGTTTTTCAGCAGTTTTTCATACTGGTCATGATAGTTACCAAAAGTCTGATTATCGTTATCTGAGTTGAATTTTTCTTTTAGTTCAGATATGACATTTATATGATCTTGATTTTCAATTTTCAATAACGAAACTTGTTTCTTCACTATTTGAAAATCAGACATACATGCATCATGAATATTTTTCAATTCAACACAATTTCTACAAGGAGAGCTTGAACTATCTAAACCAGTACCCTTCTTCAATTTTTTATACTGTTTTCTTAACAGTTCATGAGATTCAAATAATTCAGCATATGCATTCCCCCAATCTTCTAGAGAGAAATTCTCGAAGAGATTTACCTCATCATCATCATCTCCTTCAGTTTGATTGCTGCCTTGATCGCTGGCACTTTGATTTCTTCTGTTGGCCATCATGCAGCTGTCCACATTTATCTCCTGAGTTCGCTTCAGTGTATCCAAAATATCTTTAGCAGAACTGCAGTCAAAGAAACATGAATGAAAAGCTCTATCAGTAGCTGCCTTCATTAGATTTATTGCTATCTGATTTTCTTCGTGCATGGATTTGTGACTGTCAGTCCATTTGGACTTTTTCCTTGGTAGTTCATGAGGACCATGTGAAATTACTTTCCAGAGGTCTGGATTCACAGATTTAACACAATTCTTCAAACTAGCGAACCATGCATCAAAATGCGTACCACTGAAGATTGGTGGATGGGCCATGAGAACACACAGATTAACGCAACAAGAATATTGATGCACTAAAAGCAAATAAGCACCTAAGATTGCAAGATCGATCTGCAGGTCGCTGGACCTTGAAGCAGATACCCGCTCTGATACCAACTGTTAGGGTGCAAGGCCCGGATACAGAGGGGGGTGAATGTATCCCTCTAAAAATTATGGCCTAAATTAAAAACTCTAAGGCTCGGATATGCGGAATATGGATAATGAGCTTTCTGAGATAAGATAATAATCAACCAATTGATCAACCAGTTGGACTGCAACAATGCAGCCACCTGATCAAACTAGAAATGCAGACAGAGAGTGCAACCCAAACACACCTAGCAAAGTGCAATGCTCAAGGTAACGGCTGATAGGAACAATATAAATAATCCAAGATAACACAGCTAACCAGCATGCATGACCCGTGAATGGGAGGTAGGAGGCAAGGAGCTAACGCACAAAACAAACCACTGCACAGTAGATTTTTTAGGTGGTTCGGTCCAGCAGACCTACATCCACCCCACACTCAACCCGAGCGTGGCTTCCACTAGCTCACGCTAGAAACCACAGACTCAGTCTGCAACAGGTGCTGCCACACAGCTTGACCAGGGGAACAACCTCCCCTACCAGGGGAACAACCTCCCCTCTTCCTCCAGACCAGGAGGGAACCAACCGGTGACTTCCAGTCACCAGCAAACCAGAGGTCGAAGACCTCTCTTCCTCCAACCGGAGGGACCCCTGGACTTGAATCCACAAGCCCAGAACCGGAGACAAGTCTCCCTTCCTCCAAACCGGAGGGAACCCACAAGTAGCTCCCAGCTACTTGCAACCAGAGATCAGATCTCCCTTCTCCTGATCCACAGGAGGAACCCCGACCTCTCTACAGAGTATCGGAAAGCACAGCAAACCAGAAAACAAAGGAAAAACAATAAACGAAAATAACTTCAGCAGACAGAGAGCTGAAACACAAAATGCACAATGTGGCTCTCAACGGAGCTGACTGGCCTGGATTTGATCCACGGTCCAGTAGACAGATCTTCAGGTAAGCTTTTCTTCCTCTTCTCTTCTCTTCTTCTTCTTCTCTTTCACTCTCTCGATCTCTGCTCCTCTATACTCTTCGGCTCACACTTCTATCTCTCTCTTTCTCTTTCTTCTGCTCTCCTAATCTCTCACTCTCTGCTCTTCTCTTCTTTCTCTTTTCTTTTTCTATCAGGATCGTGGCTCTCTGTATGGACTCTTCTTCTCGCCAACTCGATCAATCTTCTTCAGTGGAAGAAGGCTCATATATATAGCAGCAGCAGCAGCATCAGCAGTATCAGCCACGACGTGTGACCTCCACATTTCTAGCCCTAAGAATTCGGACCACGTGGTAGTCTCTCAGCAGGCTTCATTCCAGCCTCGGATCACGTGCTGCCTGTCACTGGGGAATATTTCTTCCTCGGACCTGCAAAGAGATGAAAAGCCATTAAAACTCAGGGCCACAATAACTAGATCTGCACGAAGTATGTAGTAGCAATACTAGATGCACTGAGAATGACACGAGATACACAAGGTGAATACAGCACGAAGTAAGGTTATAAAACAACACAAGGTAAAAAGAAGAACGACACGAAGAACACCATGGTGACTGTAGCACGAAGTAAAACGACATGATATAATAACCAGTAATGAGAACGGCACGAGGACGACATGGAGGTAAACAGAAACCAACAGTAAGTGTGGTTTCAACACACGAAAGACACGATGTCTAGGAAGAACAACACGAAGAGATAATTCGGAAACGACACTAAGTGGAAAAACAATACTAGATGAAACAGTAATCGACACGCGGTGAAAACAGCACTAAGACAATGAAGATGACACGAAGTCATGAAAACAGAAACGACACGAAGACGGAAATAACAAAGAAAACGACTCAAAGTAAGAATGACGCGAAGAACACAAAACGGAAAACGACACGAAGTGAAAAATGACACGAGGTCTGGGAGACACGACACAAAGTCATAAGAGCGACAGTAACCAACACGAAGTGTGGTTACGAAACATGAACGACACGAAGTGTGGAAACATGACACGAAGTCACAGAAACAACAACACGAGGTTATGAGAGGAAAAACGATACGAGGTCATGAAAAGACAAGACAAAGACAAAAAATGAAATCGACACGGAGTGTAGGAACAACTCAAGACAGACACGGGGTCTGAAAAATAGACACGGCTTGTCACGACACGTGATGAAGCTATGTGAACAGTATAAAACGAATAAAATGACACGAGGAACAACAGTAACCGACTCGGGTTGAAAACAACACGAAGTCGAACAGTAATTGACACGGGGTAACACGACACGAGGTAAAAACGACACGAAGACGAAATTGACACATACTGAAAACAACACGAAGATGAAGGGAACAGTGCAATGTCTAGACTTGAAGTACAGTTAAGTGTACAGACTTCACCAATGAATCACTCACTGTACAGACTTGCTATAGCAGTATGATGTACAGACTTTGATGAACAGTCCAAAGTATGGACTTTCACTGCAAACAACAATGTGTAGACTTCATGTAAAAGCCCAATGTATGGACATTGAAATCGAAGACCGATGTGCAGACTTGACATTGAAGACTAGAGTGCAGACTTTAAGTCTAACTGTGGATGTACAGACTTGAAGAATAAACCAGTGTATAGACTTGAAGATTGAAGGTGATGTATAGATCATGCACATACCAGAAGTCTAACACACACAATATATCA
This sequence comes from Amorphophallus konjac, assembly GCA_022559845.1. Lineage (NCBI taxonomy): Eukaryota > Viridiplantae > Streptophyta > Magnoliopsida > Alismatales > Araceae > Amorphophallus > Amorphophallus konjac. Next base: position 561,946,404 of record CM040121.1, on the reverse strand, counting down.
GTCATACACGTGCATTCTCCAGATGATATACAAATCACAATCATGAAGCTATCATCAAAGCACAATGTCAGCAGATAAACTGACTGAGCATATGAAGCCCTGAATGAACATTTCAGCAGGATGACTCACAATGATTAACATCAAACACCAATCATCAAAACCAGATAAATCATTAAAACCACAGCAATGAATGCTTTATGCATCAGTTTAACATGTAGCATGACTGATCATCAAATATGACTCTAAATTGAGCAGCAGGATGACTGAACATTTGATTAACTCACACCAACAATCAATCAACAAAACCAACATCAAAACCACATCAATCATCAAAACCATCATCAAAACCACAGGGACACAACAAAAAGCCCACATGCACGGGTTAAAACGCTAGATCGGGGCGATTTTAACAAATCGACCCTAAAAGAGTCAACGAGGTTCCCGGGCTCCTACCGACCTCGAATGACCACCGATCAACACAAAACTAGCACGGATGGGATCCTAACATCCCAACAGTCAGTTCAACACTAACCGAGCTACAAATGGTTGCCGTTCTCCGGTGAACCCTACAAAACCCGAAAATCACGGTTTAGGCTAAACAAGCCCAAACTCGGCCGTTTCCGCGCCAAACAATGTGCAAGGGCAGGGAAAACGGAGAGGAGGAAGTGAGGAACCATCACCGTACCTCCACCGAAGAAACCGTGCCCCGAAGGGACTAAACCGCGCCGAGAACCACGCCGCGAGCTCAAACATCGACTTTGAATCCACCGTTCGAGATCGCGCCAAATCCATCTCGATCCCCGTTCCGTCGCACACCCAGTCAGCTCCACAGCATCCCCAACACGTGCCTCTAGGTACCCCGTATACAGTCGGAGCCGAGAAGCCACAAGAGGAGAGGAAACGGGAGAGAGAGACGGCGGCGGCGAATGAGAAGGAGGAGAGAGAAAAAGGAAAGAAAAAGGAAAAGAAATTATGAATTTTCCTAATTTCTGAAAAATCTGATTTCTGGCCCTATCTCCGAAAAATACACAAAAATAGTCGAAACGACCGGCTCAGAGAGTACATCGTCGTTGTAGCATCCACGAGTCGAGGAACTGAGAAACAAACTCACCGTAGGGTTCCGTAACTAGTACGAGAGAAAAACCCACACGGCTCGTAAAACTCAACTCGGAAGCCACAAAAGCGAACCGAAACTCAACGAAACCAAACCGAAAGATCCAACAAAGATCTAACAAGACCTACCAAGGATCCAGGGCATTACAGTGGTGACCGTGGCCTCCGCCTGGAGAGGGTGGCCCGGCCTCTGAGCAGTACAGGCTCGGGTACCTGGACGGCTGGCGGGAGGCCTTGGAGAAGGTTAACCGCCTATATGTCGGCAGGGGATTCCTGCTTCTTGAGCCGGATAAGTTCTGTCCCTTAGGGGACGAGAAGTCTCTGGGTATCGCGGTCTTCTATCTCTTAGCCAGTTTCCATCGCTTGCTTCTACAGTATGTAAGTTTCGTTTGCTTTCTGCAGGTTCTTGGTGAGATGCTCCCCGTTGCTGGAACATATTCCTATCTTCTGGTAGGAAGGGGTGTAAGGAAGTGTGGGAGTTATTTTCCCTTCTTCCACTTTGTAGACAAGGCCATGTGGCTGGACGACGGCGGTGGACTCGTCTGTTTGAAGGCATGGCCAGTACGCCGGAGTGCCCTTCATAATGTGTTGGTCTCGTAGTACCGCTGCCCTTCGTTGGTTTGGGTAGGCCTGCTGGTTCCCTGTAACGGGTGGGCCTAGTTTTCCTGGTGCAGGATTTCTACCGGTGAAGCTTTTTGTTAGCCTGGGGGCCTTTGTCTGTAATGCCCCGAATTTTTCGGATACTTTTCGGATCATTTTCGTGGATCCCGGAGTGTGTTTTGTGCTTTACGTGTATTTTCCTCTGATGAGCCTTCGGAACACTGTGCAGGGCAAACCGTGGCGTTCTTTGACTCCGGGACAGTACCGACGCGTTGTGCTCCATCCGTGGATCGCAGGGGTAATTTTTCATAATTTTTTTGAATTTCTGTAATTTTTCAGCTTTTCTATATATTGACCCTTTCTCTCTCTCCCCTCTCATTTCTCTCTTCCCTCCCTCTCTCCCTTCTCACCCTCTCTTCTCCGGCGGCTGACGGAGCGGGGCGGGGGCGGAGCGAGGCGACACGGACGAGGAGGACGGCGAGGATTGATCGAGGATCGGGGGACGAGGGCACGTGGAAGCTCGGTGGCGCGATCGCGAGTCGGCGAGGGTTTCGTGGAGTTTTCTTCATGGATCGGCGTCCACGTCGCCTCGAATCTTCGGTGGAGGTAGGGAGATGGACCCTCAGCTCGTGCACTTCCTTTCCCGCGAGTTTTGTAGGTCGCGGCGAGCCGAGCATGGGTTTATTGCCGTTTTGGGGAAAAACCATGATTTTGGGGTGTGAGCCCGATCTAGTGTTTTAATGTGTTAATATGTGGTTTGAGGGCATCTTTAAATGCATAGGGGCTTGGGGAAGGGTTTCCCCATCACCCGGGGGTGATTGGGGCATGGAATGAGTTTCCCGCCATTTTCCCGCCGTTCTCGATTTTCCAGAAGTGTGGCGGTCCTTCCAGTGACCGCCACTTCCTTCTGGCGGTCCCCGTTCGACCGTTTCAATCTTTCCCTGCGTGGATTGGGCCTGGCGGCCTCATGATGAGCCGCCAGAGCCCAGGTGGCGGCCGAAGGTCCGACCGCTAAGCTCAGTTGGCCGGCGTGGCCTTCGAGGCATTTAGACCGTTGGTTTTTGACCGTTGGAGGCTTTTGGGTATGGCGGCCAAGGGTACGCCCGCCTCATGTCTTTTGGCGGCCCTATATAGGACCGCTTGTCCTTTCGTGACCCAAGGTGTGGCGGCCTATCGTTGAACCGCTACAGTCCCTGTGGCGGTCCAATGTTGGACCGCTAGCTCTTGTGGCGGCCCAAAGGTGGACCGCCAGCGGTTCATGTCCGACCGGAGTTATGTTGTGCCGATTCGAGTCCCGGGTGAGTGGACCTCGATCCGCGTGCTGACCCGTGGTCTGACTGATGCTGAGCATCATGTGGGGGCCACACGTTAGGGCGCCGTGGGATCCCGGGAGGTGCTGTTCTCGACTTGAGTCACCGTGGATCGGTGTGTGTGCGGTGGGGCTTCCCCCGCATGTCGTAGATTTATGCGGAAGATGGTTCCCGAGTGAGCCAAGTGTTTGGCCTTGGGCTACAAGTCCAGTCATCCGGCCTCAGGCTGGAGGTTTCCCGCTTTTCCCTGGGATGGGGAATCGACGTGGTGGCTTGTGAGTTGCCTTGGGAATCGTGCTTCTGTGCTTTCTGTTAGTGGTGGTGTGCTACAGGCCAATTTCGGGTCGGGTATGCCCAATAGTTGTACGATCTTGTTCATTATTAATAAAGTTGTGTTTGAGCGTAAATATGCGATTGTGTTACTTTACGTTGTCCCTAGGATATGTGGTTGTAAAGTCAACTCGAGATGAGATCTCGATTATGAGACTGACTTTACATGAACACGTACCTTAAACTGTTCCTGGTTGGAGGGTAATCATTCGGGGACTTTGATTACCTATTAAACTAGTACACATGATGTGTCAGTGACCAGTCTCATGGTCATTGGTGCGGGGCATCAACACATATGTGTATGTGTATGTCATTGGAGGATGTACACTGAACTGATCCGCTATTGGATCTTCAGATGGTTGATTATACCTAATGTCAACTGAAGATCCAACTGTCTCAGTAGTATCGTTGGTCCTTTGACCTGAGACATTGATCGGATCTTACACGAGGACTAGAATGGTTTAATTACTTGGCTAAGTGACTTTAACCATAAGTCATGAGTTGCCGAGTCATTAACCACTCCAGGATACGTGTGAATATCATCAATGGTCAAGAGGGGATCGCTCACTGTCGGGTATATATCAGACAGTTAATGGGTCATGACATTAACGCTCCGTTAAATCCCTGGCCAGGGTCGTGTGAGTTCGTTTAGAATGGACGTCATACACTTTAAGGAGGTCATAGTCAAATGGCACGATCATGGGGTTTGACAGAAACCGTACCCTCGATCGTACCAGACTCATAGAAGGAGCAAGGGATTATATCGATGCGGTAACTGTGGACTTACAGGTTCCAGACAGGCTGGTTTTAAACCCGGTGTCCTCTAGGATCATGCAGATTTACTTGACCCAACATGATCAAAGGTTCGGAATGAATTAAACTATTATTCAGCTCTAGTAGAAGCGAATAATATGTTTAATTTACTTCTAATTGGGAATTAGAAGTTAATGGGCCTTAAACTAGAGTGACTATGGGCCTAGAGGATCACACACAATAGATTCTTGGGTGACGGATTATTATTATACAAGTGTATGTATTAATTCCTTTTAATTCCTTTTGGAAATGAGTGTAAATGGAGCTTAATACATATGTATAATAGTGGATAGGATATATATATATAATTTTGGTCTTTTGGGGCCCTTTCAGAAATGACCAAATCTCTATATATAGAATCCTACGTGAGTTCATTCAAACTCTCCTTCCAACTCTTAGGCTAAGCAAGCATTAAGGCTTAAGAGGAGGATTAACTCCTCCCCTTTTCCTCCCTCTTGCTCTCTTTCTACAGAAGGTGAAAAAGGGCCGGGGAAAGTTATGCCGGGGAGGTACCGTCGCTGCGCAAGGGTCCGTGTGGATCTGCTCTAGAGGCCGTACAGTTGTGCGGCTCGATATTCTGCATCGGGCATCGCGGACAGCGTCGTTCCGCGCAAGGTGAAACACGCAACCCGTAATTAGGGTCTTAGAAACACCGATTAGAGCACAGATTAAGCTTTCCATAACACCGAGATCGGGCAAAAGAATTTTTGTTATCCGCTGCGTCGCCCGTAGGGGCTGTGCGAAACCTTACACTTTCCACATGGGCCGTGTGTGGCCTGTGGACTGTGAGTCCAATTATCCAGCCTGGGGCTGGTGGTCCCTTGAGTTCCCTTTCTGAGGGGATGGTCTAGGCGGCTCGTGAGCTGCCTCGCTATTTGTGCTACTGTGGTCTTAGACCTAGGGATTAGGCTAGATTAACGGCGTTGTGCCGTTTTGTGCGATGGTCTTGACCCCGAGTCTTGTGACTCAAAGACCGTTGGATTTAGTAGGTCTAGTGGACCATCCAGAGTCTAGTGGCGTCGTGCCGCCTGTTACTTCGCGTTACCCACGATGGGTGTGTGCGTGATTTTCTGTATCCACGTTATGTGAGCCCCCACTAGTCGTAGCCTTCTTACGGCACACGTGTGCTAACCCACCCGGGAGTGGTGGAGTGGCTGACCCGAGAGAGACGATTGTTAGGCTGGTTACCGTAGGGCCCCCACGCGCAGCCGAGTCCGGGCTTCGGGGGAAGAACCAGCTAGAGGATAGGCCTAGGGCGTATGGTCTGAGTGTGCACACGGGGCTGAGGGCTTCGGGCCCGCGCTGGCAAGTGCGACCTCTGCTAGTCCTTATTGTGGTACTAGTTACTTTAGTGTCTCTGTCTCCGCCTGGGGCGTTGTAGCTAGACACGAGGGCGCGGTGTAAGACGTCAGGGGACGCATCCGGTCTGTTCTTCTGGTGGGCGGTACTCCCGTCACGTGACGTGAGTTGTCGTGTCCCGGGTTTCTGTTCCCGTCTGCGAGACGGGGTTTTGTGTGTAGTATCGGGAGCGTTCCCGTAGTCGAGGTCTAGGGTTTCCGGTGAGCGCCACCGAGGGCTTTCCCCTAGACAACGTTGTGTTCACGACGGCGAGGTCGTGACCGTGCAGACCGTGTGGTTTCGGCTTGGGCCTTTCTGTGAGGGCAGGCCTCCGCGACGGAGGTATCGTGGCGTTTTCCTAGTAGCGTGGCTAGGGCAGTTCGTGTTCTGGTCGTCTCCCGACCGTGGGATTGGGATGTCGGGTTCGTGGCTTGGTTGTCCCCGACTGGGAGACCGGGTCATATTTTCTGGTACAGTAGGAGTAGCTGTAGAGCCGAAGTTTTACCGGCCACCGTAGTTACCGTTCCTGCTATTGCTGATGTTCTTGCTGTAGTTACTACTTTCCGTGCCGTCGTTGTTTCGGTTGGGGTTCCGCGGGACCCCTACTGGGTCAGTTACAGGAGGCTCACCCCTGCATTTCAGGTGCGGCGGTTCTTCCTCGAGGTTCGAGGGTGCAGTGCAGAGGTTCTTAGTTGCCAGCCCGCCGGGTTGAGTGTTCACTAGGCATATGGTACGCTTTACTACTTTAGACTGTACTTTCTGTTGGACTGGACTCTGTTGTAGTTGTTTATTTATTTCTGTTAATTGTTGAATTGTCCTGTTTTATTTCCTATTTCTTTGTACCTCCACACTCCTTTTTAGCCCTTCCGAGCCTCGGCTCGTGGGCGGCGGGCCAGGATTCGAATGGTATCGGGTTCCTTTCCCGGTATCCGGATATTGGGTCGTCACATTGTCCCTCTTCTCTGGCATAGGAGGCTTCTCCGTCGGTACCCTTCCACATAACAAAAATGGGTACTAGGTGTCTACTCAGAGACTCAGCATGATCGTTGGCAGAGGATGGTGCCTGGGAAGTGAACTGTTGAAGTCGTATGTCGCCATGGTCGAGCACGTTTTGTCCCTCCATGTACTTGTATTTGGCCCTTGTGAGGGAATTTTACCGATATCTGGCAGCTTGTATTTTGACTAAAGAAATATAAATTCTTTATTTTTTAGCCAATACTGTTGTGTACCTTTTACTGGAGTGCTTGTGCTTTCTGGGCGATCCCTCGTGCTCGTGTTCCGCATTGCTTGCGTCCTTTATGGAAACCCTTAGGTTACCTCTTTGTTTTCAAGGGGAGCAGTGCTCGCGCCTCTAGGGAACCTTTAGATTACCTTCTCATTTTCAAGGGGAGCGGTGCTCGCCTTTAGGAAGCCCTTAAGCTACCTCTTTGTTTTCAAGGGGAGCGGTGCTCGCCCTAAGGAAGCCTTTAAGCTACCTCTTTATTTTCAAGGAGAGCAATGCCCGCCTTTAGGAAGCCCTTAAGCAACCTTTTTGTTTTCAAGGGGAGCGGTGCTCGCCCTAAGGAAGCCCTTAAGCTACCTCTTTGTTTTCAAGGAGAGCAGTGCCCGCTTTTAGGAAGCCCTTAAGCTACCTTCTCATTTTCAAGGGGAGCAGTGCTCGCCTCTAGGAAACCCTTAGGCTACCTTCCCGTTATTTGTAGGTAATTTACTTTAGTGGAGTACGGCTGGTGACGTTTTACTAGAAGTATTTATGAGGTTGATGGAGTTCCACGTCCTGGGCACCTCTCTCCCCCCCAGCGTCACTAGCCTGTACGCTCCTTTGCTGAGTGTCTCTGCTACCCTGTACGGGCCTTCCCAGTTTGGTGCGAGCTTTCCTGCGCCCCCCTATGGGTCAGCCACGCTTGCTCGCCGTAGAACTAGATCACCGGGGAAGAATTGTCGCTCCTTAACTCAGGCATTGTAGTATTGAGCCAGTTTTTGCTTATATGCGACGAGTTTTTGGTGGGGACACCGGGCCCCATACTTGGAGCCGACGTCGCACTGCCCCGACACCGAGCTTGTGGCTCGGAGACTCACTCGAAGACTCGGCATCATGAGTATTTTACTTTTACGTATTTACATATTTGTGTATTTGTGTGTGTATGTGAGTAAAATACATGTATTACTACATATATATTTACTTTTGTTTTATTAGGCTAGTTATAGTCAAAGTTATTGTATTTTATTAAACCCACAAGTCAAATGTGGGTAGGTGAGTTTGTTTCATTAGGCTACGGACATATATGCTATTTGTAAAGATTGAGGGTGTGGTTGCTATAGCCTCCTCCTATATAAATGAGGCTCATGTAATGGTTTAGACATGATGAATGCTTAAGAGATTTGATATCACGTAAGGAGCCTTGCCCCTTGGTGCCTTCCCTTCCCTCTTTCTCTTTGTGAGTTTGAGTGTGTCGCCCGGTGTGAGACCGTCCTGCGTGAGGCCGAGCTGCGCGAGGTAGCAAGTTATCCGTCCTGTTCGTGATTCCGGAGTTGCCGTCGATTCTTCCCCCGACGCCGTCCGCGTCAGTTTTATCTGGGCGTTGGCTCTTCCTTCTTCGAGCAGGTCCAGATTTTCTCGCATCACCTAGTTGTTCCTGGCCTCATTTAAGTGTCCCACTCACAGCGAGGGGTTGGATATTTCCACCGGAACTACTGCCTCAGCTCCGTAGGCGAGATGAAAAAACGTCTCGCCGGTGGCGGCTCTAGCGGTGGTCCGATGTGCCCATAGAATGCTAGGGATCGAATCAACCCATGAGTCGCCTGCTTGGTCTAGGCGGGTCTTGATGCCTTGGAGTAGAGTTCGGTTTGCGTTAAAAAAAATTCCACCAACCCATTGGCTTGGGGGTGCCCCACCGAGGTGTAGTGGTTCCAGATTCCCAACTCCGAGCACTTTTCGTGGAAGTCAATGCTCGCGAACTGTCTTCCGTTGTCGGTTGTGAGAACCCTTGGGATCCCAAATCGGCAAATGATGCGCAGCACGAACTTCCAAGTTACTTCGCTTGTTATCTCCCCCAATGGTTCAACTTCGACCCACTTGGTAAAGTAGTCGATAGCGACTATGAGGAACTTCTTCCTCCCTTGTGCTTCGGGGAACTATCCCAGTATATCAACTCCCCACCGAGCGAATGGGCAAGGCTCAGTCAAAGTATGGAGATGTGTAGATGGCTGGTGGTGTAGGTGGGAGTATTTTTGAGATTGGGGACACCTCCAAACATAGTCGAGACAGTGTTGCTGCAAGGTGGGCCACCAATACCCTTGCCGGATCAGCATCCGTGCGAGTGCTCGCCCTCCCACATGGCTCCCGCAAAGCCCTTCATGGACCTCTCGGATGGCATGATTGGCTTCCGTGGGGAAGAGGCACTTGAGGAGAGGAGCTGAGAGGGATCGACGATATAGCCGGGCGTCCACGATGGTGAAGTGGGCCGCTCTAGCCCGTGTGCGCCATGCCTCGTCATGATCGCCCGGGAGCCGTTGCCGAAGGAGGAAATCAAGAAGAGGGTCCATGTAGGAAGGTTCGTAGTCGATGGCGTTTACATGGAGTGTCGGGTCATCTGTGCTCGGCGTTGATAACTCCTCTATCAGGACCGATCTTGAACTGGAGACTGCGGTGGCTGACGCTAGTCGGGAGAGAGCGTCTGCTTGGACGCTTTCTTCGCGTGGGATGCGGATCACTTCAAAGTGGGTGAACTCACTCGCCACGGCCTTGGCCTTTTTTAAGTAGTTCATCATGGAGGGGTCGCGGGCCTCGAACTCCCCCCTGACTTGGTTGGCGATGAGCATGGAGTCGTTGTATGCTCGCACGCTTGACGGCCCCAGGTGTTTTGCCATGCGTAGCCCGGAGAGGAGCGCCTCATACTCAGCCACGTTGTTTGTGGTCGGGCAGTTGAAGCGCAGGGCATATTGTAGATCTAACCCTTCTGGTGAGAGTAGAACTAATCATGCGCCGCTGTCGGCAGCGCAGGAGGATCCGTCGACGTATAGCTCATAGGTGGGCCCCGAGGACTGCTCGGGTGAGTCCTCGGCGGGTAGGGTGCATTCGGCGACGAAGTCAGCGAGGGCTTGCGCTTTGATTGCCGTCCTCGGTCGGTACTTGATGTCGAATTCTCCTAGCTCGATAGCCTACTTCACCAGCCTCCCGGAAGCATCAGGGTTCTGAAGGATTTATCGGAGGGGCTGATCGGTGAGGACGATGATCGAGTGAGCTAGGAAATATGGTCGTACCTTGCGAGCAGCCATAATCAGCGCGAGGGCGAACTTTTCAGTCAGCGAGTACCGAAACTCCGGTCCTTGTAGTGCATGGCTAACGTAGTAGACGGACTTCATGACTCCTGCTTCCTCACGTGCGAGCACAACGCTCATGGTGCTGGACGTCACGGATAGGTACATGAGTAGTTGTTCTCCCCTTTGGGGTTTGGCGAGGATAGGAGGAGTCGTTAGGTAGCGCTTTAGATCTTGGAATGCCTGCTCGCACTCCTGGTCCCAGTCGATCCATATCTTCTTCTCTGGTGCCATGTTGGCTTGCTTGATCAGTCGGAAGAAGGGGAGACACCACTCGGCGGCTCGGGATAGGAACCGAGCCAGGGCGGCTACGCGCCCGGTGAGGCACTGTACGTCCCTCACTCGTTTCGGTCGCTCCATCTCTAACACTGCTATGATCTGGTCGGGGTTGGCCTCAATTCCTCGGTGAGTGACGAGGAGACCTAGGAATTTTCCCGGCCGCACCCCGAACGCACATTTAACAGGGTTGAGTTTCATATTGTACCTTCTGAGTGTAGCGAAGGTCTCCGCCAAGTCGCGCAAGTGTTCGGCTGCTCAGAGGCTTTTTACGAGCATGTCGTCGATATAGACCTCCATGTTGCGGCCAATCTACGAGTCAAACATATGGTTGACTAGGCGTCGATAGGTAGCTCCCGCGTTCTTCAGTCCAAACGGCATGTGAGTGTAGCAATATAGGCCGTGGTCGGTGACGAATGCAGTCTTGTCTTGGTCGGGCTGGTGCATGCTGATCTGATGGTACCCAGAATAGGCGTCAAGGAAGCTCAACATCTCGTGCCCGGCCGTAGCGTCGACCAGCTGGTCGATCCGGGGCATGGGGATGCTGTCTTTGGGCGTGGCCTTGTTGAGGTCGGTGTAGTCCACGCACATCTGCCACTTCTCGTTGCTTTTGGGCACCAGGACTACGTTGCCTACCTAGTCAGGATACTGGGTAGGTTGGAGTAGCCCCGATCGCAGCTTTTCTCATACTTGCTCCCTGATGATGGCCTGTCGCTGGGGGTTACAGCGCCTTTGGCGTTGTTGTACCGGGCGGCAGGTGGGGTCCAACCTTAGTTGGTGTGTGATGACCTCCGGAGGAATTCTGGGGAGTTCGTCCTCGGACCATGCGAAGACGTCTTGGTTGGCTGCGAGGAAGCTCGCGTATTCCCACTTGTCATGCTCGGTCAGGGTAGCGCCGATCTTCAGTGTTCTGCTTGGGTCATCCCCAACCTGGATGCGGTATAAATCCTCCACTGGAGCGCTCGTGCTCGGGCCCGGATCTTCGGTCCTCGCCTTCTTCTTAGCGGCACCTCTTCGGGACGTCGATCGCAGGTGGAGATAAGGTAGCACCTTCTGGATTCCCGCTGATCACCCTGGACTTCCCCTACCCCACGAGGGGTGGGAAACTTAAGCTTCTGGTGGTGGGAAGAAGGGACACCTCGAAGCGTGCCGAGGATTCCTCGGCCGATGATAGCATTGTACCCTGTCATTGCACGAACCACGGTAAAGTCGGCAAGGAAGGTTACCTCTTTTGGTGCCGTCCCGAACGTGATCGGGAGCGAGATACTCCCTTCCGGGCGGATAGTCATGCCGGAGAATCCGTACAGCGGCGTGTGCAATGGCGCGAGTCGAGACATATCCACACCCATGAGTGTAAGACAGTCGTATGTAATAACATCGAGTCCACTTCCATTATCTACCAGGATGCATCATACAGTACATTGGTTGATGGTGGTAGAAACCACCAGAGCATCGGAATGGGGTGTTGTGACGCCTTCCAGGTCGTCCTCAGAGACGACTATGGGGTCTCCCAGATCACCTGAGGGGGACAGTCCTCGTGTGGTGCCGTCGCCTTGGTCGTTTGTGTCGATGGCCGTCGTGTACCAACGCCTTCTGCTCCCGATATATCCCCCCGCGGCGGGCCCTCCAGAGATCATCATGATCTTTTTGCCGTTGGGCTGGTTGTCGATCGGGGGAGGCGTCTTCTGTCGTCTCTCGGCAACCTTGGCAAGGAACTCATCGAGGAGTCCTCTGCGGATGAGGTCCTTGATAGCATCATTCAAATTGATGCAGTCGGTGGTGTCGTGACCATGGTCTCGATGGAAGTGGCAGTACTTCTTCTTATTCCTTGAGTTTGGATCTGACTTCATCCGCGTGGGCCACTTGAGGAATGGCTCCTCGCGGATATCCATCAGGATCTGGTCGGGTGGGGCCGTTAGGGGTGTATAGTGGCGGTAGCCACCCCTTTCCTTCTCGGAGCGGTCGCGGTGGTCCCCGTCGCGTCGCTCCCATTTATTCCGGCCCTCTCGTGGTGGGTCGGGACTCTCTTCCAGTTGGGTTGGTCAGTCCCGGCCGCGTGGCGCAGGGCCGCGGTGTTCTCCTCGCAGTGCGCGTGCTTCTGGGCTAACGCGAGGAGGTCCGGAAGGGTCGTCAGGGCTTCGACTCCAAGTGCGCGCCGGAGAATGTGGTCTCGTGTCCCCTGGGTAAGCGCCGTGGTGGCGATGCCGACGTCGAGATGGGGAATACGGAGTGCCTCTGCGCGGAAGCGGGAGATGAAGTCCCATAGCGTTTCTTCCTTCCCCTGCCTGAGAGCGAGCAGGGTTACAGCAGATTTGACTACCTTTCGGCAGCCCACAAAGTTCTCCTTTAACAACCTTTTAAGCTGCTGGAAGGAGGAGATCGTCCCGGCCGGCAGGGACTCGAACCATGCCCGGGCGTTCTCCTGGAGAGTTGTGACGAATGCCAAGCATTTCACAGTATTCGAGGCCCGGTGAAACAGCAGGTGGGACTCGAAGCCGTGCAGGTGGTCGGTCGGGTCGGTGGTGCCGTCGTAAGAGGCGAATGACGCCAGCTGGAGCTTTGGCGGGATAGGAGCTTCCATGATTTCCTTGGAGAAGGGAGCATGGAAGTCCAGGTCATCGTCGATGAGGACGCTATTCTTGGCGGCCAGGAGGACGTCGTCCAGACACCGGACCTTGTCCTCAATCTCGTCGAACTGTTGAAGTCGGCGGTCCATATCCGGGTTGGAATGAAGTGGGCTGCATACCTTGGGTGCAGGCACGATGCGTGACCGTCGGGTCCTTGCGACGGAGGTATGGGATGCCTCTCGTACCTGTTGGAAGTTCTCTCCGGTCTGTCCTCCTTCGCCCTCCCGTCGTTCGGGTGGGGCGTACTGGGGCCTCAGGCCCCGAAGCTCTCGGCAGAACTCTGCCAGGGCCCAGACCTCTTGGCGAAGCTCATCTAGGTCACCTGGGGTGACCTCTTGTCGGGGGCGAGCGGAAGAAGCTTCATGCGATCCCCGGCGAGAGTTGGGTCCCTGGTGGGAGCCCCGCCCCCGATTGCTGGCGTTGCGAAGGCTTCCACGGGACGCCAGCTTTTTGCTCGGATTCCCACAGACGGCGCCAAGAAGTGTAGCAGCATGAAAACGGCTCCTAGGCCACGTATCACATTCTCTATTTATTTGTTGGGGAAGTCGTCTCGCGCCCATGGAGGCTTGTAAACACAAAGAAACCAAAGAGGCGTCAGAAGGAGTCCTGTGTGTTACCCCAGGGGACAACCCTCCGATTCTTAAGTCAACAAGGGATCAACGAGCAATAGAGAAGAGCTAAGTAAGAGAGAAGTAGATGCCGTAGTAGTCGTTCCGAGAGGCGTGTAGGTCCTCTGCACGCGTGCTCGCCCCTCCCAGTGGGTACTCGGAGAATGCTCGCTGGGTGGTAAGGCCGTGCAAGAGGAGGATTCTTTCTGGTCGTAGCGAGTAGCCTCTCTGTCGTAGTTGCAGGTCTGGTTGCTCTATTCTCAGTAGGAAGCTCGTATGGCGGAAGTATCCATCGTCCCTCCTCTTGCGTAGTAGTATGGGGTTTAGTAGAAGATTAATCTACCGTGTCTCTTCTCTTCTGTCAAAGTCCCTTTTATATGGGTTGTCCTGGAGCGAGGGACCTCATCCCTTGAGAGGAAAGGGTCTACTTAGTAGAGTAACGTTCCTCCGCTATGTTGGCGGGAGTTTCCCGTTGAGGGGCGATAGTCTCGGCACCGACCGGTCCCTCGGTGAGTCTTATGGCGCTCGTAGCGCGTGCTCGCCCGTTATGGGGTCAAGGTCGTCGTCGCGGGGGCAACGGTCGGTCACCTGAGTGTCCTCCGGCGAGAACTGCGCTTGGGCAGTGGCCGTTGTTTGTCGTGGAATCCGATGCTTTGCTGGGCCGGGCCTCCCCTTATTGGGTTGAGTGTGCGTGCTCGTCCTTTGGCCGGGCTGAGTACGTTCGAACCTTAGTGGGCTGCCCGTCACTGGGCCGTTCCTGGGTCAAACCAGATTTACCCTCCTCACTCTTCATTAAAATTTTTCAAATAAAAAATAACTCTTTCCTTAATTTTTTTCCAAAAGAGTTATCTCTCCCATAACGTACCACCTCTTTCTCTCTCACACACATATGTCACCCCTCTTTCTCTCCCTTCTATAGGCCATAACCATCTCTCTCTCTCTCACACACACTGTTACCACCTATCTCTCTTTTTTCAATCACCTCCTAATGAGAAAACTCCATACTCTCTAAGTATCATTTAGATTTTATCAAACATGTCAAATAAATTTTATAAATTCAAAAACTATGACAAAAATCACAGTGCAATATTTTTTAAAGGAAAAATAATTTTAAGAAAAAATTACTCCCAAACATCTTATTAATTTGATTTTTGAGAAGTGAGACTTTTGAATAGAAATGTCAATGTATAATGTAAATGTCAAACGTTAGAGAGAGAATAAACTCTTTAAAAGGAGGTTCCTCAACTTTTGACAAGTGATGTTTATTCTTTTTATCTCTATCTACATTTTAAAAGTTACTTTTGAATTTAAAATGACATTCATCTATTTATTTTGAATTTTGAGTGTTAAGTTTTTTATAGATTAAAAGTCAACCCCCATAGCCTTCCAAAACACATCATTGACACTTTTGACTAAGGTTGAGTTTGGTTTGGATACCTAAGGTGATATTATACGAAAAATCTTTTCATTATACAATTACTGAGTTGTCTATTTTTTTTGAGAGAAAAAATCTCACTCTTCTCCCACCATCTTGAGAGCATTTTGGAATGGTAGACAGCAATAAATGCTAAAGTGATTAAATTATTAGAGTTATTTTAAAAAGATTAAAAATGGTGGAAAGAGGATTTAAATAATTGATGAGTTTAATTAGATATTTTATTACTAAATGGCTTTGAAATCCACACATAAGTTACTTATCGTGAGATTATTAAGATTTTAAAATATCAATATTTCTTTTGTCTGTCTTTTTTCAATCACGAAATCCGTAGAACATGGAAGTCGAAATATCCATATAATGTTTGATTGAAATTGAGATTATGCCAAAAAAATCTAATCAGCCAAATCTCGTGTTCATCCCAATCGCCCTTAACACAAAACCAACGTGTTTTTCAAACGCTTTATCCAGACGGGCATTTACGAACCTGGACCTATCACTTGGTCCAAATTTGGGCCGTCTTCTTTATTACGAGGACGAATCTAGTTACTCTCCCCCCAGGGGAAAAAGACTTGCTACACACGCTGAGTACTATAATTTTATCTTTTTATTTTTTTATTTTTTTATTTTTTTAAAGTAACTCTCAAGGTACTATAATTTAGAATGTAAATAACGTCATTATTTAATTATTTAAAAATTTAAAAATAAATTCAACATTATTTATTTAATCTGATTTTTAATTAATTAATAATATAATGATAATATGACTTATATTTTAAATTAAGATATATTGAGGGTTATTTTATTTTTAAAAATAAAATTTAAAAATATTACACACGCATTATGTGCATCACAGGTGTGCTATGAGCCTTTCTCCGGCGGGGGAGAGGCCGCTTGGGCCTTGGAGCGTCCGCCCGTGGAGTCTGGGCCCAACCCAGGCTTCCCCCGCCGCTCGCTCCCACACGTTCCAGGCACTACCCTGCTCGCTCGCGAGTTCCCAGTGGAGTTCAGCACTAGGGCTGTTTCCAAAGAGGCCATTCTCGAATCACACTCATATCATATGTACGAGCACAGGTAAGATCTACGAAGTTTCACTCTCCGGAATCTGGATTCCCCTGTTTGCGGTGCAGTTTTTCCTCGTCGGAATGCGAGTTTCCTTTTGTTCGGATTTGAGTTCGATCTTTTGTGGAAAACTTTGTTCTAATCTTTATTGCTACATTTTTTTAGTCTATTTTGGTGGGGTCTCCTATTTTCTAGCATGGTTTTCTTCGATCTGCGATCACAAAAGTGAAATAAAATTGAACACAGTGAGAGTCCCATTGTAGGCTTTTTCAGTGTTCATCCGGGCCCGGTGAGTTCGCCTCGCTTCCGCACTTCTCGAGCATGGCGGGTTCTCTGGTTCAGTGGTAGGGGTGCTTCTCCGGTGGAGTAATTGTGTTAATGTGTTGGAGCAAAGAAAAGTTACCCACAAAATTTTCGACTGAAGAGGGAAGTTGTGATCGAAAAAGATGTTCTTGTCGTAGTCGTATGTTTGGTTGGAGTCTCTGAGAAATGTGAACGCCATTCGTCCAAGTCATCGGATCGGGAATTAAGGAGAAGAACGTCCCCCCTGGACCCCGCATTTTTCCTTTTCTGCAACCAAGTAGCGCCGCCGTCCGAGAAGAAGGCGTCCAGGTCTGCAGCAGTGGGAGTTAGCAGTCAGTGAAGATCTATGGCTGTGTGAGTTTGTCTTTTATTTATCAGGATCTGTTGTATGGTTTTGTTTCATGCATGACTTTCTTTGTTGCTTTGATTTCGGTTTCTCTTTTTTTGCTTTCCGTAATCCAACGGTCATTCGTTGTTTTCTCTAATGGGTACTCCTTTCTCATTTTTTCTTCCTTTTTTCATGTAGAGTTGCTTCAGCTCCTGGGAAGGTTCTGATAACGGGTGGCTACCTGATTTTAGAAAGGCCAAATGCAGGACTTGTTCTCAGTACAACTGCTCGCTTCTATGCGATTGTTAGACCACTGTACGAGGAGCTCAAGTCGGAAAGCTGGGCATGGGTGTGTGTCATATTCTGCAGCTCGGTTTCTTTCCATTTTTTTGTCGTTTCCCCATGCATCAGATTGTTGTTTGTTTTATTTTCCACCTTATGTTCTCTTCGTGTTATTGTTTTACCAAGTATAGGAGGTCGATTATATGCTTGGGTTGCCACTAAAGTGCTGAGAAAATTACAATTTATACTTTTTGAATGTGAACTTTTTGGTACATAATAATTGCATTGCCATAATTTTGCTCTAGGCATTACTTGCTTCATGTTTTCGGTGTTCTTTGGACTTCAATCCTGTTATCCTATTGTTCCTTATAGTGCTCCAACAATATGGCATTCTTTGTTAAGTTCACCTTTTAAGGGACATCTCAAGTGGAGACAATTAAAAAAATGGGCACTATTAAAATTGATCACAAAGGGGGGAAAATGCTACCGTGTTTAAGATGCATCCTATCGAGGAGATGCATTGTGGGGTCAATGAAGTAAATTGCAAGTTTACTTGTCTGAAGGTGTCTTTTTCACTCAATAAATTCTACTATCATTCATTTAAAAAAGACTTTAATTCTGTTTTGTGTGATAATATGGATAATGTGCTCAGAAACCAATGGCAATGGTGATGGTTCACCCTTTTCTTTTGGTTGAAATTGAGACCAAGACCAGCGGCTCCTGTCCAACTATTTTAATGGGGTTTACTTTGTTGACGAAGTTAATTGTACAAACAGTTTATTGGAAATCCGTAATATGGTAGCCTTATACAAATTATACTATTGTCAGCCATCTACAATGACTCTGCAATTGAGTCATGTCGAACTTTGCTACACACCCTTATTGGGGGAGTTGCCACGAGGTTGGAAGACCCACCATGGCCTAAAAGCATTTGGGAGTGATCTGTATAAAACTAATAATAGGATGGCAACTAAAGATCAATAATGGAAAAGTGGTAGTAGTCAATCTCTCAGCCATTGCTTAACTGTCCCAAGGAGTCTTTGCATACTCCAGTTGGAGAGGGAGGCTGTCAGGCTAACTTGGGGGGCATGGTCTCAAAGTACGTCATCTTGGCCCCAAGTATGAGTGCAATCTAGTGAGTCTCCAACAAATGCCCTAGTCAGTAGTGTCCAGAGTCTGGACTCTATACTCATAAGAAAGAGGGATGCTCCATACCCCCCCTATGACATTAGTCGTAAGGAGCTGGCAATGCTAACATGTTGTTCCCTATCTCCAATGAACAACTTGTGTGGACACATCCTGCTAACAACTTCTTCGATATTTTGTTCATCAATTTCTTAAAAGCAATGTTCTGGCATGAGGTCTGGAATTATTTAAGTAGATAATTAGTTCTAGGATGGGGTAGCATTACAGTTATCATTTTCTTTGATGTAGGAAAAGAGGTAATAGCAAGCACAAGTTTATCATCTCTCTCTCTCTCACTTTCATATTTATTGTATTCCATCATCGTATTGGTAATTTTGGTTGAAGTAAAATGAAGTACGCTTTATATTAACTATGCACTTCTCTTTTGTTATTGTTGGATTGATTGGCCAGTCATTGGTCAATATAAAAACTTTGCATGTGATATGCTGTACAATAGACTAAGAGAAAATCAATTTCATAATAGTCTATTTGATGGCATGCCACTCTTTGGTCCCTTTGGGGTGAAAGGAACTACAGGATCTTCAGGAGGGAGGCTAGAGTGGAAGACTCTCTTATTTCTTTCATCTATTCTTTTGTGAGGGAATGGGCACAAGCGAATTGTAATGTGAACGCCCTCAATTCTCCTCTTTTTGTATTGCTGGGAGGGTAAGTGGCCCACACCATCTTGGTGTGCTTTTGTATAGGGTCTCTTTTTGGGAGATTTGTTACACTTGTACACTTTTTTTTTATTTTATATAATTAGTGGTATTACCCACTTTCAAAAAGAATAGGCTATTTGATGAGAATATTGATCTAATTCTTTGTTATGTAGTAAAGTACTTGTTTTGTGAATTCTGCTTAACTAATCATTCTATTCTTGAGCTTGAACGAATCCAGTTTTTGCTTTTCTTTTTAAATTAACTTAGAAGGTGATTTTTTTTCAGGAAACTTGTAGTATTTATGTACGGTGACAGTTGAGTGAAACATCTAGTTTTGCCAAGGATCATGCTCATTCTCTTCACGCGTTTCTCTTGACTTGGTGCAGTCATGGACCGATGTGAAACTAACATCTCCTCAACTCTCCAGGGAGGCCACCTACAAATTATCTCTGCAACATGCAGCTCTTCAGTGTACTTCTTCAAGGCAAGTCTTGCATGAAGTTTGATATTGTGCAATTGCTTTCTGATTCTCATATATAATTTATTTATTTATCAGCATACAAGTTACATGTGAATATACATTGAGCATTACAGAAGGAAACTATGCATGAGGAACAGATGGGCATACATAGAAATAAGCTTGTGGGGATAATTATTTAGAGGATTAATCTGCACTAGTATCCTGAGAAGTCTTCCTTGAAGTGTGACATTGCGCAATTGGTTTACCTGTTAGTTTGTTTATGTACATCCAAGATTAGAAGTTGAGATTATGTTTTAGTGGTAGAGAATGCAAGGTGGACGGACATGCCTCGAAATAAGCTCATGGAAACAATCATTTATAAGATTGATTTGCTTGATTATGCTGTACTTTATCTATACTCTTTCTATTTTAGAGCTTCGTGGTGCTATATTATAATATTTGCTCAAGTCAATGGTATCAGAAATCATGCTGGAATATGTCATGTAAAATGTGAGGGAGCGGGAATATGTCTGAGAGAGAACTAGAGTCCCCTATGCCAAAAATTGCATTCTGCTCTATTCATTTTGATATATCCAGTTTTGTAATGGTTCCTTTATTGTAGGTCTGTTGCATGCTAACTGCTAACTGTCAGATGGTTCATGCTCCACTCTGGGAATTTGTGTTGATAAGAATGGAGTTAGTGGACATTTGACAGTATCAATTTCTCAACTTTTTGTTCACCTTGAAATTGATGGCTGACCCTACTGTTACAAAGGTTGTTCTGTCCTTTGCATGATCATGAGATGTGAACAATGGTCTTTCTGTCTAGTGATTACTGAGGTCCATCTTACCACTAGATTTCAGAAGTCGCAGTAAAGATTACAGTCACTGAGTGATTCATGACATGGTCAAGGGAGAAAGCATTCAAGGTTTGTCTATATGGTGGTGTTGTTAAGATATAATCCAGCGTAGTTGATAAAATACAGATAAAGCATTTCTTGTCATGTGAATCATATGAACATGATGGATCTTTTAGTCTGGATTAGCTGATGAACTGGACTGGGAAAGTGTTTGTCAAGCTTTTTCCAAAGACAATCTAGGGCCAAAAGTTTCAGTCTTCAGAAGCCACCCAGAACTGTGTGGTGGTGGAGAGCAAGTCACTTTTCTTTCTGTTATGGAAATCCTTTATAGCATTGGCATTGTTCTTAATAAACTTATGAACTCATTGTGCAGATAAGACTTGGAAAAAGCCTATGTGTGTGCAAGTGATTACTTGGCTTTCCTAGGAAGTCTATAGAACAGTTTTTACTTGATTTTTTTGTTTCAAATTAAAATAATGATCTTGCCTTACACTTTAGGGATACTACCAACCCTTTTGTAGAACAAGCAGTTCAATATGCTGTCGCCACTGCAAAAGCCATGCATATCGACCAAGATAAGAAAGATGCACTAAACAATCTACTCCTGCAAGGTAATGATCAAGAAAACTTTTGATACTTCTTTCATCCCCTATCTTTGTCTCAGCATGTTTATCTACACAATATTAGCCCATTTTTATGCATTTAAGGATTGTTTCATGTTCTGTAATTATGTTGAGCAGGTCTTGACATTACAATTCTGGGTTGCAATGACTTTTATTCATATCGAAATCAGGTGCATACTTGTTGCTTTTGTTGGCTATTTTATGCCCGCCCCCAGAAACCCTATCTTTGTCGTGCTTTGTAGATTACTCTTGATCCAAATATCAGGTAGCATAGTAAGATCTTTACCTATCACAAGTGGAGAGGCGTAAAATGTGAAATTTCATTAATTACAGTGCCATAGACTTACTGGGTCGATGGAGGCCTTATGAGGGAGTACATAATTTTTCCGGGAGGAGTTCCCAATGGGATATTTATTATAGAGACACCTCAAGGTTAATCATGTACCTTGGGAAGGTGCATCTAGGAATGATGTAGTGACTATGATGCTCACTTATATTTTCTTTCTCATCCTAACATGCTTTCATTACATTTTTGCATTTTTTTTTATAAAACTTTAGTTCATGTTTCCAAGTCTTTTGTGATTCTGTTACTATTTGTTCACCACCTTCAGCCACATGTGCCCCACCACAGCCTCTTCTTAGTCCCAGGCAACCTTTGCTGATCTCATAACTTCTTCTGGCACCCAGAAGTTCACGGGGAGGGGGGTTTATTGGCAAATGAAACTTGCCTCAGCAAGTAAGGTCACGCGTTTAACTCCACATTCCACTACCCATTGAGTGTCTGGGAGGATGTTTGCATGCCAATCTGCGTGGACGTTATGCCAGCTCAGATTTTGCATTCCATTGTATGGGTTTTATCGGTTGCCCTGTTCACTGCCAGTGATCTTTGGGACAGGGCAGGAGCCATCACCAGATTTCCTTTTTTTTTTTGGGTGGCCCAGGGGGGGTGTTACCCTCTTACTCTCCAAAAACACCTTTTCTTCGCCACATCTACCGGACATCAAACTTGTATGCTTCAGAATGCTAGTTCTGCAACATCTACATCTCCATGAATCCTACCTCTCCTATGATCTCCTGGAGAAGAACTTCGCTCTTCTTGCACCAGCACACACAGGCATTCAGTTACATATCGTTTCATCAGCTTTTCTAAACATTTCCCTTATTCTTGATTAGCTCTTCTAAACATTTTCCCTTAATCTTGTTGTCATTTGTACTTGATCTACAGTATTTTTTCTCTACCCCTAGTTGTGAGAGCTTCTACCCTTTTTTTCATCCATAGATAATGTCAGATAGATTGTAACAAATGCTTTAAATGTTTTCCTTGTCCAATTTGCATTTAGAGATTCTGTATTTCCTTGGATATCTGTTTGAAAATTTCTAGTTTGAGTGGGGTTTCTGCTTGCTGGGCTTTCCTCCAAAGCTCCAACACCTCCATCTTCTTAGGGAAGGGCACACTTTGGATTTTGCTAGGGGACACAGAACCTATTATAAGTGTTTGTTAAGAGAAGTATCTACAAAGCAGTCTGATTCCTTGCATTTCTGTTTTTTTTTGGGGGGGGGGATGCATTATTTTGCCACATTCGTACAAGCTATAGGCAAACATTTGATGAGTTCAATTTTGCAGATTGAAGCACGTGGATTACCTTTGTTGCCAGAGACATTGACCATACTTCCTCCCTTCTCTTCCATCACCTTTAATGACGAAGGGTCTAATGGAATGCTTTCTGGGAAGACCTGCAAACCGGAGGTTGCAAAAACCGGGCTAGGTTCATCTGCCGCAATGACTACTTCGGTGGTTGCAGCAATACTACATTACCTTGGAGTTGTTAATCTCCAATTATCATCCAGGAACTTGCTCGTGGATAATGACATTTGCTCAGATCTTGATTTGGTACATATTATAGCTCAATGTGCACATTGTATAGCTCAAGGGAAAATTGGTAGTGGTTTTGATGTCAGTGCTGCTGTTTATGGCAGTCAACGTTATGTTCGTTTTTCTTCCACGGTTCTTTCTCCTGCTCAGGTTTCTTTCTCCTTTCTTTATGTTTATACTTATGATTTTATATGTCATTTGTGGTTTTATCTACCTAATCAATGATGCACTACTAGTTTATCTTCCTTATGCAGCTCATTTGTGTAAGAATTATCCGACATCGTGTGGTGTCAAAAATAAAATAGAAATATAATGTGGTGTCTTTCTACATTCAACATCTTAGACACCACACGATGTCGGACTATTGTTACATTTTTTTTTTGAGAGGAAGAGAAGTTCTTTCTGACCCAAGAGAGAGGACTGACCAGTCTCTCTTACATATGCATTAATTCTAAATTATTAGAATTACACAAATGCTCCTCATAGAGAGGGCAATCAGAAAAGAAAAACAAAAATTTACACTGCAGTACATAAAGAACCAATAATTTGCAAAATACCTAAACGACCTCTACGTGCTCCCTTCACTGCACTCCCCCTCAAGTTGAGCATAGGTATCACACATGCTCAGCTTGCTTAAGGCCGAAATAAAAATGAGCTTCAGTTAGAGCTTTGGTGAAGAGGTTTGCAGCTTGATCTTGAGATTTCACATATGGCAGACACAACTCTTCAGATTCTAACCTCTCTCTGATAAAATGCCGGTCAATCTCGATGTATTTGGTCTGATCATGCTGCACTGGATTGTTGACAATGTTAATCGCCGCTTTATTGTCATAATAGAGCTTTATAGGTAACTCTACTTGAACTCCTAGATTACTCGGGAGAAGTCTCAACCAAAGAAAATTAATAAGACCATGTGCCATTGCTCTGTATTAAGCTTTAGCACTAGACTTGGCACAAACAATTTGTTTCTTTCTCCTCCATTTGACTAGGTTCCCATCAAGCATAGTGCAATACCCAACAGTTTCTGTCATGTCGATTGTGACAAACACGGGGTACGTGGCCTAGAGGCCATGGTAATGATCCAGGCCACGTATCTCGTGTTTGTCACAGCTCATGTGATAGAGCCTAAATCGGCCTGCACGTGAGGAGGCATGTAAGAATAGTCTCACATCGTGTGGTGACAAAAATAAAATAGAAATATAATGTGGTGTCTCTCTCCACTTCACACCTTAAGGTTTTGAGTTGGATGGCCCAATCCAATAAACTAATGATTTGGAAACTATTTATTTAGTGCATTTAAAATGTTATAACATCTAGTTCAGGGCTCTTTTTTGTGCACTGAATATCTTGGTCAATATATATGCTTCGACTTCGAGTCTGTTACTGAACTGATTTTTTTGTTTACTGCTTGGTTTGGTAACATGTATCAGAGCCGATTTGCTCCTTGGGTTTCCCTGTCTAGCCTTGCGGTTTCAAGGAATGGCGTCATTTGCCATACGACTTTAGTCCCACATCAGGCATTGATGAGCCATGCGTGCCTGTACTATTTCTAGGCCTCTTTACCCAAAATTAATGTCTCATGTCATTAAATGGAACTGGCAACCCAAAACTTGTTCGGTTCAGTAACATGGTACCAAGTTTTGGGTTGGCAGTTCAGTTCAGTAACATGGTACCAGAGCCGTTTTGCTTTCGGCTCCCCCCTTGTCTAGCCTTGTGGTTTTGAGGAATGTTGCAATTTATCGTATGACTTAACTGGGGGGTTGCTGGTCAAAGCCATTTAGTCCTATATTAGGTATTCATGAGCCACTTCGTGCCTATATTAATTCTGGGCCTCTCCATCCCTAAGTTGAGTTTTGGTTTGGTGAATTGGTTTAGTAACAAAATAAGTTAAAGTGTATATGATTTTTGAAGTTGAAATTTGCAAAACTTATTTTTTTTTAAAAATCATATAGACTTTAACTTAATTTAAGCTAACAAAAGCTTGTGTAATAGATTTCACATCCATTCGAAGTGCAGGGGTACCTCCTTGTGAAGGTAGGGCCTGGGTCCTGGCCACTGTTGATTGAAACAAAACTATTAAAGGAAGAGCTTGAAAGTTCTGTTTAATTAACAGGATTGGCTCACAGCTGTGTGGTGTTGCGTTGTTTCCCTTTTCTAGTTTCCTTCATACCTGACCTCGGTCTTTTATAAACCTCCAAAGATGCATATCTTCGGCTCTTGCCCATTACTAAGCTCCAGGTGTATATAAAAGTGTCATATTTATCCTATTTCTGAGATAAAATCATGGGGCCATGTTAATGATTCTATGTGCAATGTCTCTATACTTTGACATGTACAAGGTAATCTGGAGGATACTGTGCATGAATAGTTTACGTTGCTCATGCACTGAATTGAAAAAAGTGGTATATCTGTGTAATCCATGAAAATTTGCATTGTCCACATAGTTATTTGTGTGGGGTTTGGTTCTGCTTGTGTCCGTGATCCTAACTTTGAAGCCCTGACCTTTTTCACAGGAAATGTATTGCATCATGTGTTTATAGTCTGTGGCTGTTGAAGACCATCTTTCTCTTAATCTATAAATATTTTGGTATTTTTGCATATTGTTGGAATATTTGGGCATAGTCCCCTGGGCAATAGTCCCGTATTGGTTAAATGAGTTGTGGTTCATGTGCTTATGACCCTAGACCTGTGTATCTCAACACCGCGGTTTTGTGGATTCAACATGGTATTAGAGCAGACCAAATGACCCAACTCCTCTTGCCACCTCCACCCAATTAATGTCCACGGCCCATCTTGGCCGTGAGGGCAAGTGTTAGAATATTTGGGCATAGTCCCCTGGGCAATAGTCCCGTATTGGTTAAATGAGTTGTGGTTAATGTGCTTATGACTCTGGGCCTGTGTATCTCAACATCGCGGTTTTGTGGATTCAACACATATAAACCATTGTTAAATGTTTAATTGCAAAAATATCATGTCTGGAAATGCATTAGCAACGATATCCTTAATTTTGTTAAAATAGTGTAAAAATGTCATAGCCGTCACCCCCACTACTAATCGTGAATTTAACCTTGGTTAACTTTAACTCGACATAGAAAAAGATAAAAATACCCATGGGTTAAAAAAAGACTCATCTTTCTCCCAACTTCGTCCCCCTCACTGATTTGTCGGAGATGGTTCGCCGGGGAGGGGGCATGTACCGGGAGGGAGGGGGTGAGCTTGAAGTGGAGACAAGGATGACAGTTTCGGTTTCAGTTTCGGCCAGGTCTGAAATTGAAACAATATCGGTTTCGGTTTAGATTTCGGTCCGAAATCAAATAACTAATTTTTTGCAGGGGAGTTGGCGTCCGGTATCTCCCGGTTTGTTTTGGATCGTCTAGGGCCAAAACCGATACGTTTCGGCCGAAGCGTATCGGTTTCAGCCGAAGCGTATCGGTTTCAGCCGAAACTGCCATCCATGAGTAGAGGGGGCCCTTTGTCGCCCTCTCTCACTGTCACCAGCGGTTTGCAGGGAGCGAGATCCAATCTGCACCGTCGCAACCGCTGTTCAATCACCACTAGGGCTGTCAATGGGCCTGGCCGGCCCGACAGGCCCGCGGGCTTGGCCCGATTTCGGGCCGGGCCGCAAGGTCTTTTTCGGTCCGCTGATTTTTAGTCTGGCCTAAAAGCCCGGCCCGACTAGACTCGCGGGCCGGGCTCGGGCTTTGAGTTCGGCCCGCGGGCCGGCCCGGCCCGATCCCTTTTTTTATTCTCACTTCAAATTTTAAAAACTATTTAGTCAAACTTATGTTATTTTACTTAATTAGATATTTTAAAATTCTCTTTTCACACAAATTGTGTAATTAATATCAAATTTTTAATTTATTTAGTGAGATTATAAATTTTATAGTATTAAATCTATTATTTTTTATTATTTTTATTATTTTATTTAAGTAGTCGGGCCGGGCCGGGCCTTAGTCGGGCTTTGAATTTTTTACTTAATGTCGGGCCCGACCCTGCCCGGCCCGACATAGGTCGGGCCCGGGCCGGGCTCGAGCCTTACTCTTGATAAGTCGGGCCCGGGCCGGGCCGGGCCGACCTAAGCCCGGCCCGGGCCCGGCCCATTGACAGCCCTAATCACCACCATTGTCACCCTTCCTCTTTCCCTTCATCGAGCCTCATCCTCTCTTGTAACTGCACACAGCCATCCACCGCCGGCCATCTTTCCCCCTCCTTGCACACAGCCATCCACCGCCACCAACCACCTTTTCCCCCTTCTTCCTCATTGCGAAGCCCTTCCCACCAAACCTGGCCGCCCTCCCTTGCCTTCTTCCGTGACCGCCCACTGTTCTTGTAACACCTGCACACAAACGCCGGCTTCTTCTTCTTCCTCTTCTT
The DNA here is from genome assembly GCA_022559845.1 of Amorphophallus konjac. NCBI lineage: Eukaryota > Viridiplantae > Streptophyta > Magnoliopsida > Alismatales > Araceae > Amorphophallus > Amorphophallus konjac. Next base: position 561,919,628 of record CM040121.1, on the reverse strand, counting down.
CCTGTCGTGTTCAGGAGCGCCTGTAATCCCGCGCCTCCACACAGCGCCACCGTCCACCCATTCCCTGCCCTCCAAGCCCAGCCACCGGCATCCTGCGTCGGTGCCTTTGTGATCTTGTAGCGGCCAGGCCCCATCGCCCTTCCTCTCCCTCTCTACAGTCTGCCATTGCCGCCAGAAGCCCCCCTTGCGGGAGGGAGGGGGTCCGACGGCCCTCTGTCAGGCGAGCTTGAAGGGGGGGTCCGACGGCCCTCTCTCACCCTCTCTGCCTTTCTCTCTCATCTCTCCCCACTCTCTCTCTCTCTCATTGTCATTGGCGGTTTGCAGGGGGTGGCGGTGGCCGGGAGAGAGGGGGGCGAGCTTGAAGGAAGGGGGTCCTGTGACCCTCTGTCACCCTCTCTCTCATGCTCTCTCATCTCTCCCGACTCTCTCTCTCACTGTCACCGGTGGTTTGCAGGGAGTGGCGGCGGCGGCCTTGAGAGGGGGGGGGGGAGCTTGAAGGGGCAGGCCCGGCGGGAGAGGGGGGGGGGCGTTGCCGGTGCCAGAGAGGGAAGTCCCCTCTGACGCCTCCCTCCCTCTTTTTCTGTCCTCTCTCTCTCTCTCATCTCTTTCTTGTAAAGATGGGGAATTTGGGATTTGAGAGGGGTATTTTGGTCATTCAAAAACAAAATAATGGGAATATTAGAATCTTATTGAAATATTAGTCTTTCCGTCGACGAAAGTTAACCATGGTGACATTTTTGCACATTTTTGACAAAAGTAAGGATATCATTGCTAACATATTTCCAGGCATAATATTTTTGCAAGTAGATGTTTAATAGTGGTTTTTATGCAAAAAACCCAAATATTTTTTTGTGAGATATTTCTGCTCGAGATGCTTGGCACTGGTTGATGTAGCACTCTAATAATTTAGAGACATACTTTCATCCCGCAAGCCTGACAAGTCACTTGGTTTCTTTTGAATATATATGAAAACAAAGACGTGCCTAATAGCCAAAAATTAGACTTTCAATTGTAAAAATCCTTCTATGATATTGTTTTGATGAAAATTGTGGATGATATGATTGAGCATGATCCCAGTAGGTGAACCTAGCCTGCCCCTGTGCTTGACAAACGGTTGCTAAATTAATGACAATGTTTGTGAAGCTGTTCATGCTGTACAAATAATTTGTTTGCACCTTCATTGTACTGTGAATTAATGCAGAGTTCGGAATATATATCAAGCACTTTCTTAAATGAAATTTCAGGTTTTTGTTGGAAAGCAATTGCAAAATGTCATCATTGACATAATGAAGGAGAAGTGGGATCATGAGAAGACTCAGTTTTCATTGCCACCGTTGATGGTACTTGTGAGTGTCTGATGGTTAAACTATTGATATTCAGTTTTATTTTCATGCCATGGTGAATGAACATGTAGGCGGTTAGTACTGGCAGCCTTCTAGTGAACTTAGACCGGCAAGGCAAGCTATTTTTTAGGTAAGTGATTGAATGTATTAATGGATGTAAACTGTACAGAAACACTTACTGTCTTCACAAGCTATAGACTAGTAAACTAATTTGAGCCAAGTTAAATGTTCATGACCACAGAACCCGTGGACTCTGAACACTTAGTCAAACTAAGAACAGGAGATCTGATGCACTCTTACATTGAATCTGTTGAAATTTTTTTCTTTCTTCTAGTGAGGCGCCAGATGTTGTGGGTTTCCATGTAGTCCTGAGCATCTTCTATAATCTGTAGCAGCAATTTTGCTTTTGTGGTTGATGCCTCTTCAAAGATTTTTGAACATCTTTCCCTCCATATTATCCAAACTGTGATGCAAAATAGCAATTATGCAAGCTTAGTAGCTGGGCTTCTCTCTGGGAAATTCTTCATTAGTGCTTGCAATTCTTGGCGGATGCCTCTTGAGGGATGCCGGTTCAGATCAAATCTGAGGAGAATCTCATGCCATATCCATCGTGAGTATGAGCATTGGAAATAAATGTGGTCTGCTCTCTTCATCATGTCTGCACAGAACACATCAGCTTACTAGCTGTAATCCGCGGGACTTAAGGATGTCAATTGTGGGTTGTCTATGTAATGCGGCTTGCCATGTGCACAGCGAGGCCTGTTGCACCGTAGGTCCCCTTCACACCCAGTCATGGTACACAAAGGGATGGTGCCTTTCTCTGATAATTTCCCAAGCATTCCTTGTGCCTCCAAAGAATTCTGTCTCTGCCCCCACCATCAATGTGAATTCTGCTGATTACCGGCCATAGATCTAACATGTCTGGCAAGATTGCAGTAAGCAAATCCCACCTGCCTTAGTCGATAAAAATGGATACAGTAGCCTCATTAACAAGCTTCAAGTCCTGATGGATCCTTTCTCCATAGAGATTCTCGATACTCTTGCCTTCTACCCATGGGTCATACCATAAATTAGTGGCTGCCCCATCTGCTAGTGTATGAGATATGCTCCTTAAGCCACTCTCTAGCTTGCAAGATGCCTTTCCACCCAGCGGAGTTGTAGACTTTGGTTTGGACCTGCCATATATTGCCTTTAGTGAGATATTTATTTTGTACCCACTCCAACCATAGTGATTGTTTCTGTTGGATGATCTCCCAAAGATGCTTCGTCAAGCATGCTTTATTCCATTCTTTAAGCCTTTTCAGCCCTAGGTCTCCTTCACTTTTGGGTTTGCAAATCAAATCTCAGTGCACCATATGCATATTATTGTTCCCTTATTGGCCGCTCCAATAGAAATTACATAGCATTTTTTTATGTCATCAATAAAACCTGCAGGGAGAGAGAAGGCCACAGACCAGTATACGGAATATATGCTTAACACAGATTGCACCAATTCTGACCTTCCTGATTTGGACAGAAATCTGTTCTACCAGGAATCGATTCTTCTCTTAATCTTCTCAAGAATGGGTAAGCAATGACTTTTCTTAAGAGAAGTAGCGAACAGGGGTAGGCCGAGGTATGGTACTGGAAGTTCCCCCTCGCTGACACCCAAGGTTTGGGTGATATAATCCTTGGTTTGTATTCCTCCTCCGATATACACCTTGCTTTTATCAGAATTCAACTTCAAGTCAGACATGTTAGAGAATTTATTCAAGATAGCAGTGATCTTGAGGACAGTCTGTTTACGATCTTTAAAGAATATGATCAGGTGATCGCGAAGGTAATGTGAGATACCTGCACTCTTCCTACGGATGGGACTTTGATGTTCCCATTTCTGACCTCATCATCCATTAAACATGTGAGAACCTCCATACCAATGGTGAATAAAGTGAGAGATGGTCACCTTGCCGCACCCCATCACTACTTTTGAAGAAGCCTGTTGGAGATCCATTCAGAAGGGTATAGAAAGTTGGACTCTCTAAACAATCAGAGATCCTTTTCAACCTATATGGCCTGGAAACCCATTTGTTCCATCATAACATATGAATTCTCTGTTCACCGAATCAAATGCCTTCTTTTGATCTGCCTTCAAGCAAACAATCTTGCCTTTGACTATGGAATGAAGGTCCCTGACTATATCATTTGCCAGAAGAACATTATTATGGATACTACGTCCCTTCAAAAAGCAGACTGATTTTGACTGATAAATTTTGGGGGCACCCTCTGCAATCTGTTAGCTAATACTTTAGAAACAATTTTGTAAGTGAAATTGCGTAAGGAGATGGGCCTATACTGATCCAACGAATCTGCTCCTTCAGATTTAGGAATGAGGGAAATAAAAGTTCAATTAAATTGCTTCAGTAATTTTCTAGAGGAAAAGAAAGCTTGGTGGCTGCAATTACCTCATCACCAATGATCGGCCATGTTGCTTGATAGAACTCTGCAGAGAAGCCGTCAGGGCCTGGGCTCTTGTTTTTAGGTGCATGGAAGACGACTACTTTTATTTCTTCATTTGTAACCGGGGAGCTGTTTACACGCGAAAAAATGCGGACACGCTGATGATGAATTAAAATTTGCGGAGTTTCGGCTATCGTCAGCATGTTTATTTGCATTTATTTATTTCACGTTTTGGGTTTATCAGACGATTTAGGATTCGTGTATAGGACCTTTCCCCACCGACCGGAGTCGATGTTAATTTACATCGCAACAAGTCTGAACACCTTTGATTAACTGTCAAAGAACGTCTTTTGCCTATATACGTTGTGACATTAATGATCTTGATGATCGCCCACTACGGGTACATACTCTTGCAAAGAAATTTGAATACTTTATTTCCTTGAACACATGTAATTTGAATTACAATCGGTCTTTCAAGACCTTTTCATATGGTCCCGATTGCGAAATCAGGTCTTTAGGATTACATCCGGTCGCAACCAAACTATTTGAATTTGCTTCAGTCTGCATTTGGATCTTTTGAATTTGCTTCCGTCCTAATCGGGTCATTAAATTTACTTTTATCTCTTGATCGGACGGTTGAATTTGAATTGCATCATGATCGGATTGTTGGATCGCCATCCGACCATTGATTTCAAATTTCATCACGATCGGTCCGTTAGATCACCAAGATGGTCATTATCGAACCGTCGGAGTTGTTTCATGGTCATGACCACTCTTTTGATTGTGATCGGACCCTTAGTTTGGCTTGATGTCCATGAAGGGCACTTTTGCACAAGGCGAGGGTATATTTGTAACTTATGGCCCTTCCTGAGTGTTTCTGCAGTTTTCCCAAATACTGGAATATTCTTGCAGTTTTAGAAAGGCCTTGCACATTTCTGTCTTTTTTGACCCTTTTTGGGCATTGCTGCAATTTCTTTTCCTTTTTGGGTATTTCTACAAATTTTGACCCTTTCTGGGTACTACTGCAGTTTCTTGACTTTTCGGAGATAGCTCCGTCATTTCTCAACTCCCTGGGCATTCCTGTCATTTCTCGACTTCTCGGAGATCGCCCCGCCGTTTGACTTCCTGGGCGCTCCTGACTTCATTTCTTGACTTCTCGGAAATAACTCTGCCGTTTGACTTCCTGGGCATTCCTCGTCTTCATTTCTCGACTTCTCGGAAATAATTCCGTCATATGTTGACTTCCTGGGCATATCTGTCATTTTTACTTTTCGGAATATATTTGACATTTCTTGACTTTTCGAAGATAGTCGCGTCACTTCTTGACTTCTCGTGCATATCTGTCATTTCTTGATTTTTTCGGAGATAGCCCCGTCACTTTTTGACTTGTTGGGCTTATATGTCATTTCTTGATTTTTCGGAGATAGCCCCGTCACTTATTGACTTATTGGGCTTATCTGCCATTTCTTGATTTTCCGGAGATAGCCCCGTCACTTCTTGACTTATTGGACATATCTGTCATTTCTTGACTTGTCAATGCTTATTTGCAATTTCACCCATTTCTGAGTTTCCGGACATGATAGTTCTTGGCCATGAAAAGTATATATGGACTTGGATGGGTAGTCATAAGCCGAACTCAGGAGAGCGCACACCGCTTTAGGGAAGGTGTGTGGTCCCGCTCCACTGAGTCGTGCAAACGGCCTAAACCAGAACAAGAACATTATTTGGTGATTTTTGAACAAGCCATGAACTTTGTGCACTTTCTAGACTAAATTGAGGACTTTCATGCAACTTTCCCACAAATGGAGATATTTATGTAATTTTCTGATATTTCAGGTTTTTCTACACTTTTTCCACCGTCGGCGATATTTTTGTAATTTTCCACTATGGGAGAGGGTGTTTATGCAATTTTTACACCATCAGGAGTATTTCTACAATTTTTCCATCATCGGCGGCATTTCTACAATTTTTCCCACCACTGGGGGTATTTCTGAAAATGTCCGTCATCGGAGGTATTTCTGCAATTTTTCTTCTATCAGGGGCATTTCTATAATTTTTCCGTCATCGGGGATATTTATGTAATTTTTCCACCGCCGAGGGTATTTTTACAATTTTCCCACCATCGAGGGCATTTCTGCAATTGTCCCACTATCGTAGGTATTTCTACAATTTTTCCCACCACCGGGGGTATTTATGTAATTTTTCTATCATGGGGGGGGATTTCTACAATTTTTCCGCCATCGAGGGCATTTCTATAATTTTCTCACCATCGGGGGTATTTCTGAAATTGTTCCGCTATCGTGGGTATTTCTATAATTTTTTTCCACTACCGGGGGATATTTCTATAAATTTCTCGTCATGGGGAGACATTTCTGTAATTTTCTCGCCATCGGGGGTATTACTACAATTTTTTCACCATAGGGGGTGTTTCAGTAATTTTTTCGTCATCGGGGATATTTCTACAATTTTCCCCAAAGTTTGTAGAATCTTGAACATTTCTATAATTTTCCACAAAATTTTCAAAACCTTAGACATTTCTGTAAGGTTCTAACACTTGCATTCATTTTTGTTCAATTTGCTTGAATGCATCTTCATTTTATTTTTCCTCCCCCTTTCATTCTGATTTTTCTTTCTATGTACATCGCATGAGTTTTGATTTTCCTTTCGATGTACATCATAGGAGTTTTGAGTTTTTTTTTATTTTTTTCCTTCCCACATATAGTACATGGATTTTTGAGACAAATCTCTTAGGATCACCACTCCCAAAGGAGGGGGGGGGGGCTTTTTTGTGGTGATCATACCCCTCTTGCTGCTGCCTAAGTCAGCCTGTGCAGGAGCTCCTCATGGAGTTCCATCTCTTGCTGCCTACTTCGTTGGAGTTTCATTGGAGTTATCTTCTTCTGCTGTTGTTGCTCTCCCTCCTTCTTGGCCAACCACACCCTTTTATAGATGTTAGGGAGTGGACCGGAGGTGGGGTCTTGGAAGAACCCCCTCCGGTGGAAGCTCAATAGGTAGGCCCCCCTTCTCCCCCCTTCTTTTCTTTTCTCTTCTTTTTTCTTTCTTTTTTTTTGCTGCAGATGAAAGAGGGACCGGAGGGGGTCCCTCTCCGATAGGTTGGCACCGGAGGGGCCTCCCTCCGGTGGTGCAGTGACTAGAGGGGGTGTCCCTTCGGTCTGTCATGACCAGAGGGGGTCTCCTCTGATCTGCACAACCTGAGGGGGGCTCCCTCCTGTGCACACAACCGGAGGGACCCCCCCTCCGATGCTTGTGCAACCGGAGGGACCCCCCCTTCGGTGTTGGCTGATCGCAGGGGGTCCCCTCCGGTGCCCCTACGTGTTTGAGAGAGGGAGAGAGGGCGGAGGGGGGGTGCTCTTGCAACCTCCTTCCTTTTTTTCCTTTTTCTTTTTTTGTTATCTCTTTTTCTTTTTAAAATCAGGGTTCAACAAATGTCCCCCACGAGACATCCGTCGGAGCGAAAGGTGACAGTCGGCGGCTTGTGCATTTGGCACTTTCGTTGCTCTCCTCAATCTTCATGACATGGCAGAGAATATTGTTAGATTCGTTCTTTTCCCCTGGATCCTGATGACATGATGGAGAATTCGGTTGAAGGTGACGACAGTTCGGGAGTGGAACTTAAAGACATTATACATTGCTCTAGAGCTCCATTATTGCATTGTGTTATCACCAATTCTGCACAGTGTTTGTCATTGTAGTTTGGGTCGACGTTAATTTATTAGGCACTTTGCGTCGAGCTATCTGGCTTCTACTGTCTATTTGGTTGAATCAAATATTTCTGAACTCGGTAGTCCCTAGGAGAGAACTTAGGAGAGCGCACACCACTCCAGGGAAGTGGCATGAACCCGCTCCACCAAGTAGACCCTAAGGCAGAGTTTCATCACAAAATGCATCAGCAAAATTTTTTTTTAGACAGAAATTCTTTTGTTCTTCATCTCCTCCTTTTTTCGTTGCATCTATTGCATGGATTTCCCCGGTACATCAACGGGTTTTTGAACACCAGGGTCTTTTGTTGCTCTCTTCCTTGGACTTGTCTTCCCTGACTTTGCTTGGAGCTTGGTTTGGAGTTCTTTGCCTGGGTTTTGCCTTTCTGGCTTTGCCCATAATTTGGTCTTGAGTGCTTCTTTTGAGTCAGAGGACTCATTGAGTAAGCATTTACAGTTGCTTGAGTTATATCTTTCATGTCAATATTGCTTGTATGATTTGAACTTGTTTGTATACAAATGTCTTTTTTTGCAGGTTCTGTTGAAGGGATCCTTCCAGACATAGATGGCAGTGTCAGTTTCGGAGTCGGTTTCGGTTTATGTCTAAAATCAATTAAATTATTATTTTTTGCCAAAGTGCAAGGTTTTGGTTTCGGCCCGATTTCGGCCGGGTAGTATCGGATCGTTTCTGTCGAAAATTGCCATCCATGCTTCCAGATCTGTCATGTCAGGGTACGGAAATCAATATTCTAATCTTTAATTTCCATATCAACTTGTAAAACTTGAGATTTCTTGTATACTGATGATTTTCCTTTTTTGATGTGTAGATTTTTTCTGAACTGTCACATCAAGTCCATGTATTGGGAGAATTTTAGAGCTTCCACATCTTCAAATTTGAGTGACCTAATGCTCTCACAGATGCAATCCTTTGCTTTGGGGACTTCGCTTTATTAGGAGTATTTTCCTTCCATTGGAGTTATGTAGGACGACTTCGTGAAGCATAATTAGAACAAGTGCACCCAAGAGACGTTAAGCTTTGCACTTGATGTGCATTCTTTCGTTTACTTGCAGCTATCCGAGGGCTTGTCTCGGGACTCATGTTGTATGTTCTTTCATTTATTTGCAATCATCCTGAGGACTTGTTTCAGGCACTTGACATGATTTCATGAATGCAAGAGAATTTGCTTCCTTCATTGGATTTGTAGTCTTTCTTTTCTTTCTTCTTTTCTTTAGTGGGAGGGCCTTCCCCGATAGAGTCCCCCGAGGCACTGAAGGGAGTTGAGAGTGCAGCTTCGTCGTCGGAGTTTGATGCACTTGCCAGCTTGCCAAATGTGGAGGCTCCTTTAAAGGTGCCTATCTTGGCGATTGCTTCAGCTGACGAAAATTCGGCTGTTGAAGATTTTTTTTCCTTAGTTTTCGGTGGATTAGTCACCTCCAAGTGCAGATGTTAACACTAGAGGGACGTTCTTCATGAAGTACGTCCTTACCTATTTTGCAAGTGATTTCATTGTTTTTTTCCTTCTGAAACACTTGTGGTGTCGGTGGGATGGAAAAAGTTTAAGACGTCACGAGAATAATTTGAATGGTGTTTATGGTTTGAACTTTAAGTTGGCAGACCTTCATGGTTTGGAAGCCAAGGATTTAATGTTTGGGTTTCAAATGGCTGACCTTGGCGGTTTGGAGGCCAACTGTTAGATTTTGGATTTGAGATTTGGATTTGGGGCTGACCAGTCATGGTTTAGGAGTTAGGAATTGAATTTTTGCATTTGGGTTGACAAGACATGGTTTAGGAGCTAGAATTGAATTTTTGCATTTGGGTTGACAAGACATGGTTTAGGAGCTAGAATTGAATTTTTGCATTTGGGGTTGACCATACATGGTTTAGGAGGCGGAAATTGAGTTTTTACATTTGGGGCTGACCACTCATAGTTTAAGAGCCAGAAATTGAGTTTTTGCATTTGGGGCTGATCACTCAGGATTTAGGAGCCAGAGATTGAGTTTTTGCATTTGGGGTTGACCACTCAGGGTTTAGGAGCCGGAAATTGAGTTATTGAGTTTTTGTATTTGGGGCTGATCACTCAGGGTTTAGGAGCTGAAAATTGAGTTTTTGCATTTGGGGCTGACCACTCATGGTTTATGAGCCGGAAATTGAGTTTTTGCATTTGGGGTTGACCACTCAGGGTTTATGAGCCGAAAATTGAGTTTTTGCATTTGGAGTTGACCACTCATGGTTTCAGAGCCGAAAATTGAGTTTTTCCCTTTGGGGCTGACCACTCAGGGTTTAGGAGTCAGAAATTGAGTTTTTCCATTTGAGGCCGACCACTCAGGGTTTAGGAGCCAGAAATTGAGTTTTTCCATTTGAGGCCGACCACTCAGGGTTTAGGAGCCAGAAATTGGAACTTGGATTTAGGATTTGGGGGCTGACCACTGAGTGGTTTAGGAGCCGGAATTTGGAACTTGGATTTAGGATTTGGGGCCGAAATTTGGAACTTGGGTTTACTGCAGTGGGACAAATGACATATCCAGAAGGATCGGATAGTCAGAACTCATTGACTCTCATGATTTTGGGAGTCGACTGGGAATTTCAGCTAGTTGACCTTTGTGGCTTTTAACCAGAGAGTTAGACCCGAGTCGGCTGACCCTTTGCGATTTTATAGATGAGAGACTTGAATTTTGAGAATTTGGGGTGGACTTTTTGAATTGGTAGTCTAAAAAGGACATGCAAGTCAAGACCACAAGTAAATTAACTGGAATTGACAGCCTAAAAGGGACATGCAAGTCAAAACAAAAAATTGAAATTTGGTGGGATTGATGGCCCAAAAGGACTTGTAAGTCAAGACCAAAAATTAAAATTTGGTGGAATTGACGATCCAAAAGGACTTGTAGGTCAAAATCAAAAGTCGAAATATAGGTAGAGTTGACAGTCTCAAATGACACCTGGTCAACACTATAGATGAAATTCAGTATCGAGATATGCTTGCCTCGAATGGGATAAAAACCATAGAAAAAGAGACGTCCATAGTGACGTCTCATGACGATGAATAATAATAGTTTTTTTCCTTCATTTTCCCTTCATTTTTGTTATTATTTTTCTCTTCTTTTTCTTTTTTTTCTTTCTGTTTTCTTTTGATCCCTCTCTTCTCTCTCTCTCTCTCCTTTTTTATCTCTTTTTTCCTTTCTTTTATTTTTTTTTTCCTCTCTTTTTTTTTGTGTGTTTGATTCTCTGTGATGTAAAGAAACTTGTGGACCCCCGGACCCTTCCTCTTGAGATAGATGGGGGATCATTGGTTTTGTAGATGTGGCTAATTCACTTACAATGTGAAACTAGCAGTTAGGAATTGGGTGACGTAGCGCATAAGTTAAGTGTTGGAACTAGGGTTGAATTCAACTGCCCTTGGTGGTTTAGGGGCTAAGGATTAGAGTTGTGGTTAAGTTTTGAAGCCAAAGCGTAGGAGCGAAGTTGAGCATGCCAACCTTTATGGTTTGGAAGCCAAGAAACTTGGGTTTTAGGCTTGGGTTGGCTGACTTTTGTGGTTTGAAGGCCGATGATTGAAATTGGGGTTGGCTGACCCTTGTGGTTTGGAAGGCAAAGATTGGAGTTGGGATTTAGAATTTGTGCTGGCTGACCTTGATGGTTTGGGGACCAAGGATTGCGTTTAGGGCTTGGCTGACCTTTGTGGTTTAGAAGCCAAGGATTGGAATTGGAATTTAACATTTGCGGTGGCTGTCCTCGATGGTTTGTAGCCAATGGTTGAAATTTGGGTGGGTTATTCTGGAACTTCAGACTTGTGATTTGATAGTTTTGACGATGTGTTCATCACGGTGGGACAAAGCCATCGGACAAAGGATGTTTAAGATGGTGGTCCATAATGACGATGCGTTCCTCATTTTCCTTCTTTTTTCTTCCCTTTTTTTCACATTATTAACTTCATCGCAATTTCGCGTTTTCACCGAAGTTGGCCCCCTTTAACTTTTTCCAGTGCGCCCTTTCGGATTTTCAAACTAAGGGGTTACTCATTTTTGCTTGAAGCGCCCTTTCGAGTTTTCACTGCAGTCGGGTTTTATGACCTTTTTACTTTTAGGCAACCAACAAGTTGGATGCCTAAGCCCGTCGGGGCACCTCTATTTTAAGTCCTATTTTTTTTGGCTACTGTCGTCGTTGCTGCTGCTGCTACTGTTGTTGTTGTTTGTTTACTACTTGTTACTGTTGCTCTTTGTTGCTTGCTACGTGTTGCTTGCCTATTGTTGCCCATCGTTGCTTGCTTGTTACTAGTTGCTGGTTGTTGTAGCTGCTTATAGCTGTTGGGACAAAATGTCTAGATTTTCATTGACCCTCTATCATAAGGAAGATGTGGGGCCAATGACTTGTAAGCTCGTGGCCTCTTAGCTTGAAAAGGGCTTGAAGATGAAGTTTAGGTTTTGGAATGGTAACTGACCCCAAAAGGGGTTTAGGCACCAGGAGTTTGGTTTTCTTTTTTTGCTGACTCAAAAAAGTTTGGGCAACAAAGATTTGGTTTTATTTTGTGGTTGCTGACCTGGAAGGGATTTTGAACCAATGTTTTGAGTTTTGTGTTTTTTTTTTTTGGTGATCCAAGGAAGGCTTGGGTAATCAAAGAGTTGGTTTTGATGGTGGTTGACCCGAAGGGGTTTTGAACCAAGGAGTTGGGTTTCGTTTTGGGTGGTTATTGACCCAAAAGGGGTTTCAAACCGAGGATTTGGGTTTTGATGCTCTTTTTTTCTTTTGAGTGAATGGCCGCTTTTCCCTTTCGAACCACGGTAGGAGAGGATTTTCGAGTGGAGGATAACCACGATGATGATTCATGATGATTGTTGAAAATATATTTTATTTATTTATTCACCTTATCAACCTTGACGCCCTTTTGGGTTTTCGCTGAAGCTAGCCCCCGTTAGCTTTGTATGACGCGCCTTTTCAGGTTTTCACGCTGAGGGGTTACTCAATTTTATCTGAGGCGCCCTTTCGAGTTTCGAGTTTTCACCTCAGTCGAATTTCTTTGACCTTTTTACCCTCAACCACCCTAGTGGAGGGAATGGTTAAGTCCACCAGGGCACCTCTATTTTAAGTCCTTATTTTTTATTTTTTTTGGAAGAAGAACGAGTTTCGATAAAGGTGAACTCGTCACAATGGGTAGTGTATGATAACCCGAGTTGCTGTTGCTTTTGTTCGGCCATGGGGGTGGCATGGATTATAGATGCATGGGAGTTCAATGCCATGGAACCGACGACGGTATGTTCATGGATGGTTTTTGACCCTGAGAGGTGTGAGACCCAGAGATTGAATGTTTGGTGGTCACCAGCGGTTTAAGACCAAAGCTCCCTTTTTTGTGGTTGCAAGTTTTGGAGAGCATAGAGCAAAAGGATTGAACGTTTTGAGGTTTCTAACCCGAAAGGGGTTTGGAACAAAAGGTTTTTTTTGTGGCTACGAGCCCTGGAGGACATGGAACTAAAGGATTGGATTTTAATGGTTGCAAACTCGAAAGGGGTTTGGAACCAAGGTTCGATTTTCGCAGCTGCGGGCCTTTGATGGTGGATGGGTTTGGGTAGGTCTTGACCATAGAAAATATGGCGCTAGTGGGCTTTTAAGGTGTAGAGGTGGAAACGAGTGACTTTTGGTATGGGAGCTTTTTTTTTGGTTCCCTGAAAGGGGGTGGGGTCAGGGAAGTAAAGATTGGTTCCTTTCTTTCTTTTTTTTTTTACATTACCAACTTCACTGTCCTTTCGGGTTTTCGCCGAAGTTGACCTCTTTTAGCTTTTTCCAGTATGTCTTTTCGAGTCTTCAGACCGAGAGGTAACCCATTTTTGCCTGAGGTGTCTTTTCGGATTTTCATCTAAACCGGGTTTAAGGCCTTCTTGCCCTCAACCACCCCTGTGGAGGGAATGGTTAAGTCCGTCGGGACACCTCTATTTTAAGCCATATATATATTTTTTGAACTCTGAACTGGAGCTTTGACAAAGTGATGATCCAGCTGAGGTGGATCATGTAAGAGATGCAGCTTCAGCTTCACACGCTTTTCATTGAGTGGAAAGAAGGATTGCTCCCTCTTATGCAATTCTTGGCAGAGGGATTTCCTTTTCTAGGGATTTCTATGGCAGCCGCCTATTCAACTTTGCTCCTTTAAGTTTCTCTTCAAACGCTTCTTTTTTTATTTTTTCTCCTCCTCAACCTGCGCTTCATTTCAAGAGGACTTACTGTCTGACGGCCGATTTGGGTGGAATCCCCCCACCCCGAGTTGAAATTTTCGCTTTCAGCTTCTGTATGGAAGGGTCTGGGCCAATAGTGCTCCTCTCTTTCTTTTTCTCTTTCTTTCTTCCTCTTTTCTTTTTTTTTCTTCTTTCTTTGGGATAAAGTTTGGTGGGGAATTTTTCAGCTTCCCTATGGGGGGAGAGAGGTTGACACCCGAAATTGGTTTGGTGCCAGAGGTACAGGTTTAGGCCTGAAGCTAGCTTTGTGTACCGAAGAATGAGCTTAATTGCAAAGAATGGCTTAGAGCCCGAAGTGGATCAAGACCGAAAATTGGCGGATCAAGAAATAAGTTAGTGTTCAACACCGATTTGGTGACAAAACATGGGTTGGATCCCATGCATAGATGGCTTGATGTCAGACAGACATGTTTGGAGCCTTAAGAGGTTCGAAAACTCAAGGTTTTGGGGTAGACTCCACTAACGTGGTGTTGAAATTGGAAAGGGAAAAGATAAAGGTCCAATCTGCCTTCTTGGCTTTGCCTGTGGTTTTACTTCGTCTTTTTTTTCCCTTCGGGCTTGTATTTCTGGCTTCGCTTAGTGCTTTGCTTGGAGCCTTCTTCCTTGGACTGGCCTTTCTGGCTTTGTCTGGGACTTGGCTTAGAGTCTTCTGCATTGGACATCTGATTGAGCTCTTGCTTGTCGGAGTTACCTTGCTCGAAATCTCGCTTGAGACTTTGTTCGGAGCTTTATTTAGTGCTTTGCCCCTACCTTTTCTTGGAGTTTTCTTCGCCAGACACGCCCTTTCGACTTTCTGAGATGGCGGCCTGGTTCTTTAGCAATTTTTTTCTTCTTTTTTCGTTTCTATTCTTCTTTTTCTCGCCTCGTGTTATGTCTTGAGGGAAAGGAGAACCTATTTTGGGGCTGGTTGGAACATTCCCCAAGGGTTGAAATTCTTGCCTAGGGGTCTTGCCTTAGAAAACTTAGAGTCTTCGAGGTATCTCTAACCCAATGGACCTTTTGTTGCTACACTTGTACAATTTGTGTTGTTTCATTGCTGTTGACCTTTCTTGACAATTTCTTTGTCAGGATTGACTTTTTGTATCTTTGGATCAACCGCCTTCGTGGGATGATGTGCCCAGGCATGGTGTTTGAAGAAACAAGGAATGCCTCATGTCTGCTACTGTGAGCGATTTTGGGTCATGTTTTATCTTTTTCATCCGAGGCTCTGGACTCGAGCGAGTGAGCGCCCCTAGCCGGTTCAGATTGCTTCTGAAGACTGAAGGACTTTATTAGACCCCTTTTTCTTTTGCCCCCAATGATGGAGGGTTCAGGGATCTTGGATAGTCGGTTTCTTGGCTCGCCGTTAGGATGGCGACTGGGCAAATTGAACTACCCTAACCTTTTTGATTGCTCGAGCCTCCTCCTTGGTGACCCATATTTGTTTAAAACAAAGTTGCTACACAGAATCGCCCCCTCGCTTGGGCTTAAGAGCTTTGGCTTTCTGCCGACACAACCCTTCTTCTTTTTCACGTGAGACTTAGATGCCAGCTTCTTTCATTTCCGCCTTAACTTGTAGACGACAATAGGATTGCCCCCTCTTGCTTAGGCTTTAGAGGCTTTGGCGCTTTCCACTGGTGCGCTGGTTTGGAAAAAGAAGCTTAGACGCTGGCTTCGAACAACACAAGCCCTTTGCAAAAATAATCCCTCTCTTGGATCAAGCCCGTCTTAGGGCCGATCGCAATATCATCCAACATATGAAATGATTCCCAACCACCATTACTGTTTGGGAGGCCATCACTTGGAGTAAAGAGTTAAGGGAAGCTCTCATAAATGTACTCCAAAAATCAGAGGTCTATGAGGCTCATGCAGCTGAGTTTCAAGCTCAAGCCTATGAGGCATTCATAGCAAGCGTCACCTTCTCAAATAAAGACATGCTGTTATCTTCCCCATGCCACAACCGTCCTCTATACATGCAGGGGAAGGTCAATGGCCATGAATTAAATTGAGGTGGACCCTGGGACGTTCATCAATATAAAGCCGCTTAAGACTTTCAAGTCTTTATATTGTGTGCCTTATTTGCAAAGGGTGAATGATGTGAAGAATTTAGGGTTCAACCAAAATTTAGAAAGTGCTCTTGGCAAGCTAGACGTGGAGTTAGACTATGGACAACTTCGTCACTAGAGTTACATTCTACATTTTCAACTCCAATACGTCCTATAAAACTCTACTGGGGAGATCCTGGTTGCATGAAAATTGGCTCATCCCTTCAACTCTCCACCAGTGCATCAAGTACGCAAAAGGTGGAGAGCAACATATGGTCTTCACTGACCGAGCTCTGTTTTCAAACGAATGCAACCTCACGGATGCCCAATTACATTTTGCGGAACCCACCATCGAGCCTCCCAGCAGGATAAGGGACAAAGGAAAGTAAATGGTCGTTCCAGGAGGGGAAGAAGAAGAAGAAAAGGAGGAGCTCTTTGTAGTAAATGAGGATCTTGTCAAGCTACATAGGCTGAATCTCCAGGCCAGCACCGCCAATGCTAAATCATTTCGTCCAGAAAGACGTGAGATTAATTTTGAAGTCAATCTTATTAGTCGAGCCATCGACAAAAGCATCTCGCTGTCTCTTGCATGCACGCAGTTTCCCTTTCAAAGGGAGGAACGCTAAGTCGAGCAACTGAAGACGTTCATCGTCACATATCAAAGGAAGGCAAATAAGGAAAAGAACAAAGCCGTCAAGCCAATCATCTTCTATAAGAGAGATTTGGTTCCTTGAGAGCCCCCTGATGACAACTTTGGCTGGAGTGTGGTGCCCAAGAACCCTTCTGAATTCGTTCGAGAAATGGACGACATGTGCAAACATATCAAAGAAATGTGTTGGAAATAGAACATTCCACAAATACTGGAAACCTCTCTGTGCGGCTACTTCCAGTGGTTATGGAATCCATCACAAGTCCGGGGGTAGTCTCCCTTCTCTAAAAAAGACACAAGAGGGCTTGGTTATGACCAAGAGGTAGATTTTAAAGTCTACTATGTTGTCAACACTATAGGGTTGTTACCCTCTTCTAGCAGCTCAAACTCTGGGGAGGAACCCATTGTCCCCACAAATGAACAACAAGGGGAAGAGGCGCTTGAATGCCATGACGAATAGACATGGTCGTCCATTATCAATAATCTTGAATATTATGATGTCCATGTGTGGACACCAAGAATTGCACAACCAGATGCCCCGCTCGGCCCCGCGTCAACAACGGCGCTGAAGTGAAGAGGCCCTCGAGAGACGGGTCGCCCGGACTCCCCAAATATGCACGCCGCCGTGAAGCCGTCCCCGGAGTCACGACAGTAAAGAGAAATCAACCACCAAGAGTCCCACAATCCCTGGGCCTCGAAGAAAATTAAATGTGCCACAGTTCGTGCTAACAACCGGCTCAAAAGCACGCCCATTAGGCCCTTCAGCGGCGTGCCCAAATGGGCCTTCAGCGGCACGCCCAAACGGGCTTCAGCGGCACGCCCAATGGCCTTCAGCGGCACGCCCCAATGGGCCTTCAGCGGCACGCCCAATGGCCTTCAGCGGCACGCCCCAATGGGCTCCAGCAGCACGCCCTCAGCAGGCTTCAGCGGCACGCCCTCAGCAGGCCTCAGCGGCACGCCCTTTAGGGGCTTCAACGGCACGCCGTTTTGGCTCCTCCACGGCACGCCTTTTCAACTCTCCAGCGGCACAGCGGTGAAGCTTTTCAACGTTAATGCGACGTGAAGCCCATGCCCTATACATCCTTGGCGCGCAGTGCAGCCGTCTGAGGTGGCAGCTGATCGTTGGGCCACATAGCCTACCCCACTGACGCCCAGGACGGGGCAGGTCAACCGCCATCATCACAAGCCATTTCTGGCCTTCGATGGCCGTGGCCAAAGCCCCGGCTGCTGGGGAGTATAAAAGACTCCCGTTTTCGACAGAAGAAAAGGCATCCACACAGACGGACACACAGAGGAAGAAGAGAAGAGAAGAAGAGAAGAAGAGAAGAAGAGGAAGGGAAGAAGAAGAGGAGGGGAGGCTCTGCCTCCCCCTCCTGCTACTCCGTTCGCCCATCACCGCCGTCCGTGCGAAGAGAAAGAGGAAGAAGAGAAGAGAAGAAGAGAAGAAGAGAAGAAGAGAAGAAGAGGAAGGGAAGAAGAAGAGGAGGGGAGGCTCTGCCTCCCCCTCCTGCTACTCCGTTCGCCCATCACCGCCGTCCGTGCGAAGAGAAAGAGGAAGAAGATAGAAGAGAAGAAGAGAAACAAGAGTAAGAGAGAGAGAGCTTGTTGTATTGGGGGAGAGGGTTGGGAACGGTAGCCCATGTCTTGGGCCCCAATGCTTTCTTCCGTTTTGTATTCCATCCCTCCTCTCGTTCTCCATCTTGGATTCTTTTCCTTTTGTCCATGGCCTCGTCTTGGGCATTTCTTCTGTAATGTGCATATGGGGCTTTGGCCTTTGGCTCCTCATAAATGAAAAAATCACCCTCTTTGGGGTTTCTCTATGAGCTTTATTGGCTTGCGCTAGCTCTCACGGTTTCTTTATGGGCTTGTTCGTTTTCCCTCCGTCTCCCCCATTTCTCCGGTGTTCTTGGGGTCTTCATGTCGATATGATCTCTCCTGTGAGCTTTGGCCTCATGAATCCTTAAAGCCCCCACATGGCCTTCCGTTGTGCTCACTGGCCTAGGGGAGGGGGAAGACCCTTACCCTCTCTCCGAATACCCAGTAACCAAGTGGCCAACCCCCGGCCTTGAATCCCCTTTCCCTTCTTTTTTGAACGACTTCCAAGGTCCCCCCCCCCAGTTTACTTACACACTCTGTTTGGCCCCTCCAGCGATGCGCCTTTCCGGCACTTGGCCGACACACCCAATTAGCCATTGGCCGGCACGCTTGCAGCCCTTGGCCCTCAGCGGTACGCCTAGATTGGCCTTCAGCGGCACGCTACCCCCATGGCCTTCAGCGGCACGCTACCCCTATGGCCTTCAGCGACACACCCTTCATTCCCTCAGCAGCCCCCTTCTTGGCCTCGTCCCCGGGGCCTTCCCTTCACGTTTTCCGAGGTCCCGTAAAGGTGTTGCTCCCCCCCGGGGGGCCCACCTCCAGTTGTCGGGTTCCGCCACTCCATGTGGGCGCGTTCCCTTTATCTCCCCTACGCCCCGGGTCAAGGGGAGATGTTGCCGAATTTTTGTGAGAAATTAATAAACAATTAAAAAAGACAAAAGGAAGCAACAAACAAATGAAAAGAACCACAACAAAATGCTTTAACCAATGTGAAGGACAATGCAATCAATTCAAAGAGAACCAGACCGAACAACAACTAAACAACTTGAACGCTCGTCCTCATGGGAGAAAGAACGGAAAATTGATCAAGAGAAGAAAAGAAGAAACACATGCACACTTAATAAAAATCAGAAAAGAAGAAAAGAAAAGCCTTAAAAAAATGAGAGGGAGAGTGGGTCTTCAACGGTATACCTTCCCAGCCCTTCAGCGGCACAGCCCCAGGCCCTTCAGCGGCACACTCCTGGCCCCTTCGCCGGCACGCCTGCCGCGCCCTTCACCGGCACGCCCCCTTGGCCTTCGCCGGCACACTCCCCGTCGCCTTCACCGGCACGCCCCATCCCGCCTTCACCGGCACACTCCCAGCAGCCTTCAACGGCACGTCCCCCCCGCCGCCCTTCGCCGGCACACCTGCCTCAGCCCTTCGCCGGCACACCCGCCTCAGCCCTTCGCCGGTACACCTCCCCCAGCCCATCCTCCAGCGGTACACCCTCTTTCAGCGGTACGCCTTTCTCTTAGCCCTCTAGCGGGCCCATTCTCTCTCCAGAAAATACGAGTAATAATAATAATAATCATCATGATAATAAATAATAATAAATTCAAAAAAATGAATAAATAAATAAGAATGATAAAGAAATAGGCGATAATAATAATAAGATTAAAGGAAGTAATAATGACGATAAATGGACAAATAAATGGTAACCAAAATAAATAAATAATAATAACAAGTTTAATGAAACACGACAAGCAAACGAACGATAATAAAACGAACAAAAATAATAACAACCCTAACAATAATAATAATAAATGAATAAATCACAAAAAAATAAATAAATAAATAACAATAACGAACTCACTCAAAGGTATACATAAATCAACAAATAATAATAGTGAAATTTTAAATAACAATAAAACAATGAGACCCACATTGCAACCCCATCTCTCCTGTGGCCCGATACTCAGGGAACAATCATGTCGCCCTTCCAGGTTGGGCCTGAGTCTTGGGAATTATCCCGAAGTGGCCACGACCCGACCTCGCCTCGGGCCGACATTCCGATTAGACCGGATTTGTTTCTCTGGCCGGATCCCCTCCGAGCCCCTACTAAAATTGCTGCACGTTCGGCAGACATTTGAATGGGTTCACCTTGATTCCCGCCGCGTTTCTATTACGGACCTGCGTTCGAACATGAAAAGGCCCGCGAGCGACCTGCATAGCCGGGGGCTCCTACCCCGATATGGTTGTGAGCCGGCATTGCTCCGGGCCAATAGCTCATCAATTCCGGAGTTGTTCCAACGGGATTCGCTCCCGCTCTTTCATTGAAATTACCGTAAACTCGGCACACATTTGTACGGGGCTGTTTCCGCCCGCGTCGCACTCTCGACATGGGCCCCTGCCCGAACATGAAAAGGTCCGCAAGCGACCGACAGAATCGGAATAGAACGAGACGGCTCTTGCCACCCCTGGACTTCTCCCATGGGAATATCAATAAGACCTCCGTGGGCCATACTTAGACCTCGGACCCGTCCCGATCATGGTCATCGTCTGGCTCATACCCTCGGTCTACAGCCCGCTCCTTTCGAACACGTTTTCAGCTCTGAAGTCCAGTCCCGAGACTTTTCCCTGTTGCCCTCCGACACTAGAAATATTAACGCTGTCCACGCGAGCCCCGTTTGGATCACGGGAGGCGCCCCCGACATGGTCCTGACTCGATCTCGCACCGGGCCAATAGATTCACAGGTTTCCCGGATATAATAGCAGAGATTCAACCGAACATTTTCAGTGTCCTGGAATAATAAAACTTGCCATGTCCCGGCGCATATACATTCTCGGTCTTTTCGCGACGATTACAATACTCTCGAGCCGGACTCCCGTCCGAATATTAAACGGTCTCCCGGATGACCGACACGTTTCGAACGCCCGCTTCTCCGGGACACAAGGCTCTTCAGCCAATTCAAGGGATACTCCCGCGTCGCCCTTTGGCACCGGAAATATTAATGATGCTCATGCAAGTCTTGTTACGACCGCGGGGGGCCCACCGCAGTATGGTCGCAGCCTGCTCTTGCACCGGGCCAACAGGTTCACCGGTTTCCGACCGATCTAACCAAGGTTTAACCGAACATCTTTCGTTCTTCCGAACAATAAACTTGCCATACCTTGGCATACACAAGCTCCGGTCTTCCCGCGACGATCGCGCTTTTCCCGAGACGGACACTCGTCCGAACATTAAATGGTCAGCACATGACCGACATGATCTCAAGTGGTTTTCTTCTCGCCCTTGCGCGGGGACTTCGATACCCCCTAATAGACCTTTTATACAATCAATCTCTTGGCCATGAGGCCCTGAATCTCGGCGATTAATCAAGGGTGTTCCCTCGTATGGGGGATGTAAATGACGTCGTGACCTTTACGGCGCGGCGGGTTTTGGTCCCGACACGAACCACACAATCGTCTGACGAAGTCAGATCGAGCGCACCATGGGCTCTTCGGAGCCCGAATAAATTGTCACCTCGGTGACTGGCACGCCCACGCACTCAATAAAACGAATAAACCAACGAGAGAATAACAAGTGAAAAAAAGTGCGTCCACAATTCTGGCACGCCCGGTGGGACCAAACCACCCTTCATCTCTTCGCCGGGATTCAAGGCCTCATGGCCCCCTAATAAATGATGTTTGCCTGCTTTGATGAATTGCAGGTGCTGTCTTCGCCAACCCTATGGGGAGGAAATCCAGACTCGATGCAGCTGCCTTCGCGGCCTCGAGGACGCTGCTTCGAAGCATATGCAGCTTCCAGGAATCATGGGGGCTGTTATAAAAAAAAAAGAAAAGGAGAAGAGAAAGAGAAGAGAAGGGAGGGGAAATCAAACCCCCTTTGTTCAAGAAGAAAGAGAAGAAAAGAAGAAAAGAAGAAGAGAAGAAGAAAAAAGGGGAGAAAAGAAAAAGAAGAGAAAGAATTGACAAGAGAGGGTTGCACGGCCACGTCCATCGAGACTCGTGCTAAACAAAGATTACCACTGCGGGGTTGATGCGGTGGAGCGAACCACTCATCCCCTTTCTGAGGGGGTGAGCGCTCTCCTGCACCTCCGCCCTGGTCAATCATATAAAAAGAAGAGAAAAAAAAAGAGAAAAAAAAAAGAAAAGAAAAAAAAAGAGAAGAAGAAAGAAAGAAAGAAGAAAAGTTGGCCAGCATCGCCGACCAAGAGAACAAGAAGAAGGACGGCATCCAGCCCGACTCTACGAGGCCGCGGTGCTCTGACCCGGCCCGTTCCTCCTCCCTGCTGCCTCTATCCGGCATAAGACGGCCCCTTGGCTGGCTGTTAAAAGACCCAACAAGCCGCAACTGTAGCTTGAAGAACTGCTGCTTGCTGTGCGGAATGCTTTATAGCAATGAGGCCGAGCACGGCCACCATCCCCGAAGAGAGCATGCACATACCCCGCTATGGGGGATAAGAAGAAGAGATATACCCCGCCATGGGGGCATAGGAGGCAAAAGAAGATACACCCCACTCCTGGGGGCACATGAAGAGATTCTATCCCGTCCGGAGGCACAACAGACAACAGAGCTACCCCCCCCCAGCTCAGGGGCCTTCGAAGAAGAGAACATACCCCGGTCCAGGTGCATAGAAGCAGAAGACATACCCCGACTGTGGGGCACATGAAGAGAAACATACCCCGCCTTGGGGGCATAAGAAGCAACATAGTCTCACCCCGATCTAGGGGTATAAAGAGCAAAAGAATACACCACGACTTAAGGGAATATGAAGAGAAGCATACCCCGCTCCGGGGCATAAGAAGCAGAACCCACACCCCGGCTTCGGGGCATTCGAGGAAGAAATATACCCCGGTACGGGGGCATATAAAGCATGCATCCACCTCGTCATGAGGGCATAAGAAGCCAAGACCATACCATGCCACGGGGAATAAGAAGCAAGAATTCGCCCCGACCCGGGGGTACACAAATAAAGAAGCGGACCCCGCTCCAGGGGGCACATAAAGAGAATACGCCCCGCCATGGGGGCACATGAAGAGAATCCACCCCGACTCGGGGGCACATAAGGCGAAGGACTACATCCCATCTTAGGGATATTTGAAGAAGAAACAAACCCCGCCTCGGGGAGCATAAGAAGAGAAGAATCAACCCCGACCTAGGGGCATTCGAAGAAGGAATACATCCCGTCCTCAGGGTCCATGAAGTAACATTTATATATACCCCCTCCCCCCGGGGGGCATCTGAAGCAGAACACCCAATATTCCCCGGCTTAGGGGAGCACGTGAAGAAAGGAATACACCCCGATGCGGGAGCACATAAGCATAAGAAGAAGAGACTACCTCAGCCTGGGGCCATGAGAAGGAGCAGAGTTGCACCCCGGTTTAAGGGGCATATGAAGAGATGTGTACCCCCACCTTGGGGCATGAGAGGCTGAAGAATCAACCCCGGCTCAGGGGTAACTGAAGAGAATTCCACCCCACCCCTGGGGGCACGAGAAGCAAAATACATCCCACTCTGGGGCATATGAAGCCAAGAATCACACCCCCGTCTTTGGGGTATTTGAAGAAGAAGCCCACCTCGCCTCGAGGGCCTAGAAGCAACAGCCACGTCCCGGCTCAGGGGCACATGAAGAGAATCCACCCCGACTCGGGGTTACATGAAGCAACGAAGAATACACCCCGCCTTCGGGGAATCTGAAGAAGAAGCACACACCCCACCAACGGGGGCACACGAGCCGTCGAGAATCCACCCCACTTTGGGGGCACAAGAAGCAGACATTCCCCAACGTGTCGGGGCAGAAGAAGAAGAATCCCCCTCGGGGGCATTTATAAAAAAAAAGAAAGCAAAAGATACACCCGGTGCCCGGCGCACATGAAGAGAAAGGCACCTCCCCCTGGGGGCACAACATGCAACAAAGATATACCCCATTCCCAGGGGCACATGAAGAGAAATACACCCCTGCTCCAGGGGCATATGAGATAAAATTGTACCCCGATTTGGGGGCATTTGAAGCAAAGACTTCACTCCGCCTCAAGGGGGGGGCATAAGAAGCGAAAGATATACCCCACCCCGGGGGCACAAGAAGAAAACACACCCCACCTTGGGGGCGTAAGAAGCCAAGAGATATACCCCGCCACGGGGCAGTAAAGGCAAAATGCATCCCCCATCGGGGGCACATGAAGCAACATACCCCTCGCCTCGGCAGCATATGAGGCCAAGAAGCTACATCCCGGCTCGGGAGCATAAGAAACAAAAGATATGCCCCACGTCTGGGGCATATGAAGCCAAGAAACACACCCCCGTCTCGGGGATATTTGAAGAAGAAGCATACCTCGCCTCGAGGGCCTAGAAGCTATAAAGAACACACCCCGACTCAGGGGCATATGAAGAGAAGTCCACCCCCGTCTCGGGGGTATTTGAAGAAGAAGCATACCTCGCCTCGAGGGCCTAGAAGCTATAAAGAACACGCCCCGACTCAGGGGCATATGAAGAGAAGTCCACCCCCGTCTCGGGGGTATTTGAAGAAGAAGCATACCTCGCCTCGAGGGCCTAGAAGCTATAAAGAACACGCCCCGACTCAGGGGCATATGAAGAGAAGGCCACCCCCGTCTCGGGGATATTTGAAGAAGAAGCATACCTCGCCTCGAGGGCCTAGAAGCTATAAAGAACACGTCCCGACTCAGGGGCATATGAAGAGAAGGCCACCCCCGTCTCGGGGATATTTGAAGAAGAAGCATACCTCGCCTCGAGGGCCTAGAAGCTATAAAGAACACGCCCCGACTCGGGGGCATATGAAGAGAAGTCCACCCCGGCCTAGGGGTAGTTGAAGAAGAAGCATGCCCTGCCAGGGGACATAGAAGCCATAAAGAATACGCTCCGGTTTAGGGGTACTTGAAGAAGCTACATCCCGCCTTGGGAGCATGAGAAGAAAAGAGAATCCACCCCGGCTTAGGGACCTTTGAAGGAGCATACCCCAGGCTCGGAGTCCAGGAAGCAACATGCACCCCCCCCCCCCCCCCCCGGGACATCTGAAGCAGAACAAACAACATCCCCTGGCTTTGGGAATCATATGAAGAGAGGAATACACCCCGATATGGGGGGCACGTAAACAAAGAAGAAGAATTCACCCCGCCTCGGGTGCATAAAAAAAAAAGCAAGAACTGCACCCCGCATCAAAAGCGGTAATACACTCCACTCTGGGGGCACTAGAAGCGAAATACACCCCATGCCGAGGGCATATATAAAAAAAAGGGATACCTCGCTCTGGGGCGTCAGAAGCAGCAATGCGCCCCACCTTGGGGGCATCAAAAGCAACAATACACCCCACCTTGGGAGCACAAGAAGCAAACATCCCCCCAGTGTGTCTGGGAAGAAGAAAAGAATTCACCCCGGCCTGGGGACACTTGAAGAAAGAAGCACATCCCGCCACGGGGGCACATGAAGAGAACCCCTCCCGCCTCGGGAGTATGAGAAAGAGAAGAATACACCCTGGCCTGGGGGCTTTTGAAGAAACAACACACCCCCTCCATGGGAGACAAAGCTGCACCCCGACCCGGGGACACATGCAGAGCGTCCATCCCGCTCAGGGGGCACAAAAATACACTCCGCCCTTGGCACATAAGAAGTAGAGGCACCTACCCCAGCCTGGGGGCAAAAAAATTACACTCTGCCCTTGGCACATAAGAAACATAAACAACATACCCTGCTTCGGGGGCACAGAGGCCGTAAAGAGGTACACCCCGCCTCAGGGGGGGCATAAGAAGCAAGAGATACACCCCGCGCCGGGGACATATGAAGAGAAGCACTCCTCCGCCTTCAGGGGTGGAAAGAGAGCAGAATTCGCCCCCGCTATGGGGGGGGTATAAGAAACAAAAGACACGCCCCGTACCAGGGGCATATTAAGAAGAAACATACCCCGCCTTAGGGGCATATGAAGAAGAAGCATACCTCACCTCGAGGGTCTAGAAGCTATAAAGAACACGCCCCGGCTTAGGGGCATATGAAGAGAAGTCCACCCTGGCTTAGGGGCATATGAAGAAGAAACATACCCCACCTGGGGGCATAGAAGCCGTGAAGAGTATACCCCACCATGGGGGCATTTGAGGAGAGCTACACCCCGCCTCGGGGGCATTAAAAAAAAACACACGCCCTGGTCTGGGGACATAGAAGCCAAAAAATACACCCCGCCTGGGGGCACAGAAGCGAAGAGGTAAAACACACCCCTCAGGGTGGATGCACACCAAATGAAGCTACACCCCAACCCGGGGGCACATTAAGAGAAATACACCCCAACGCGAAAGCATCAATGAGAAGAGAAGAGCAGAACCAAAAGAAGGCACATGAGGCAGACGTGGTCTTCGAGCCCGCCTCATCACAAAGAAGAAGAGAAGAGAAAAAAAAAGAATGGTCACGAGGCGAACATGGTCCTTGCACCCGCCTCTCTATAAAAGAAGAAGAGAAGAAGAAAAAAGAATGGTCACGAGGCGAACATGGTCTCTGCACCCGCCTCTCTATAAAAGAAGAAGAGAAAAAAAAGAGAGTAGAAGAAAAGGAAAAGAAGACACATGAGGCAGACGTGGTCTTCGAGCCCGCCTCATCAAAAAAAAAAAGAGAAGAAAAGACACACTAGGCGAACATGGTCTCTGCACCTGCCTCTCTACAAAAGAAGAAGAAAAAAAAGAGAGTCACGAGGCGAACATGGCCTCTGCACCCGCCTCTCCATAAAAGAAGAAGAGAAAAAAAAGAGAGTCACGAGGCGAACATGGTCTCTGCACCCGCCTCTCTATAAAAGAAGAAGAGAAAAAAAAGAGAGTCACGAGGCGAACATGGTCTCTGCACCCGCCTCTCCATAAAAGAAGAGAAGAAAAGAAAGAAAAGACATGAGGCGAGCATGGTCCTTGCACCTGCCTCTCCATAAAAGAAGAAGAATAGAAGAGAAAGCACCCATGAGGCGAGCATGGTCCTTGCACCTGCCTCTCCACAAAAAAGAATAGAACAAAAGAAGAAGAAAAGACATGAGGCGAACATGGCCCCTGCACCCGCCTCTCTACAAAAGAAGAAAAAAAAAGGATTCATGAGGTGAGTGTGGTCCTTGCACCTGCCTCTCAAAAAAAAAAACAAAACAAAAAAAGAGAAAGAAAGAGTCCCGAGGCAGACGCGGTCTTCGAGCCCGCCGCCCCACACAAAAGAAGAAGAGAAGAAGAGAAAGAAGGGTCACGAGGCAAACTTTTACCTCCGACCTCCAGCCATCCGACAAACAGAAACTAACCAGACCTTCCGCCGACGGGGCGTTAAACCGAATAGACCTTCCGCCGACGGGGCGTTAAACCGAATAGACCTTCCGTCGACGGGGCGTTAAACCGACTAGACCTTCCGCCGACGGGGCGTTAAACCGACTAGACTTTCCGCCGACGGGGCGTTAAATCGAATAGACCTTCCGCCGACGGGGCGTTAAACCGAATAGACCTTCCGCCGACGGGGCGTTAAACCGACTAGACCTTCCGCCGACGGGGCGTTAAACCGAATAGACCTTCCGCCGACGGGGCGTTAAACCGAATAGACCTTCCGCCGACGGGGCGTTAAACTGACTAGACCTTCCGCCGACGGGGCGTTAAACTGAATAGACCTTCCACCGACGGGGCGTTAAACCGACTAGACCTTCCGCCGACGGGGCGTTAAACCGAATAGACCTTCCGCCGACGGGGCGTTAAACCGAATAGACCTTCCGCCGACGGGGCGTTAAACCGAATAGACCTTCCGCCGACGGGGCGTTAAACCGAATAGACCTTCCGCAGACGGGGCGTTAAACCGAATAGACCTTCCGCCGACGGGGCGTTAAACCGACTAGACTTTCCGCCGACGGGGCGTTAAACCGAATAGACCTTCCGCCGACGGGGCGCTAAACCGACTAGACCTTCCGCCGACGGGGCGTTAAACCGACTAGACCTTCCGCCGACGGGGCGTTAAACCGACTAGACCTTCCGCCGACGGGGCGTTAAACCGACAAGACCTTCCGCCGACGGGGCGTTAAACCGACTAGACCTTCCGCCGACGGGGCGTTAAACCGACAAGATCTTCAGCCGACGGGGCGTTAAACCGATTAAACCCTTCCGCCGACGGGGCGTTAAACCGACCAACTTTCAGCCTTCGGGGCTTCAAGCCGACAGCTACCCCTTCATCGGCCTTCGGGTCGACAGCTATATCATCATCGGCTTTTAGCCGACAGCTACCTCATCATCGGCTTTTAGCAGACAGCTACCTCATCATCGGCTCCCAGCCGATAGCTATCTCATCATTGGCACCCCAGCCGACAGCTTCCCAGTCAAAAAAAATAGACCTCTTGCTTCGGTTTGGACCTTTCCCCGGCCTGAGAACAAAAGAGACCCTTCCCTCTGGCCCTCGTGGCCTGCTTCTTAACTTCGGCCTTCACGGCTTGCTTCCCAAAATTCGGCCTTTACGGCCCGCTTCTCGACGTTGGCCCTTACAGCCTGCTTCCCCTTTAGCCTTTGTGGCTTGCTTCCCAGTTCTGGCTCCCGTAGCCCTCCCCCCCTTTAGCCTTCGTGGCCTGCTCCCCAATTCTGGCTTTTATAGCCCGCTTCCCAACTTGGGCTCTCGCAGCCCGCTTTCAAACTTGGGCTCTCGCAGCCTGCTTCCTTTTGGCCTTTGTGGCCCGCTTCCCCAATGTCCCCCGGCTTCTATAGCCCGCTTCCTTGATGTCCTTTCGACCCTCCGTTGTCTGCCTCTCTAATACCCTTACTACCACTACACTTATACGTAACAACAATATTTTCTTATGCAAAAATAAACACACAAAAAAATAACAAAAAAAACAACAAAACAGACAAAAAAAAAAACAACAAAAAAGGAGGGAATGCATGATTGCCCTGCTTGCACGTTTGCTTAATATAGAATAATACACCTCCTTGGAATTTTCTAGGACCGCATTTCCTTGCTAAATAATATCGCCCGATTCCGGATGCACGGGCGTCATGGCCTGCGTTCGAAGGGAACCCAGTTATGGCGGGTGCACACGTCAAGGGGAAGAGTCATGGCTGAATCGCTAAGCCCAACTCACAAAATAAACCTGAGGCAACGCTCCCACACTTAGCGCCTAATGTGTTCAATAGCCTTCGACTATAGGGATTACCCGAATTTCTTCTTAGCACTCTACGGAGGCTTGAATTCCTGCACTCGCGTGAAAGGTAATCGTGAGGAAAAAGCTGCCTACCCCCACTGTAAAAAAAAAAAGAAAAAAAAAAGAAAAAAGGAGAAAAAAAAAGAAAGAGACACGTGAATCCGAGTAGTCGGGAATCCCCATTGAGACACATGAGGAGACTCGCGCGAAATGGTGAAGCGAATTATGATAAGGATGAAACCTATTAGCCGGGAATCCCCATTGAGACACATGAGGAGACTCGCGCCGAACGGTGGAATCCGTAATAGAATTATAATAAGGATGAATCCTAGTAGCCGGGAATCCCCATTGAGACACATGAGGAGACTCGCGCCGAACGGTGAAATCCGCTACAAAAAATAAACAGATGGGGGCTGTGTGAAGCTACCGAAAGTCGAAAGCCTGGAACTAATGTGTAGGCGCTAGAGTGATCCTCGAGTGTCACCAGGAAAACCTGCATATCCCTATGGTTAGGGCCCTTTGCTCACACATCTGCACTGCCACACCACAGAGAATTGCCTCGGGTGAAATGCGTGAATCTAGGCTATGCATGCAAGACGTGCGATATCCTCTTGACGGGTGCACCACCCCTCAATTGTGCCTCGCGGCCCGCACCGCATCTACGAATTACGGGCGACGTCCCTATCCTATCCCCTATAGAAGGAGCCACCTTACTTATATTTATGTTATGCCTGCTAATGAATGCTTGCATGCTTTTTTTTTAAAAAAAATGAAAATGATAAAAAAAAACAAAAAAAATAAAAAATAAAACAACATTAAAAAAAATAAAAAAGCAAAGCATAATAACAATAAAATAACAAGAATGTGCGTATGCAACGAACTCAATTTCGGCTATCGCAGCCTACTTTCCCAACTCTGGCTCGTAGAGCCCAACCTTGGCCCCCCATGGCCTACCTCTTGCCCTCACGGCCCGCTGCCCATAATTTTGGCTTGCACGGCCCGCTTCCCAACTTTGGCTCGTGTAGCCTGCTTACCTCGGCCCCCATGGCCCGCTTTCCCAATTCTGCCCTTCACGGCCTGCTTCCCAAAATTTTGGCCTCCACGGCCTGCTGCCCATAATTTCGGCCTTCACGGCCCGCCTCCCAACTTTGGCTCTTGTAGCCTGCTTACCTCGGCCCCCATGGCCCGCTTTCCCAATTCTGGCCTTCACGGCCTGCTTTCCAAAATTCTGGCCTCCACGGCCTGCTGCCCATAATTTCGGCCTTCACGGCCCGCCTCCCAACTTTGGCTCTTGTAGCCTGCTTACCTCGGCCCCCATGGCCCGCTTTCCCAATTCCGTCCTCCACGGCCTGCTTCCCAGAATTCGGCCTTCACGGCCCTCTTCCCATATTTTCGGCTCTTGCGGCCTGCCTCCCAATATCTTTGGCTCTTGTAGCCTGCTTACCTTTAGCCTTCGCGGCCTACTTCCCAATTCCGGCTCTCGTAGCCTGCTTCCCGATTTGGCTCCCGCAGCCTGCTTCACATAATTTTGGCTCTTGCAGCCCGCTTCCCAACATCCCTGGCCCTTTACGGCCTGCTTCCCAGAATCTGGCCTGCACGGCCCGCTTCCGTAATGCCAACTTTGGCCCTCGCGGCCCACTTTCCCGAGTTCGGGTTTCATAGCCAATATCCCCGGCGCACTTTTGAATCAACGAACTCTTCTCTCCGCCCCTTCGGACGACGAACATCTCAGTTGTCTCTGGCCTTGGCTGTTTCAGCCTCACTTACTGGCTCCCGTGCCAACAGCTTTCAATTATCGGCCGCTGTGCCTACAACTCTCATATCATTGGCATCCATGCCAACAACCACCCGGAGTTCTTCAAAAAAAGAGAAAGAGAAAAAAAAAGAAGAAGGGAAAAGAAGGGAAGAGGAGAAGAAACAAAAAAAAAACAACAACAAAAAGGACAAAAAAGGAGATGACAAAAGAGAAGAAAAGAGAAAAAGAGAAGAAGAGAGAAGAGAGAAGAAAAGAAAGAGAAGAGACAAAGAGACCAATATACCACTTCAGTCCCCGGCACCCCGTCGGCACTGATGAAGAGACCAATATACAACTTCAGTTCCCGACACCCTGTCAGCACTGATGAAGAGACAAAGAGACCAACAAACTAGGTCAGCGCCCGGCACCCTGTCGGCACTGATGAAGAGACAAAGAGACCAACAAAACAGGTCAGCTCCCGGCACCTTGTCGGCACTGACGAAGAGACAAAGAGACCAACAAACCAGGTCAGCGCCCGGCACCCTGTCGGCACTGATGAAGAGACAAAGAGACCAACAAACCAGGTCAGCTCCTGGCACCTTGTCGGCACTGACGAAGAGACAAAGAGACCAACAAACTGCTTCAGTTCCCGACATCCTGTCGGCACTGATGAAGAGACAAAGAGACAACAAACTGCTTCAGTCCCCGACACCCCGCCGGCACTGATGAAAAGACAAAGAGATCAACAAACCAGGTCGGCTCTCGACACCCCGTCGGCATCGACGAAGAGAGAAGAGACGAAGACACCCGCGGGCACCGCCCGGCTCATCCTTCGCCTGCGCTACCCGTGGGTGGGGGGCATTTGTGGACACCAAGAATTGCACAACCAGATGCCCCGCTCGGCCCCGCGTCAACAACGGCGCTGAAGTGAAGAGGCCCTCGAGAGACGGGTCGCCCGGACTCCCCAAATATGCACGCCGCCGTGAAGCCGTCCCCGGAGTCACGACAGTAAAGAGAAATCAACCACCAAGAGTCCCACAATCCCTGGGCCTCGAAGAAAATTAAATGTGCCACAGTTCGTGCTAACAACCGGCTCAAAAGCACGCCCATTAGGCCCTTCAGCGGCGTGCCCAAATGGGCCTTCAGCGGCACGCCCAAACGGGCTTCAGCGGCACGCCCAATGGCCTTCAGCGGCACGCCCCAATGGGCCTTCAGCGGCACGCCCAATGGCCTTCAGCGGCACGCCCCAATGGGCCTTCAGCGGCACGCCCCAATGGGCTCCAGCAGCACGCCCTCTGCAGGCTTCAGCGGCACGCCCTCAGCAGGCCTCAGCGGCACGCCCTTTAGGGGCTTCAACGGCACGCCGTTTTGGCTCCTCCACGGCACGCCTTTTCAACTCTCCAGTGGCACAGCGGTGAAGCTTTTCAACGTCAATGCGACGTGAAGCCCATGCCCTATACATCCTTGGCGCGCAGTGCAGCCGTCTGAGGTGGCAGCTGATCGTTGGGCCACATAGCCTACCCCACTGACGCCCAGGACGGGGCAGGTCAACCGCCATCATCACAAGCCATTTCTGGCCTTCGATGGCCGTGGCCAAAGCCCCGGCTGCTGGGGAGTATAAAAGACTCCCGTTTTCGACAGAAGAAAAGGCATCCACACAGACGGACACACAGAGGAAGAAGAGAAGAGAAGAAGAGGAAGGGAAGAAGAAGAGGAGGGGAGGCTCTGCCTCCCCCTCCTGCTACTCCGTTCGCCCATCACCGCCGTCCGTGCGAAGAGAAAGAGGAAGAAGAGAAGAGAAGAAGAGAAGAAGAGAAGAAGAGGAAGGGAAGAAGAAGAGGAGGGGAGGCTCTGCCTCCCCCTCCTGCTACTCCGTTCGCCCATCACCGCCGTCCGTGCGAAGAGAAAGAGGAAGAAGATAGAAGAGAAGAAGAGAAACAAGAGTAAGAGAGAGAGAGCTTGTTGTATTGGGGGAGAGGGTTGGGAACGGTAGCCCATGTCTTGGGCCCCAATGCTTTCTTCCGTTTTGTATTCCATCCCTCCTCTCGTTCTCCATCTTGGATTCTTTTCCTTTTGTCCATGGCCTCGTCTTGGGCATTTCTTCTGTAATGTGCATATGGGGCTTTGGCCTTTGGCTCCTCATAAATGAAAAAATCACCCTCTTTGGGGTTTCTCTATGAGCTTTATTGGCTTGCGCTAGCTCTCACGGTTTCTTTATGGGCTTGTTCGTTTTCCCTCCGTCTCCCCCATTTCTCCGGTGTTCTTGGGGTCTTCATGTCGATATGATCTCTCCTGTGAGCTTTGGCCTCATGAATCCTTAAATCCCCCACATGGCCTTCCGTTGTGCTCACTGGCCTAGGGGAGGGGGAAGACCCTTACCCTCTCTCCGAATACCCAGTAACCAAGTGGCCAACCCCCGGCCTTGAATCCCCTTTCCCTTCTTTTTTGAACGACTTCCAAGGTCCCCCCCCCCCCAGTTTACTTACACACTCTGTTTGGCCCCTCCAGCGATGCGCCTTTCCGGCACTTGGCCGACACACCCAATTAGCCATTGGCCGGCACGCTTGCAGCCCTTGGCCCTCAGCGGTACGCCTAGATTGGCCTTCAGCGGCACGCTACCCCCATGGCCTTCAGCGGCACGCTACCCCTATGGCCTTCAGCGACACACCCTTCATTCCCTCAGCAGCCCCCTTCTTGGCCTCGTCCCCGGGGCCTTCCCTTCACGTTTTCCGAGGTCCCGTAAAGGTGTTGCTCCCCCCCGGGGGGCCCACCTCCAGTTGTCGGGTTCCGCCACTCCATGTGGGCGCGTTCCCTTTATCTCCCCTACGCCCCGGGTCAAGGGGAGATGCTGCCGAATTTTTGTGAGAAATTAATAAACAATTAAAAAAGACAAAAGGAAGCAACAAACAAATGAAAAGAACCACAACAAAATGCTTTAACCAATGTGAAGGACAATGCAATCAATTCAAAGAGAACCAGACCGAACAACAACTAAACAACTTGAACGCTCGTCCTCATGGGAGAAAGAACGGAAAATTGATCAAGAGAAGAAAAGAAGAAACACATGCACACTTAATAAAAATCAGAAAAGAAGAAAAGAAAAGCCTTAAAAAAATGAGAGGGAGAGTGGGTCTTCAACGGTATACCTTCCCAGCCCTTCAGCGGCACAGTCCCAGGCCCTTCAGCGGCACACTCCTGGCCCCTTCGCCGGCACGCCTGCCGCGCCCTTCACCGGCACGCCCCCTTGGCCTTCGCCGGCACACTCCCCGTCGCCTTCATCGGCACGCCCCATCCCGCCTTCACCGGCACACTCCCAGCAGCCTTCAACGGCACGTCCCCCCCCGCCGCCCTTCGTCGGCACACCCGCCTCAGCCCTTCGCCGGTACACCTCCCCCAGCCCATCCTCCAGCGGTACACCCTCTTTCAGCGATACGCCTTTCTCTTAGCCCTCTAGCGGGCCCATTCTCTCTCCAGAAAATACGAGTAATAATAATAATAATAATCATGATAATAAATAATAATAAATTCAAAAAAATGAATAAATAAATAAGAATGATAAAGACATAGGCGATAATAATAATAAGATTAAAGGAAGTAATAATGACGATAAATGGACAAATAAATGGTAACCAAAATAAATAAATAATAATAACAAGTTTAATGAAACACGACAAGCAAACGAACGATAATAAAACGAACAAAAATAATAACAACCCTAACAATAACAATAATAAATGAATAAATCACAAAAAAATAAATAAATAAATAACACTAACGAACTCACTCAAAGGTATACATAAATCAACAAATAATAATAGTGAAATTTTAAATAACAATAAAACAATGAGACCCACATTGCAACCCCATCTCTCCTGTGGCCCGATACTCAGGGAACAATCATGTCGCCCTTCCAGGTTGGGCCTGAGTCTTGGGAATTATCCCGAAGTGGCCACGACCCGACCTCGCCTCGGGCTGACATTCCGATTAGACCGGATTTGTTTCTCTGGCCGGATCCCCTCCGAGCCGCTACTAAAATTGCCGCACGTTCGGCAGACATTTGAATGGGTTCACCTTGATTCCTGCCGCGTTTCTATTACGGACCTGCGTTCGAACATGAAAAGGCCCGCGAGCGACCTGCATAGCCGGGGGCTCCTACCCCGATATGGTTGTGAGCCGGCATTGCTCCGGGCCAATAGCTCATCAATTCCGGAGTTGTTCCAACGGGATTCGCTCCCGCTCTTTCATTGAAATTGCCGTAAACTCGGCACACATTTGTACGGGGCTGTTTCCACCCGCGTCGCACTCTCGACATGGGCCCCTGCCCGAACATGAAAAGGTCCGCAAGCGACCGACAGAATCGGAATAGAACAAGACGGCTCTTGCCACCCCTGGACTTCTCCCATGGGAATATCAATAAGACCTCCGTGGGCCATACTTAGACCTCGGACCCGTCCCGATCATGGTCATCGTCTGGCTCATACCCTCGGTCTACAGCCCGCTCCTTTCGAACACATTTTCAGCTCTGAAGCCCAGTCCCGAGACTTTTCCCTGTTGCCCTCCGACACTAGAAATATTAACGCTGTCCACGCGAGCCCCGTTTGGATCACGGGAGGCGCCCCCGACATGGTCCTGACTCGATCTCGCACCGGGCCAATAGATTCACAGGTTTCCCGGATATAATAGCCGAGATTCAACCGAACATTTTCAGTGTCCTGGAATAATAAAACTTGCCATGTCCCGGCGCATATACATTCTCGGTCTTTCCGCGACGATTACAATACTCTCGAGCCGGACTCCCGTCCGAATATTAAACGGTCTCCCGGATGACCGACACGTTTCGAACGCCCGCTTCTCCGGGACACAAGGCTCTTCAGCCAATTCAAGGGATACTCCCGCGCCGCCCTTTGGCACCGGAAATATTAATGATGCTCATGCAAGTCTTGTTACGACCGCGGGGGGCCCACCGCAGTATGGTCGCAGCCTGCTCTTGCACCGGGCCAACAGGTTCACCGGTTTCCGACCGATCTAACCAAGGTTTAACCGAACATCTTTCGTTCTTCCGAACAATAAACTTGCCATACCTTGGCATACACAAGCTCCGGTCTTCCCGCGACGATCGCGCTTTTCCCGAGACGGACACTCGTCCGAACATTAAATGGTCAGCACATGACCGACATGATCTCAAGTGGTTTTCTTCTCGCCCTTGCGCGGGGACTTCGATACCCCCTAATAGACCTTTTATACAATCAATCTCTTGGCCATGAGGCCCTGAATCTCGGCGATTAATCAAGGGTGTTCCCTCGTATGGGGGATGTAAATGACGTCGTGACCTTTACGGCGCGGTGGGTTTTGGTCCCGACACGAACCACACAATCGTCTGACGAAGTCAGATCGAGCGCACCATGGGCTCTTCGGAGCCCGAATAAATTGTCACCTCGGTGACTGGCACGCCCACGCACTCAATAAAACGAATAAACCAACGAGAGAATAACAAGTGAAAAAAAGTGCGTCCACACCATGTCGCCGATTCCAAGGACAAGAAGGACTTCATCGATCTATAGCCAGCTCCGCGTGAACTTGAAGATGACGGACAAGCGACTGTGGATGAATTAATTGAACTCAACCTCGGGAAGGTGGAGGACCCTTGGCCAATTTTCCCCTGACCAATTTTCATTAGCGCCCTCCTTAAAGAATAAAAAGGCAAAGCATATAAACAACTCTTATCAGAGTTTAAAGGTTTCTTCACTTGGACTCATAAAGAAATGCTCAGGTTAGAACCTTCTATGGCCGAACATGAGTTGGCAATACTCTCCACGGCCAAACCAGTTAAACATGCTCAAAGGCGTATGCGCCACAAGTTGGAACTCAAAATAAACGTCGAAGTTGACATACTCCTGGAGGTGGACTTCATAGAGCCCTACATATATCCAATTTGACTCGCCAACATAGTCCTAGCGAAGAAAAAGAATGCCAAGTCCGAGCCTGCATCGACTCCAGGGACTTAAACAAAAGTATGTCTGAAGGACGACTTTCAAGTCCCAATCACTGAAACCATGGTTGATATGATCATGGGACATGAAGTCCTATTCTCCATGGACGGATCGTTAGACTATAGTCAGATCCGCATGGCCATCAAGGGCAAGAACCATACGGCCTTCCGATCCCCCAAAGAGATCTTCAATTACAAAAGGATACATTTGGGCTTGAAGAATGCTGACGCTATCTACCAGAGGGTAATAACTAATTTTTTTGATGAAATACTTCGCGACTTGGTCAAGTGCTATGTTGATGACCTGGTTGTTAAAACCAAAAAGTGGGAAAACCACCTGGCCGGCCTGCATTGGGTTTTTGAAAGATTCTGGCTATATCAACTCAAAATGAGCCCGATGAAGTGCACCTTCGGCGTTTCGAGTGGCAAGTTCTTCGGCTTCATCGTCAGATATTAGGGGGATGGAAATAGATCCCGATAAAACCAAAGCAATCATGGAATTGTCACCTCTCATAATCATAACTAACGTGAGGTCTCTTCAAGGAAGTCTAGTTTACATTAGGCGATTCATACCCAACCCCTCTGGGAGATGCGCGCTCTTCGGCAAATTGATGAAGAAGGGCGCACCATTCATATGGGACCAGGAATACTAGGCTGCGTTTGAACAAATCAAAGAGTATATGCTTACTCCCCCGGTGTTGGGGGCACTGGTTAAAAGAAAACGTCTTATACTCTATATTGTTGCCATGGACGCTTCTTTGGGAGCCCTATTAGCACAAATAAATGAAGAAGGTACAACACAACCACTATACTACCTCAACAGAAAATTGGTCAGCCAAGAACACCGTTATTCCCTTATGGAGAAAGTGTGTTTAGCACTTGTGTTTGCCGTCAAGAAGTTGAGGCATTACCTTCTGTCTCACCGGGTGGAGTTAATATCAAAGTTCGACCCACTTAAATTTCTTCTCAAATAGCTCGTATTGTCAGGGAGACTAGGAAAATGGGCTACTCCTCATGGAGTTTGATATCACCTTTGTCTCGCAAAAAGCATTCAAAGGATAAAGAATGGCAGAGTTTATGGTGGCACACCCAGTCCCCGCGACTCTACTTTCAACACTGAACTCCCTGATAAAGAAACACTTTCGCCCCAACAATGAGTAGAAGATCAAACTGAGGATGACCCGCCACAAAAAGAGTCGGACGCTCTCGTTATTGACTTGCCATGTTGGGAGATCTATTTTGATGGTGCTTTCCGAACAGTCAAAAAGACTGACGACACTACAAGCCTCACCTTGGGGGCTAGCATAGTCTTTGTGACTCCTCAAGAAAGGGTTCTACACAATTCTTGTGCCCTCATAAAGCCATTGACCAACAACGAAGCAGAGCATGAAGCCTTAATAGTGGTATTTCAAGTACTTCTGGAGACAGGCATTAGATGCATTAAGGTCTACGAAGACTCATAGCTGGTCATATGGAAAGTCATCGACGATTATGATGTTTGAAAGCAAGAGCTAATTCTTTACCATGCCACCGTAATGAGGCTTAAGGAGAAATTCTACCTATTTAAAATAGGTGATGTCCCCAGAAGCAAAAACTCCCAGGCAGATGTCCTGGCCAAGTTAGCTTCCGCCATAAAGCTTCCACTTGAAGGAGAACTAGATATAATAGTCAGACACATGAGGCTCATGCCAAGTGTCCTAGGCGAGGAATCTTGCCTCACAACTCATGAAGTCAATGCCATTGAAGAAGACAATGCTATGGACGATGAAGATTGGCGCGAGCAAATTATCAAGATGAAAAGTGGCTAGCTCCCTCTAGACCGGGTTCAAAGAGTTCAATTGTTGCGCAGAGCAACATCATATCAGTTAATAGGAGACCAACTGTATAGGCTTGTCAATGAAAAAGACAAGTATGTCCTTCTGCGGTGTCTCTCACCCATGGAAGCCCAAGGAAGTTATGACAATAATGCGCAAGGTCCACTCAAGGCTGTGTGGCGCCCATCAGACAGGAGATAAAATGAAGATCAACATTAAATTTTAAGGGTTTTATTGGCCCACCATGTATGCAGACTGTAATCAATACGCTCGTGTGTGTCATTAATGCCATGCCTTTGGCCCCGTGCCTAGAAAGCCTCTTAATTCACTACACCCCACAGCCCCTACTTGGCCCTTTATAGAATGGGGAATGGACATTGTGGGATCTTTTCCACCGTTCTCCAAAGGCTACAAGTTCTTCCTAGCCGCAACTGATTATTTCTCGCGATGGGTTGAAGTCATCCCACTTCGGGAGGTGACAGGAGAGGCCGTTGCTCGGTTCGTCAAGCATCATATTATATACCGATTCGACACCCTTAGTCAGATCATGTCAGATAACGACACTCCATTTAGAAATAAAACCATATACCAGTTGGTCGCAAAGTTCCATATCGACTGGAGGATATCAACAGTCTACAACCCTCAAGCTAATGGGTTAGCTGAAACGTTCAACAAAATCTTTTGCAAACTTCTGGCTAAAATAGTGGGCAGTCGTAAAAGAGATTGGGGTGAGAAAATACATGAAGCTGTATGGGCATATCGGACAAGCCACAAGACTCCCACCGGGTGCTCACCCTTCTCTCTAGTCTACGGTGCAGAAGTCATTGTGCATGTTGAAATTGAAATGGCATCATACTGAGTAGCAGTACACACCGGCTTACCAGGATAGGAACAAAGTGAAATAGAGAGAAGGCTTGAAGAATTTTCTAATCTGGAAGGCCAAAGACTAGAAGCTTACAAACATCTCTAGGCATATCAAGTCCGAATGACACGAGCCTATGACAAACTCGTTAGGCAAAGAGTGTTCAAAGCAACCGACCTCGTCATGGTCAAGGAAAAAGAAGTGATGTCGTCATAGGAGTTTATGAAGGAGGTGCATATATGGTCGTTGACCACAAAGGAGAGAATCCTTTCTCTCCACTTAACGGTAAACACATGAAATTGTATCATATACCAGAGCATGAGTTCACACAACAATCATTGCGAGATGTTTCCTTTGCTGGTGAGGATTAAAAAAAAAAAGAGGGCAGGGGCTTAAAATAGAGGTGTCCCGGTGGACTTAGCCACTCCCATCATAGAGATGTCTAAGGGCAAAAAGGCCGAAAATCCGACTGAGGTGAAAACCCGAAACAACGTCTCAGGCAAAAAAGAGAAACCTCTCAACGTGAAAACCCGCAATGGCTCGTGGGAAAAAATTAAAGGGGGCCAGTTTCAGCAAAAACCCGAAAGAATGTTGGGGTTGGTAATGTGAAAAAAAACTTTGTTGACATCAATCATTATAAGCTATCGCTTCGAGCACCTTTTGTTCAAATGGCTTTGTCCCGCTGTGGCTAACACATCTCCAAACTACAACTCTTGAAATTCCAATTCAGAACTCAATTATTGGCTTCCAAACCACAAAGGTTAGTCAAGCCCTAAATTCCAAATTCCAAACCCAATTCTCGGCCTCCAAACCACAAAGGTCGGGCAAATTCGAAATTCCAAACCCTAAACTCAATCCTTGGCTTCCAAACCACAACGGTTAGCCAAGCCCCAATTCCAATTCTCAGCTTCCAAACCACAGAGGTTAGCCGAGTTTCGAAATTCAACTCCAATCCTCAAATCACAAAGGTCAACCGAGTTTTAAAACTCAACTCTAATTCTCGGCCTCCAAACCACAAAGGT
This sequence comes from Amorphophallus konjac, assembly GCA_022559845.1. Taxonomy (NCBI): domain Eukaryota; kingdom Viridiplantae; phylum Streptophyta; class Magnoliopsida; order Alismatales; family Araceae; genus Amorphophallus; species Amorphophallus konjac. The sequence goes on along the minus strand of CM040121.1, from coordinate 561,879,102 downwards.
GAGTCGAATTATAAATCCAAATTTCAAATCTTGGCATCAAACTACAAAAGTCATCCAATCCCAAAATCTAATCCTTGGTTTCAAACCACAGAGGCCAGCCGACCCTATTCTCGCTAAACCTTGACGTCAAATCACAAATGTTAGCCACCCACTCTCCTTTGTCTTACCAACCCCCAAAAAAAGGGGGGGGGAAGACTTAAATAGTGGTTCCCCGACGGACTCAGGCATTTGGTTCGCTGGTTGCTTAAGGGCAAAAAAGTCTTAATCTAACTGAGGTGAAAATCTGAAAGGGCGTCTCAGGTAACAATGGATAACCACTCGACATGAAAACCCGCAAAGGAGCGTTGGAAAAAAGCTAAAGGGAGTTAGTTTTGGTGAAAACTCGAAAGGGCACTAAAACTAGTAAGGTGATTTAGAGAGAGAGAGAAGGAAACATGGATAGAGACAACAAGAAGTTCATTAACTCTATCAACTCACTCAATTACTATCATTCATCTGCAAAGTTGGAGCCCAAGACAAGCCATCGGGGAAGTCACAAAAATGATGAATGTTGAACAAAGAAGAAAAAAAGCTAGATTTCTGCAAGAAAAAGAAAATCAAAGGTGCTTTTGTAACTCTGCAATCTCAGCTCTACTGGCGGAAACGTGATCTTCAAGATTGATAATGGCCTGGAGAAGGGCTCTAACTTCTGCTTGTACAATCCGCATTCTGTCGGCGTCCCCCCTGTGATGCAATAAGCAACTCCTCTGCTTTGTGCCGAAGCTCTGCAACCTGGACCAACTTTTGGACGTGGGCTGCCACCAATGTCCCTCAATGGTCCCAGACAATGTTCATCCTTAAGGTGTTTGCTACCAGTGTCTGCCCCATGTATGAAATCATATTTTCCAGTGGCTGATTTTTCACTTGGGCATTCGCCTTTTGTTTCTGGACAGAGCGGAGATGACAAAATTCATGCCAAACATTCTTCACGGCATTCATCCAGGTCTCCTTGGGTAATCCCATCATATGGTAAGCTTGTGTGTGCCGCCTGAGGGTACTTCACATATCTTCATCTGAGAAAAGAACTTCTCGTTGAACCAAATTTTGAAGGCTATTGATAAGAGTGGTAACCACTTCAGCTCCTGCAAGACATTCAAATTGTAGAGCATCTGGCCATTCAACCTTCGCATCTGGGAAATCTGGGGTCCTTGTTTCTACAATGCCTGTTGAAGCTGCATTAAATAAAAGGGAGGCGAACTCAGATAAAGCACACTGACAAAGAAAAGGGGAAGGGACACAACATCGTTGTCAAATTGTTGTACCTGAAGTATAAATTATGGGCCCGGGTTGCTCCACCCTCTCAAGGATCTCTTTCTCAGACAAAGGCAAGGGAGCATTAGTCTCTATGGCTCCAGACATGGCAACTAAGGAAGTCACCACTGGCTGCCCCACCATTTCACCCTCTCTTGTGAAATAGGATATCATCTCAACTATGTGGGGAATGATGTATGTAAATGATGCATAAGGAAAAGGAGAGAAGATGGAAATTACCCAATCCAGCCACGTCTTCGGCCTTAAGAGCAGTTGAAATAACAATCGGCAGAGCAGATTCAGGAGCAACAGTCCCCTCTACCTCGGCGGTAGTCGGCAGTTGGAAAGTTCTGCCTTGTAAGTCTGCCAGTGATGAAACCGTTGGACCACAAATCTGCATCGTGGAGAGTTCAACGACTTCTGAGGTCAGGTGATAGACTTCTCCCTCCTCTGGTTGAGGTATCGCGGTGTCCCCCAAGGGCAGGTCATCTGAAAAATGACGAGAGAAATTAGACTCTCGTCTAAAGAAAAATTCAAAGAACAAAATTTCAAGAAGGATGTACCTCCAGAGTCGATATTCACATCCCAAGGGCCGTCCGTGGTGGCCCTTACATTCTATAAACTTGTAGGTGGCCCGGACTCGGTCACAAGAGGCACCTCGTCGAGTGCCCTAAAAGCATCCAAAGGCTCTGTCATGGTGGCATTTGTTGTTGTCCAAACCATGAGAACCAAATCAATGGAATAAGCACAAAGGGTTAATGAAGAGAAAAATAACAGACTCAAAGATAAAGTCACTCACATATGGTCTGGGAGCCCACATTGGTAACCAAAGTGCTTGAAAGAGGTAAGTGATTGGCCCCAAAGGTGAGACTGGGTGCCCCAGTCGAAGATGGCACGTTTGTCTGAGCCTGGATATTGGACAACAAAGTCTGAGAATATTTGGCCATGCTCTCGCGATCTATGGTTGGAGTGTTTTCATAGCCCAGCAAGTCTTCATCTAACCTGGAATTCAGAAGTGTTACGAACTCTCCCGCAGACTCAGTTGAGCTTGTGCCAACTGAACCTGTTAAAAGAAAAGATCGAGGAACATAGAAGGATGTGTGAGGACCCCGAAAATGAACATAATCACATCTCAAAGGCTTAGCGTTGCCTAGATTTTCCACACCCATTGTTTTGGGAGGCGTTATTGCCCCCTCATCCTCAAAATCCCGTTACCTGGATTTTCTACACCCATTGTCTTGGGAGACGTTATTGCCCCCTCATCCTCAAAATCCCCTGTTGAAAGAAGGGTCAGCAGTTAACGGACTTATAACACAAAAGAGGAAAAGGGTGTGCCAGGATAAAATACCGCTTGGAGGATTGTGATGTGACAATGTTGGGGACTGATCTGACAAAGGATTGTAATCATATTTAGGCCCCATGTCAAAATCCCAGTTTGTTTGAGGATCATATTCATCAATCCCCACCTCCAATTGGGAGAGAATAGTGTCATTCATAGGAGGGAAGGTGCTCTCATCTATTGCTCCCCTGTCTCCAGGGCCTTACAAAGAGTAGAAAGTAGCATACATACTTCGGTGATAAAGGCAAAACAGCCAAATGAAATCCTGAGACAACCAAAAGAAGAGAAAGGAGGTCTATCACCTTCCTTTTCATGAGAGGAACAAATGACCAGGAAAAAAAATCCTCACCAGAAGGAACAAATGACCAAGGGGCTGCACAATTAAGCTCTTGGGTTTAATGTTGATAATCTTTGTGACTTTTTCCATGACCTCCTGCACATCTTCAGTAGTGATAGCCCTTTCAATGAGAGAAATGCCTTCTAATGGTCCAGCGCCGCCAATGGTGTTGATTAGATATTTCTACCACTTCGTCCAACTTGAATCACAAAAATTTCTTGGATGGAGTTGTGTAGCCTTAGGGGTGCTCGCACGGAAGCCACAATCAACCAAAAAATGGTCCCACCAAAAGTAAGCAATCGATGACCTCCCGCAAAAACTCTTATTAGTAGCCTCAATGGCTAGGCGTGGCGGTAGTGGAGCAATTGCCCCTAGGTAAGGGAGCTTGTCTACAACAATTTTGCGGTGCTCGGACATCCATGCAGCACGAATGCTATGCACTTCTTGTATGCAACTTTTAAAGTGTGTTTGAAGGAAAGAACTCTCCAGGGAAATAGGACAACCTCTTTTCAGCAAACGTGCCTCTTCTGCTTGTCTCATTTTGCTAAGAGGCTCGCGAAAGATATTGCTATGATTAAACCACCATCTCACATAGAACATGTCACAATGGCCAACCCCTGTCAAAGTAGGGAGCTCACTCCTGGGCTCTAGCTCTCGCCTAAAGAAGAAGTTCCACCAGCTAGCTGCAACTAGATGGGTATCCTTGTTCTTGCACTGTCAACTCCTCAATGAAAATTCTTCGTTGGGCGGTACAGATTGATCGTAGCTAAAGTTCCGCGTAAAGCGGAAAGGATAATATGGCTCTACGATGGTCATGGACCCCTTGCGGAAAACAAGAACGTTGGGTCTAGCGCAATAAACACATTCATCACGGAAAGAAGAACAAGGCTCCTGGCGGAAGGGAAGGAAACATTCATCAATACCCTGTCACTGCACCAAATGAGGCCGAAAACCTTGTGAGCAATGTGCAAAATTAAAACCCTGCTGCTCCTCAGTAGGCAAATATGATAATGACCTCCGTACCTTCGCCAACTACTCTATCTGCTCATGATCCGGGCGGTTACGGAACAAGAAAATCAGCGGGACAAAGGGGTTGCTCAGATCAGTCTCCTGGGAACAAGCTGGCAACAATAAACTAGCCCATGCACTCAAGTAGTGTGTTGGCATCAGAATGCTCTTGTTGCGAGGAGGGCCATTGCTGGTTAGACTCCCAAAAGAATTATAAATATGTGCTAGAGCTGCTGGTGCAAGTGCAAGCTTCTTGCCATCCGCCAAAAGACGCTGGGTAAATCAACTCAACCCTCAAAACCTCATCCTCCCCATAGGGTACCACAAAAGTGGCTAGTTAATAAGCAAGATATGTCGCTAAGTATGTCATGTCTGGGAGATCGCGAGGGTTCCATCCTACTTGAGGAGCATTTATGTGTCTTCTGCTCGGCTTAACGTTCACAATCAGCTTGTAATAATCCTCCCATGATTTACTATCATTTGCAAATCTGTCCGTAAACAATATGAGCCAGAATAGAAATAACGGACCCATGCATTCAATGTCACTCGGACTGTATAGAACTTGAAGGAATGTGATCTTACCCAACATGTGCCAGGTCTCGCCAAACCTTCATCAAGTACCTAAAGCTGTGGGGTAATTCATATGTCCCTGTACCTGTGGAACAGCTCCTGTGCAAGTCATCAAGGGCGACTTCCTCATATGGGAGTTTAGAGATGGGCAAGTTTGAATCCGGTGGAAACTCCACAAATCCAAGGTAGTCTCGCCTTCGGCTGTCCTAAAAGTGTTCCAACGGCGATTGAAACACTCATCCAAACCATGGAGAAGTTCGGTGTGGCACGGGTACCCGTAAAAGGCAGCAGTCACCGCATGGCGAATACCTAGGTCCTCCAAAATGTCTTTGTAATGATGGAGCACACCAATCAGCCATTCTGTGGTCCTCAAGTGAAAGTTATGAGACGCCTGCCATATGAGCTCGGAACAGAGAGACTCATAATATTGTCCAACATGCAAACCTTGGCATAACCCTCGCTGGCATACCACGAACCTGACGGCGTCAAAAACAATCCAGAAGTAGGAACTCCTCACAGCTTATGATTATCATGAAAGTCCAACACGGCCGGTGTTATAGTCAACCTCTGCACGTGGTAGCCCGCATGTTCATCGACAAAATCCAGCTGGACGGCTGAAATTCAATGGAAAACTTGGAAATGAGGCAGAACAAGTGTGAAGCATATTATCTCTCTGCTCAAGTATCGCCCTTTCTCAACGGCGCCACTCGGTAGGCAGTCTTGGATCATCTTCTCCCATGTTAGTCGGGATGTAACTTAGGATGAATGGGAACAAGTAGATATCTAACGGATGATGCCTTGGATAATTTCCCAGCCGTTGGTATTGATAGATGTTGTTATGCTTTATGATTAAGGCGGTGTCCACCTCGCCCTTCCCGGGGTCAGCCTCTGGTAAAGGTCTCTCAGCTATCTTGTCCAAGCCTCGATCATGTAAATGCAAGTTGGCCCGGGTTACAATCGGGAGCCCCCATTCAGGCATTAATTCCTTGGAATACACGAGTCATATCGGCCCTTTTGTCAATAGGAGCCCAGTTACGACGATCTCCGAAGCGAGCCATCATCATCATCATCATCAGAGCCTTATCCCAATTAATTGGGGTCGGCTACATGAATCTTGTTCCGCCAAAGATTTCTATCAAGTGTAATATTCATATTTAAACTCAAGGAACTAATGTCCTTTCTAATAACATCGCACCATCTCATTTTAGGCCTTCCTCGAGCTCTTTTACTAGCATCCACTAAGATTTGGTCACATCTTTTAACCGGTGCTGAGTTAGGGCGACGAAACACATGTCCAAACCACCTGAGTCTAACATCTCCGAAGCGAGCCATGAGGCAAAATCTAAAAATCTGAAAAAAATCGCCATCAATAAGGGCAAGAAATTGCAAAGCCAAGGGAAAATCAAGCACACATACTTGTTCATGATTCTGAGGGCCCATGAAGTCATTAAGCCCTCGTGATACAAGAAAATTAAAGATAATAGGGCGCAAGGGCCGCCACCGTCGCCTTCGGCTCCAACGGACATCATGTGGGGGACATTTGTTAGACCCGGTAATTTTCTGATTTAATTCATAGAAAATGAATATTTTACAGTCTCATGGCGGCATAAAAACATCACCGTTCAATCACACATATTTTTTTTTTGATTTATTTGAGGAAAAAATAAATTAAGTCATATCTTATGACGGCGCGAGATAATATAAAATCGTCGTCGTTCAGTCATACATATCCCGAGGATCCGTCAGACGAAGAAATCTACAAGGTCTTGACGTGTTTTGTGTGCCATAATTCTGTCAAACATCTCACAGGCGTCATAAAGTCATGAACCTGTTTGAAGAAGTCACAAACAATGCTATTGGGAATCGTCCTTGATGCCTCGAAGCGTGGTCCCGTCAGTGCAAGAATTTCGATAGCAAGACAGCATCGAATAGAGGACAAAAAGTCCCACAAGAACCTCCACGTGCCGCTATCTCCTTGAACTCTGGAGCAAGAAGTAATAAAGAAAGAGGAAAAAGACAAATCAAAGCCTTTTTATGGGCTCTTCCCAAAGCTGCCAAAGGAGAGGAGCTGCCGGTTACGCTTAGGGCGAGCAACCGGGAGAACCCCCCCCGGTTCCGCCTCGGTGGGTAATTGGGAGAAGCCCCACTGGTTCCGCCTTTAGCGTTGCCCGCCCTGAGCGTAACCGGGGGGAGGACCCCCGATTCTGCCCTAGGATCATAACCGGGGGAAGTCCCCCACGTGGACCCCACTCAATTGGGGAAACACCCCCCCAACTTCCTTTCTCTCTTACAAAAAGGAAAAAAAAGAAGAAAGAAGGGAAAAGCACTTAACCACGGTTCACTCTCACATCTAACCGGGGAACCCCCCCCCCCCCCAAATCTCCTCCTCATTGTGCAAAGCCCAAACCGGGGGAACCTCCCCCGGGTTTTTTCATCTCCTTAATGTAATTAATGTCCTATGGAAGTTCCCCCGGATCTCACCTATAAAAGGAGGACTTTGGGGGCTCCTTTGGAGAGAAGAGAATCCAAGACTCACGGGAGCTCTAAGCCTCTAACACCACCTAAGGCACAAGGAGAATTCCCTTCTCAAGAACTTCAAGAACATTCAAGAGATTGAAGATTTGAGATGAGAACTGGTTTGCCCAATCCCCAAGAATTGTCGGTTTGATCTTATAAAAGCCCAGTTTAAGGGTATGATCTTATTTTTACATTTATACTGCTATTTTGGGAAACAATATGTACTTATGTCAAAAATCTGTAAAAATACAGAAATTCGTGGAGAAACTCAGAAAAATTATGAAACTCCAGGCGAAATTTATGTTCATGTGAAAATTTGCATGAAAATCTTTGTAAGTTGTGAAAAGTCTGAAAATTGTAGAAATACCCTGCATTTTCAGAAAATTGCACAAGTGTCTGAAAATTACGGAAAAATGCAGAAAAGTCCAGAAGATTGAGGGAATTGTGCATAAATCCCCACAAAGTCCAAGAATTACAGAAATACCCTGGGCTTGTGAAAAATTACAGAAATACCCTGCAACCTTATGAAATCACATAAATATCCACAAAATCGAAGAAAAATCCTAAAAATCCAGAGATTGAGCAAGAAATGTTCAAGTTTGCAGAAATGCCCTCCAAATTGGGGAAGAACCCCTATTTTGTTCAAAAGTTTAGAAAATTGCAAGTTTACCCTAGATATTTCCAAAATTGCATAGGTATCCAGGAAAACTACAAGAAAATTCTGAAAGTTACAGAAATGGTATAAGAATGGTCTGATCATTATGAAATTGGGATTTTACCCGCATCATGGGGGAAAATTGCAAATAAACCTTAGTTTAAGGAAAAATTGCAAATAAATCTTAACTTATGGGGGGAAACTAAATACATGTTCAAGAATCCACAAAGGATATCATCTATTGCAATTATATTCCTGCCTTTGGGCATGGAGGTTCCTTTTGGACTTAATCCCTTTTATCATAACGGATGTTGCAAGGGCTAAAGGATATCTTTGGTAGGTAATCAAAAGCATGGTTTGAAGAATCGGATCCGTATCGGCCGGATCGGCTGATCCATTCGGTTTTTGGGCTTACCGATCCGATCCAGAGCCGGCCTTTCCCGATCCTTCACTTGGAGCGGCCAGATCGGTCGGGATCGGCTTGACTCGGCAAGGATCGGGTTGGATCGCTCGATCCCACCCACTTCCGGGCGATCCCCATGGCCGATCTGGACTGATCCTGGGGTTCGTTAAAAAAATTTCAGAGATGGGAGAAGCAGAAGATCGACGACGACGACGACGAAGAAGGGTCGTAGAAGAAGATGGCGACGACGACGATGAAGATGAAAATGCTTACCATTGCCGCCGTCACCGCCCCCGGTACCTCATCCTCCTCATCCTTGCAATCAGGCCAATAGCAGATGCCGCCACAGCAGCAGAACGAGGGCGGTGCATCCTCGTCCTCGCGATTGGACCAGCATCATCCTCATCCACCCCGTCGACGTCCTCCTCCTGCTCCTTCACAAATGAGGGCTGCCCTCTTCTGATTTTGTACCACGAACGAGGCTGCGAAGGGAGACAAAAGGTAAAGTTATTACATTTATGTAAAACCCCCTACAAAACTGTGGACATATTAAACTAACCTCTTGGGTTGTGCGGGCTCGAACAGGATCGCTGCGGGATCGCTTCGGGTATCGGTCGGATCGGCCGATACCACCGATCTGGATCGGGTTTGGATCGGCCGATCCGATCCTGATACCCGAGTCTACAAATCTTGATCAAAAGTGTTCGGACTTGTTCCGATGTAAATAAACACCGACTACGGTCGGTGGGGAAAAAGTCAATACACAAATCTTAAATTGTTTGTTAAATATAAAGCATGGAAATAATTATGCACATGCTAATCAAATAGCTAACAAATGTGCATGTTTGTTCAGTAAATGAACACATGATCTTTTTCGTTATTTTTCCGCATGTAAACATTGGCTTTTTGGGCTAACCATTTATGTAAAGTGGAGACACACATAACTCCTATCTATTTTTGTTGTTGGGGAGTTAATTGGGTACACCTTGGTGTGGTGATCTTTTTTTGTGAAGGGGTTTTGAGAGCTGATAGCTTTTACCTGTCCATCCCTCTCCTTTTTAATATATATTGTGGTACGATCCATGTTTCGAAAGAAAAAATGTGATCTTGTAGAAAATTCTTGAATCAGCATTTTGATTTTTCTGATCTGTTTGGAATCCCGTCTAGCCTGTGTTTTTGGTTTTCAAACAGTGTTTTGCACCTCTACGATGAGAGTTCTTGATTGGTTAGTAATTGTGCATTTTGGCAGCAACTAGGAGAACCTGGTACTGGGGGATCTTCTACCCCATCGATGGTTGGTGCAGTTGAGCAGTGGCAAAAATCTGATCCTCAAAAATCCCAAGAAACATGGAAAAGATTGGCAGAAGCAAATTCAATGCTTGAGACACAATTTAAAATATTAAGCCAACTTGCAGAACAGCAATGGGAGGTCTACAGACACACAATCATCAGCTGCAGTAGTCATACCCATGAGAAGGTAATCCTACTTTGTTGACTTTCTTATAGATTTAATAATTTTCATATAAATTTCATACATGATATAACAAATACTTGGTTGTGTTTGATTGCTTGCATAAGAATTTTCTTTGGATCAACTGATTGAGGGTACATGGTGGCGATGAATACAAATTTTAGTATTTAGTGGTTACTAGTTATCAGAGATGTTCAGTCCAAAATCATTTCTGGTGTCGTTTGAAATCAATCTGGTGATTCTTTGCCATATTCTTGTGGCTAATCTCCAGCCTACCGAAGCAATTGGTTGGAATGATGCTTTTGAAAGTGAATTGGTTGGAATGATGTTGGTGGCAGTACTGGTTGTAAAGGAACCAGCACTTGTCATGAGTCCCAGTGCAGTGGAGTTGGTGGTTATGTAAGTAGTGATATGGGTGTTCATTGTTGTTATGTTGTTGGAGTGATGGCAGTCACAACATTGGGTGGTAGTGAACAGGTAATCTATATTGTGGTTGCCAGTCTTGATGATGGTCGGAGAAGGTTACTGTAGTAGTTGATGGCAGAGGCACTGATATTGGTGCTGATGGCAGTGGTTGTGGGGCTAGTGGTAACATGCTTATGTTGGGGGGTTGATAGGTGGCATGGTTGCTGCTCGTGTTAACTGCATGGATGGTGTCTGGGATGATGATGGTGTGCAGGGGGTGCAGGTGTTGCAGGGTACGATACATACGTCCAAATTGGATGAATCCCAAGGTGCATGTGCATTTTATACCAAATTGTGTTGAGTTATTTTCATGCATTCAGAAGCCAAGAGTAGTCCTTGGTCCTCGGTAAAAAACACTTATCATGTCTATTCCCCTAGTGGCGGGTGAATTCAACAGCAACTGTTTGGGAATCTGCACCAACTCGACCTATGCTTGAATGTTCATTTAATTGTTCATCTTTTTTGTTAGTACTTACATAAGCAAAGCTCTTACTTTTCATATTGTTTGGATTATTTCTTCGAACAACTTGCATTTACAGATTTGTAGCTTTTTCTCCCCCCCCCCCTTTTGTAGTATGAAACAGTAGCTTTGATGAGTAAAATTGGAGATCTGATGACCATCATATCCACAATTTCAAGTAGATAAGATTGATGATTGTTTGGACTGTTCAATAGGTCTATTAAGATTAAGATGCTCATCTTTTTAATCCGCGTATCTATGAATTGTTCTACTTACCTTCTTGCACTTTGTGGAAGTTAAATGTTTCGTTTACTATTCATAAACTTCTCTTGACCTCTACAGTGGATAGAGCAAGCAACAGACCAGCATCAGAAAGCTGTTATAAAGTCATTGATGGGAGCAAGAGAGGCTTTTCTGCAGATTCGATTTTTTATGCAACAGATGGGCAAGGCAGCTGGTGTTCCTGTATGTTCACTTCACTTTTTACTCGGGATTCTCACAAGTGACTTGGAAATATTTATCATTTTGGAAATGGCCATCTTAAGTAACCATAGTATGCTGGGACAATCTTAGGGTTTTCTGTTTTCATAATTATTTTTTTTTGGTTTCTCTCAATATGCTTGGATCTGTCATATATTTTTACTAAGTTAGAAAATATTTTAGATATATCAAATGAACATTTTTTGTGTTTGTCATTTTAAAGGCTCGAGGCATCCTGTGTTCAAAATGATCCTGCTTTGCTGAAGATGAGAGTTTGCTTACAGCCATCAAGATTTACAACCAAGACCGGATGCTTACATGCTTTTTCATGTTTCTTAGTTGGAAATCTGCATCTAGATATTGAAGCTACTTCTTATGAACACCTCTTGAATGGTGAACAAAAATAGAGAAATGTTGCGAAGTAATACATAAGTGTGCTTATTTTAAGTTGGATTAGATTTTTCCATAAAAATTACAAAATATAAGTTTTTTGGTAAATGCTCAGTTTCAGTTATATCATTTCACTCTTGGCATTATTCTATTTCTCTCTCTTTTTTTGACTGTATCATTGGTGCATTAGTTTACCACCGTTAAGTGTTAGATTGCTAAGCTGGCAGGGGAATGTACTGTTATCTTGAGATGTGCAAGTCCATAAATGAACAGTCTCCTTGTCAGCCAGAGTAGGTGATTTGGCAACTTCATGAATTTCACAAAGAGGAATCCACTTGATAAAGTGACTTGAATTGCTGTTTTGGAATGCCATCGTGGTTATAAATCTGATGCATGATATGAGAATGGATCATTGGGTTAAGCTTCACCTCAACCTTGCGACAAGATAAGGTCAAGAAAGCTGTCAACATATGCAAAAAAGAAGACAACTTGTTGATACCGTTTCTGTTTATCTAGAATCTCATCTGATGCTTCCGATTAGATATATTTCCACTTTTCCCAATAATTTATGATTTATATATTCCTTGCTGATAATGTAAGCCAGGTCAGGTAAAGTGACTAGGGTTTCATTGTTAATTATATTCTTCCATGCCTTCATGTTTGAGTGAACTCGTGCATCAGCAATGTGGACGTCCTTTAGCAAATCCATTTTTGGTTGTTTGATGCGTCCTTTATGGTATCCTTTCTTTTCTTGCTGTTGCCTTCCAGTGTACTTTGTTCATTGACTCTGTTTATGTTCCAATTTGCAGATAGAGCCTGAATCACAAACACATCTTTTAGATGCGACAATGAATCTTGAGGGGGTTCTGCTTGCAGGAGTACCCGGAGCAGGTGGATTTGATGCAGTTTTTGCCATTACCTTGGGAGATGCCAACACGAGAGTGATCCAAGCTTGGAGCACACTTGGTGTTTTACCTTTGTTGGTCAAAGAAGACCCTCGTGGTGTTTCCTTAGAAAGTGGTGACCCACGAACTCAGGAAGTGTCATCTGCCATTTCTTCCATAAACATTGAATAATCTCAGGTCCATCCTTTTATCTATATAACAAAAATTTTATTGACTATAGACAACAACTTAGAAGTCTGATGAGACTTGTAGTATGATGTTCTTGTCAGTGGCAATTTAGAAGAACCATGTACAAATTGTGGTATTCAACTCTCAATACCATTTAGAGTGGGTTTTGCGTAATGGAGTTTTCAAACATTTTACTATGTGGCCAGGTATACCGATAGTATTCAGTTGAGAGGAAAATGAATTTTAAGTTGGAGATTTCCATGATTCAAGTTACCATGGGGAAGTGTGTTTGTTTAAAAACCACATGAAGTTCAAAGCTGTTGTTATTGTGCCTGTTTTTGTAGAACCTTCTATTTTCTTTGAAAGTTTGCGTGAGTGTTATTCTTCTTTATATTATTTTTATTTCTTTAATTGAAGTGACTGACTTATGTACAATTTCATTATGATTTCAAAAGCTTTTATGCTACATCAAGTTCACACTTGCAAGTTACAGGCCTTTGTGATTGTTTATTACATTGCCTTCTCTTTTTGGGAATGCCCTCTGTTGGAACCTTTTTTGTTATTGCCATTCCCCATGGCATGTTTTTGGTTTCCCTACTTGTCTTTCACATTATATCCCAATTGATTCCTATTATTCCGACCTAACAGGTAGGGATAAGTCATGAACCGAGCTTTTGGGTAATTCCAAAGCATATTGGGAGGGGTTCGGCTTACTGGAACCCATGCAGCATGTGGATTTGATGTGCTCACCATCGCTTCCGGAGATATCATGGAGTATCCAGGCTTGGAGTTCATTTGATTCTTTTTCCCCTCTGTTTGTAAAAGAAGAATCTTGTAACATTTCTTCAGAAAGTGGATATTCATGAGCCTGGAATGTACTTCTTTAATCCAAACTGGAAAATTGGGATTTTCATTCTCCCATTGTACTACAAAGTTGTTGATTAAAGGCAACATTTTCTGGTTGTCATGAAAGTGACTCGTCTCAATTTGACAACAATAAACTTGTAATCTTGGAAAAGCATATTACTCTGGAAGTCTAATCCATTCTTGTGGTATCATTTTGCATGAAAAGCTTGTTTAAAAAATTATTCTATCGTTTTACTGTTAAACTAGTTTGGCTGCCAGTACTTCAGCAATCAGCATCCATTGATGGAACACAGCAACAAGAAATAGGTATCTCGTGATACTGTCTATCTTCAAAATTTCAGTTGAATGGTTTCTCTTATCCTTTTACATGGTTTCAATGTTATCTGCAATGTTCTGTAACTAAAGGCTACCAAGATGTGCCAGAGTTTGCGAATGTTGGATCCTTTTTGGGCATGAAGTCATGCTCCTAACCAAGGCTACTTGCGACACTAGATCATCTGTACATTATTATCCTCACATCAGTTATAAGAGAATCCTCGTCGTGATGCTTCCTGTTTGAAGTTTCCATGTGATGGTGTTGCTGTGGCCACAATGTTATGCAGGTGAATGGCATCTGGTTTGGTGATCACTCTTCTTCCACAAATTCTGAGTTCTTGAGCCCACCTATTTTTGTGTTTGATTCCATAATCTTTTCCCGCTGGAGTAGAAATCTGTGGCCAATTCCAGAGAAATAGAGGGAAAAAAACATCTTCTGCAAGCCCAAAGATCTAGCAGCCCCATTGTTTTACCAGTAGTCACCGCAGGAGCACATGCCTTCTCTGAAGTGGTGGAACCTGCTGCGCTCCCTGACAATGATCTCTCTTTCAAAGACCTTGGAGATCAACTTGGTATACGTATGGCAGTCTCTGCACATCCTCAGGTTCTTCACAATTCTGATCGGCGGCGACGCCCCGTCCGTGCTGATGAGACAGAAGGCGATGGCTAGCTTCTGGCTGTGGCCGCGGAGAATCCGCCGCTGCTCCTCGTCACGTACGTCGCCGGCCAGTACCTCGGATGTGTCCGGAGCGTAGCCTTCAAGCCTCAGCTGCCATTCCACCTGCTGGAGCATCTCATGGATGCTGCTGCTCCGCAGGTGCGACTGGTCCTGCGACACAAACCTGTGCAACTTCCCGTTGGCCTCCACTGTGCTGAACCCGGGAACCTGCGGCAATCCTCTGTCCACCATTGCCGTGCGGATACGGGCGGCGTCCTCCCACCGGCGAGCCTGCGCGTACATGTTCGACATGAGCAGGTAGTCTCCAGGATTGCCAGGATCCAGCTCCATCAGCTTCCTGTGGGCCAGCTCCCCCAGCTCTAGGTTCTTGTGCACCCTGCAGGCGCTGAGCAGGCAGCGCCAGATAATGGAGTTGGGTTCCACAGGCATGCCGCTAATGAGCTCATATGCCTCCTCCAGCTTCCCCGCCCGGGCCATCAGGTCGACCAGGCAGGCGTAGTGCTGGAGTGTGGGCGTGATGTGGTGCTCGAACCTCATCCTGTCGAAGCACCGGAGGCCCTCCGCCAGGAGCCCAGCGCGGCTGCAGGCGCTCAGCACACCGACATAGACGGCGCCGTCGGGCTGCAGGCCCTCCTGGAGCATGTCGGAGAACACCCACAGGGCCTTCTCGCCGTCGCCGTGCATTGCCAGCCCCGAGATCACCACACTGTACGTCCACAGGTTCTTCTCCTCTATTGCTCTGAAGATCTTGAGGCCCCTCTGAAGGCTTCCGCACTTGATGTGCATGTCGACAAGGGAGGTCTCCATGATCACGTTCGGCTTGCTGGTGGTCCTCAGCAGGTGGCAGTGCACGCATCTGCCGATCTCCATGGCGCCCAGGTGGGCGCAGGAGGTGAGGACACTAACCAGCGCGCTCTCGTGGGGCCTCCACCCCTCGGACCTCATGCGCCCGTACAAGAACAGGCACTCCTTCCACAAGCCCAGCTTGGTGTGAGCTGCGAGGAGGGCGCTCCAGGAGGCGACGCTCCTCTGGACACCCATCTGCTCGAACACCGCGCGCGAGATGTCGATCTCTCCGCACTTCCCGTACAAGTTGATCAGGCTGTTCTGGATGAACACGTCGGATTGGAACCCATGCTTGCAGAGGTGGCCATGGATCTGCAGCCTTTCCCTCGCATCCGGGAGCTGAGCGCATGCCTTGAGGAGGAAGGTGAAGGTGAAGTTGTCCGGCATCAAACCTTCCTCCTGCACGTCCCTGTACAGGAGAATCGCCGCCGCCGGGTCGCCTCTCCGGACGAATCCTCTGACCAGGATGTTGAACGCGAAGGACGTCGGGTCGTTGATGCGGCGGAAGATGGAGAGGGCATAGTCCATGCTGCCCCAGTCGGAGAGGGCGCAGGCGGCGATGAGATCCCCGGCATGCCGGGCGTCGCCGTCTTGCCCGAGCTTTACCAGCTGGGCATGCACCTGCCTGAACTCCTCCAAGCTTCTGCATCGGCGTAGCAACGACGGGTAGTACTCCTGCTGCCTCTGGCATTGCTCCGACCCTTGGGTGTGGTTTGTCGGTGGTAGGAGGTGGTGGCTCTGTCGCACAGACCCTCCAATCATCCATCTCAACGTGCTCATCTGCAGTATTGAAGAGGAACCATCACGATCTTATCATCACACAAGGGCATCATCCGCAGGCTCTGCAATCGAGCTACATTCACAGGGCTGCGCAGAAGAACATGGAGTTGCGATCTACAAGCTGAAGAACGCCTGTTGGGTGCTCCGGGAGATTGATGACGATGCTGAAAAGAGATGTCTGCAATCGAGCTACATTCACAGGGCTGCGCAGAAGAACATGGAGTTGCGATCTACAAGCTGAAGAACGCCTGTTGGGTGCTCCGGGAGATTGATGACGATGCTGAAAAGAGATGAAGCAGAAGAATGAAACAATCCTCGTTAATCTGTGCGACATCCAAAGTGCAAGAACAGCGTACACGAGGCAATGAGAAGTGGAGCCATTGGATAGAAGGTTAGGAGGAAGTGGCGATTGCAGTGTTCGTGCTTCTTCTGAGCCAGAAAAAAAGGGGAGACGGAAAGGTCAGTAGTTCTGTGAGATACGGATAAGATAATGGGAGTGATAGAAATGAGATCCATCCTCCTATAGCAACGCGGTGGGTGCCTCTCGTGGGCCCTGCAGCATCGTGGCCATGTGCAGACCCCTGTGCAAGGCCAACCCGGCATTTTGTGGTCGCTCGTGGTGGAGGATGTGGTGACCCACTTGGCACTACGCACTTCCTGGATGGTGCTTTTGCACGTTCACCTTAATTTGTTATGGTCAACACGTAAAATCTTATGCTCACAATCCTACTTGCAACCAAGTTTTAGGTTCTTGGTCTACGGACAGAAAATAACAAATGGACAACAAAAATGACTGCTAAAGCTTCATATCCTACCCAAATAACTGGGTTGAAACTTGGCATAGTCCAAAAGTACTTCCAACAAGAAGCCGCCTCAAATATAGGGATAGCTTATTGGTACACCTACTTTGACATCACAATCATTTTATGGTATCGAAGACACGGTCTTCAAGTCGTTTATTTCCAAAAAAAAAAGCACTTTCAGTACGATCACAAACATATGAAAATTTCACCGCGTAATCTTTATTAGCCTCATCTCATCGAGTAAACTGTAGACATATCAAACGGACGATCAAGCTGCTTAATTCGGAAGGGGGTAAAAGAAAGAAAACAGGGTGACTCATCCAAACATACATGCACGAGTCCATGACCTTTGAAAAACAGCATTACTCTTCCAATATTCATGCATGACCCTGTGCATTATCCGTACATTGCACAAATACAGCTCGAGATAACATAAAATTAACCTAGATCATGCCAAGTCTCAGGAAGTATGCATACAAAAAATACGATTCCCCATATGCTCTGCTGTTCGAAAAACAAGAAAGAAGGGGAACGTCACACTTTCGCACATGGGATCCAGGCCTTATTGTGTTATCAGATATCGAACAGTGGGTGTGAGGTAGATGAATAACGCAGACATCCTGACCAGATGTCTTTTACTGGAATTCTGGAGCCATGAACTACTTAGCATCTTATTTCCAAAACAACATACAAAAGTATGAAGGTCATACTATTATAACAAGAGGGATTCCCAAAACGGAACAGCTGAAACGGCTGAACAAGAACCATATCTGAGAAATATATGTCAACAATCACCGGAGCTCATCCTCAAGATTGCGGAAACCAATAGATAGGTCATCATATAATTTCTTGAACTTTCCAACTAGCGCTTCCTCACCTTCCGCAGGGTCTTCAAATTTCTGGGACCTGTAATTGAAGAAAATTTTCAAACGCATTCAGATATCCGAACAAACAAATATACAACCTTGTGGATGTTTCTGAGAAAATAAATATGCATCTTGAGTAGATTACCTTGTCTTCCAATGGGCAAAGCTGATTGGCTATAACCCACAGAGAAGCTCACAACAAGTAAACTCAGGCATGTATACAACAATACATAATTAGTCCTAACATTATTTTCTAAAAGGCCGTGGGTGTGCATTTTTTACATCACTATAAAGTGGTAGTACAGCTGGGAGAGAGAGGAAAGGCCTTGTCCCACCAACCTTGAAGAGACCAAGAATGTTAGTAACAAAAGTTAAGGGATGCCAACAGATAGCTATTAAGTCAGAAGTTTCATCCTCTTTTTTTTAGGCTCTCCTGCAGTGACAGAGGGTTCTTACAGAACCCATGAGGCCGGGCAGTTCCCTTCCTAACTGTCTACCCATACCAACTGGGGCCACGGCCTGTCAGCACAGAAACCCTATCATTATCCTTTAAGCAAAATAGCTATCCTAATCCTTAAAATTATCAGAAATGGATAGTTAAAGGCTAAATTATCATATCACACTATCGGTCAGCCTACATTCCGTACTATACTTCTTTCCTCCTAAAAATACATTTCCTTCTATGACCCACGATATCACGCATAGGGAATACATCTAAGCCCCTTCAAACTAGTATTCAAAGAGTTCTTATAAGATGAATAATACTGGACCTAATATCTTTTCAGTAAAATTTATGAAATTGAACTGAAGTGTAAGTTCAAGTTATGAAGTCAAGCTATGGAACAACAATGTTGCAGGAGAGGGGAGAAAGGATGGAAAGCATTAGTGTTGCAGAAGGGAGAGGATATGCCAATGAACAGTATTAATTTGAACTGTGATGTATGGCTGGTCAGCAATGAAGACCAGGATAGAAAGGAAGATAACAATGGAACTGGCAATGAAGATGATTCTCTGACCCTTCCAAAGGGAATGTGTATCCAAGTCTTCCTACCTAATCCTCACAAACAGCTTATTTCCATGGAGGCATGCGAGTATTCTACTTCAGAATCAATTAACTAGAGCTATAAAATCTAACACACAGGTAAAAGCCTTTGATCGGTGAGATTGATGAAGGAAAAGGATATGCAAGGATATCAGTGTCCTTTTCCTTTAACATCAGCATAAGGATGGTATCATTATCTTTGCCTGAAATGCAAAAATTGTGTCATTATCCTCCCTTTAAGCTTTGGATAAGGATACATAGATAATCAGGTATCTTTTAACATCCCTAGTAACGAACTTTTCAGAGCCGTCCGCCACTTTTCTGCTGAAATTCCAAGGATATATTTCTTCCTAACATGTGCTACCAAACTATTGACCATTGATTTGTACAATGGAATAACTTCTGTTGGAAAACCATGTGCAGACCCCTGTTGGTTGGACACCTCATGTTAACAACAATGCAAGCATTGGAGGGCTGGAAGAAACTATGGGTTTATTTGGTTGGACGTAAAACATCATGTTGGAAAACATTCAGGGAAAAAAATGATACAGTGACTTATTTGGTAGCCATGAAGACTTGAGTCAATGATATGATAAACCCTAGGCCCACCCAAAATCCCTGATTTTGGCATCCCTCGAGTGAGTCCATAAACTGTTTTCCAACTTCCTCACCCCACCCCTAGGCCATCAGCATCTAGGACATTGGAGGCACCCCCAGGCCACACATCGACAAGCCATGCATCAGAAGTACCCCTGGCTGTACATCGGTGAACCAGACATCGGAGATGTGTGGGAAGATGGTGAAGACAGTGCTGGGGCGGTGGCGAGGTGTGTGTCGACCTGGGTGTAACCTCTGTGTGTGTGGGTGTTTTTTTTTTGTGTAGGGGGGGGGGGGGGGGGAGGGGGTTGCGGGCATAGGCAGTGCCGGCATCACTGTCATGCTGAATGCAGGCAGTCATCGGGGCACCCATGGGGCCGACACTGATCCAGGTAACCCAAGTCAGCCCAAGGCAGAGAGGGTGGAGTAGCAGGCAGAGGGGGGATCCGTCTCCATGGCCTCATTGCTGTGATGTACAGATCCAGCTGACCAGCCACCCCTCTCTTCTTCTTACCTTAAATAAAAATATTTTCAAGGAAATGTTTTTCATGAGTACCAAATGGCAAATTATGTTTTTAAGTTCTGCACAGATTCTATTCCATGAAATACTTTTCTTCCCTGAATATATTTTACATGCAACCAAATGGACCCTATGTGGAAAGAAAGCTACAATAGGTTGTTCAGAGAAGAGACAAGTATTTAACAGTCCCTGTGATATTGTAAGTAATCCATCCAGTTGACCAAGAGAAAGCTACAATAGATTTTGATTATAAAATCCTGTTGGATTGCTGTAGTTGGACATGGCTAATTTATAAGAGAATACTGGGTGGTTTGTTTTCTCTCTTTTGTGGGTCTTAGAAGATCAATGTTAGGAGGAACAGGAATGGGGAGCTCTGTTTCCTTATACAATCCACGATCTTGGTAGTTCTTGGATTTCTCCGTCGAGTGTTCTACTTTTTCCTTTGAATTTTGTAATCAAATGAGTCTGGCTGGTCACCTTCTATAAAAAAAAAGCATGTGCTACCTACATACACTAGGCGCAAGCACCATATCAAATGATATCTGTTGCCTACCTTAGCAAAGACTTTGGTACACTCACCAGTGCATTTAGGGTTCTATAGGTGCTCGAGAATAGTTTAAAGTTTAAACATCATAAATTTGCCACCAGTCTGTTGGCCATGTTTGCATTCATGAAATAAAAAAACACAAATTGAAACATGCATCCAGATCAATGTGACATTTCATTTCAGTATGTTGATATGTTTCACTATCTCTAATCAAGAGAGGTGAACAAGTCAAAGCAGTGTGCATGCGCCTAGGGAAAGAGATGTGAGTGTAACCTCATAAGTTTACTTACACTAGACGATAGAAAAGGTCTCCTAACCGGTGCTTGATGACACTGTATGTTATTTTCTGGCCATCTGGGCCAGCTCCGCGCTCCACCGCCTACAATTATGCAGTTAACAATGTGAGAAAACAAAAATCTATAGCAAATAGTTATTTTTCCCCTGCAGGAGTAAGCAACAGTGAATCAATCAATCATAGAAACTTGAAGGGTTTCTACACTCTAAAATGCTCAATTAATTGAAAGCAGGAATAGATTAAACACACACACACACAGGGTTGATCAATGATTATATATTTATATTTTATTTGGTGGGTAGGTGGGGCTTGGGAGGGAGACTAACTCTTTTATAGACACCTTTTACTCCATCACATCCGCATCAGTTCACATTGTAAGATTTTTGAAAGTGGGTAGTACCACTGATGCATTAAATTAAAAAGGGGACGTACAAGTATAGACAATCAATTCCCAAAATATCCCTATATGAGTGAAAAGGAGATTTAAAAAATTATATAAGCTGGGTAACAAAAGAATGTTGTTTATAAGAAAAATGATAGCATTCATCAATCTCAAATCATGGAATGCAGATGGAGCTTGAACGGAAATAAAAAATGCACATGGTTCAGCGCTTCGGGTATAAGTTGCTGTGGGACAAGAAATGATAGGAAAAGCAGATGATAAAGTTGACGCTGCTTGGACCTGCTCTATCTCCTTGATAGATAAATCTTTTATTTTTTATTTTTCCTTTCGAGAAGTTTGTCTGGTTTTTGTTCCAGACTCCTGTGTACTCCTTAATTATATATAATCGTGGCTTTGCCACTTCCAAAAAAAGAGGAAGAATGCATCACATGCTACCATTTCATAAGACACATGACAGAAGATCAAAGAGGGTGCAGTTAATAAAAAGATTGGGATATTTTAATCATGTATAGAAGGCAATGATGACCTTTCTAGGATGGAAGTTTAGAACTTCAGATTCTGTCCATGGCTGGGAAAAAGGAAACAAAGACCAAAGAGGACCTGAAGAGTTATACTAAAGAAAGTTCATGAAACTTGATGCAATGTTGAAGATGGATGAAAGACCATGATCACTAAAGTGGCTTCTACATTTTTCCCCTTGATTTCTTTTTCCTGAACATTTTAATCAGAATCAATTCATAGCATAAAATTCCACAAGTTTCACAAGTTCAAAATCTCTGATGCAGATAAGGGGTTCCCGTTATGTTGGTCTAACAGACAAATGGAAGGTATCTGTTCCAATTAAATCGGCTTACCTGGTTTGCCAAACTATTGAAATGGATAATGTTTCGCATCATCCAAACAGACTTATAAAATGGACAAAACTTATCATACCTGTCATAAAAAAACAGAGATTACATGAGGTGATGCAGTAACATTACGAATCTACGACAGCAAGAGAGATAAGCATGGAATTTGTGATGCTTACGGTGTAAATGCATTCTGTGCAAGATAATCCTCCCTTAGAAGCTTAGCTGTCTCCAGAATGATTTTGTCAGTTTCTGCTAAAGCATCTTTCCCAACCAGCTGCATCATTAAATGGAAGTCTGTTAACTATCTTCAAATAGGGACGAATCTGCCAAACTAGGGTAAATAATGTGTAAAACTTGAAGAACATAAGAGTACAAGTCCCTAAACCCATCATGAAATTAGTATTAGAAAGACAATTACTTTCAACTAATCTACAAGTATTACTAGAATGGAAATTATTCACCAAAAAAATGACGCAAGAAAATAAAGGGATAAAAAATATCAGATGACCTCAAAGCAGTTGAAAGGATAATAACTACTTGAACATCATAGGAAACAAAAACTCCAAGTATACCTGGACGATCTCATTTAAGTCATCCTCCCTTTGTAGGACCTCGCGGGCTTTTGTTCTGATATCAATGAAATCAGGGTCAAATTTCTCGTAGAAGGATTCCAAAGCCTGTATTTCAAGAAATGAAATATCATAAACAAAGTAAATCCCAGGAAGATACGTAACATTAAGTAAAAGAATAAATGAACTAACAGATTAAGCCAAAAAAAGAATATATTTTAAGAAAGCTCAAATAGAAACACGATGCTCGAGGATGTGAAATGTAAACAAAGGCAGAGATTAGGTCAATAATGGCATTGCAAAGAGCTGCAATCTAATAGGCTAGACGCTTATTCATGAAAGCTGATAGCAATGGATCAGGTTGGATCAGGTCATGAGTGAAGACTAATGGATTGTGCTTGACCCTAACCCGACCCGACCCGCCTTCGGGTCAGAGTATCATGACCCATACCCGACCCAGGTGAGGCAAGTCAAGTCGGGTCAGCGTGGGTTAGGGTCAAAAAATACAGGTCAGACCGGGTTAGGGTCAGAAGATATGGCTCAGATTGGATTAAGACAGATTTGGGTCAAATTTGATGACCCTAACCCGACCCGAAGGAATTGGCGGGTCAGAATAACCCAACCCCAAATTGACCCGGTCGTGAAAAGTCATGGCCATAACCCCCTTTTTTTAAGGGTCGGGACGGGTTAGATTTTGCCAGGTTTAGCTGATATGATAGAAACAATTATCAATTCTGGCTTATTATCCAACAAAGAACATCTGCCCACTTAGATAAAGTACATAAAAAGCTTTAGGTGACTCCCATGCCACCAAGTAAGCCAAAGTGAAATATATCCACACTAGAAATTAGAAGACTAAAGACATAAGTGATAAAAATCATTCAAACTGATAAGAACTCTGTACAAGGCATGTTTAGGCCAATTCCGTTTGTCCTTCTCTAAGTAGACTTTATAACGATCGGTGTCCTAAATTGGTTACGCAAGATCATCATCAATGCACTGGCTAAAGGCTGATGAGAATCTTAGATGGATCGATCTCACCTAATCAGAGTGCCTTCTGTTTCAGAGAATGGTAACCATACTTGTCAAGGTGGCCAGGTGTTTTTATGGGCCCATGGTGCCAACCTAGGCGAGCAAACCACCAGCCTAAATTTAAATATATTATTGATTATTTGTTTTTAATTGTTTTTTAATAGTAAATTGTTCGTCATCTTTATTATTTGTTGTAGACTTTGTTTGTCATTGACACAGTTCGGAAGGTGTTTTCCAAAGCCATGGAAGGCAGCTGGACTGGTAGAGCAGATATCTTATCTTTGATTATGGAATGGGATGGTCTTAATCTAGCAAATGGGCCCATGGTGCCAACCTAGGTGAGCAAACCACCAGCCTGATTTTAAATATATTATTGATTATTTGTTTTAATTTTTTTTAATAGTAAATTGTTCGTCATCTTTATTATTTGTTGTAGACTTTGTTTGTCATTGACACAGTTCGGAAGGTGTTTTCCAAAGCCATGGAAGGCAGCTGGACTGGTAGAGCAGATATCTTATCTTTGATTATGGAATGGGATGGTCTTAATCTAGCAAACCAGTGTTGATCTCTCAGTGTATCTTTTGATGATGTGATTGTTTTGATGATGACAAAATAGCATCGTGGGCGATGTGTTCTTATTGAAATCATAATCGCCTAATTTTGTGACTGCCATGGTATTCACAAGACTAACCTCGTTGTTTAGCAGCATTGCAGAGAAGTGAAGTCCTAGGCTCAAGAAATCAATACATTATGTCTAAGGTAAAATTCATTTAACATCTCAGATAATGAACTAAAGTGTGTTAGTTTTCTTCTTGCTGCAGGGTAGGTCGACCGATTGCAAATCAAGGTCGACAAATGCAAAATTTCTTCTTTGGATACAGTCAAGTTCAGCAGAGGTCGACCGATCTAAGTAACATTTACTGGAAACTCTCAGAGTTGAGCAGAGGTTGACCTATGCAAGCAGATCGGTCGATCGACGCTCAAGCGTGTTTCTGGAACAGTTTTTAGCTCTGTGCAGAGGTCGACCTGTGCAAGATGGTAGGTCGACCGAAAACAGTTTCGATCGAACACGGGTCAGTTTGTTCAGGCCGTACCAGTCCTGTACCACGTGTGGGCAGCCTTTATGTCTTTTCAGCATTTATTCTGTCCTCTCCCACGTGCAAGGAACGAGGATAAGGGGAATAGAAGGTTCTTCTGGGGAGGATATATATATTTTAAGGCGTCCTTTTGTGGGGTGCGCGAGTGAAACAAAGCAGCCGCCGCAAGGAAGAACCACATGTGGAAAGCAACGTGTCCAGAGTCTAAGGTCAAGGGAGATCCGTCTCCAGCCAGAGTTCTACGTCTATTGCAAGGAGGAACACCTGATTGATAGCTCAAGTAAACCTGCTGCGGCTAGGAGGAAGAAAACTTCACTCATTCGCAGAAGAAGGCCAACCGTTCCATCGACAGGGGAAGATTTCATTAAGCTCGAAATTACTATCTTCTTCTTGTTAGGATTATCCTGTGTGCTTCAATTTATACATGTCGATCAGAGATCGGACATGGATGTGGAGATTGTCACTCTCCGAGTGTGTGTGTGCTAGGCCACTGTTGCATTCGGCGTGTGGCTTTGTGCCTGTTGATGCTGAGCATCAGTGTTGGAGATTGAATCTCCGTGTGTGTGTGTGTGTGTGTGTGTGTGTGTGTGTGTGTGACTTCATAGTGTGTTTAATCCTCACACATCGTGAGGGGTGGACGTAAGGTGCACAGGGGTGCATCCGAACCACCTAAAAATTTCTTGTGTCCTGTGTTGTGCTCCATTTCTCCTATCTCCGTTCACAAGGATCCCGTCACTAGTTTGTCAATTTGCATTTGTTTGAGCACAATTTAGTGAGCTTTGCAACTATATCTTATAGACTTAAAATTAGAAGAGTTAAATTGCAGTTAATTCACCTTGCTGCAATTTTAAAGGGGCAAACACAATTCACCCCCCTCTTGATTTGTTGTCCCTGCCGGGGCTACAATTAGTATCATAGCCTTGCTCTTTGTTAACTTGGATCTAACGATCTTAAGAGAGAACTACAAGTATGGCAAACAAGGGAAAGATGCCGAAAGGACATTCCATTCACCGCCCCCCTTTCTTCAATGGTTCAAATTACCCATACTGGAAAAATAGCATGCATGTGTTTCTTAGAGCTCATGAGTATGAAGTCTGGAAAGTAATAAGGGTCTGTATGATCTCCCCGGAAATGAATATGAATGGACTGAAGATCATATTAAGAAAAGTTGTGCTAATTTTAAGGCCATGAATATTATTCAGTGCGCCATTCATCCAAATGAATTCTCACGTATTTCTATGTGTTCCTCAGCTAAGGAGATGTGGGACAAACTGAAGCTAATCTACGAAGGAACATCAGAGGTCAAGGAGATCAAAGCTAACCTACTTGTGAGAGACTACGAACTCTTCAAGATGAAACCAGAAGAGTCAATTTCGAAAATGTTTGCAAGGTTGATGGAGATCACCATCGAACTTAAAAGTCTGGGGAAGGAATACACCAACGCAGAACTGGTTAGGAAGGTGCTCAGGTCACGTACCCCAGCATGGCACATAAAAGTTACAGTCATTGAAGACTCCAAGGATCTGTCCGCTTTGTCTTTGGACGAATTGATAAGATCTTTAATGACCTATGAGATTAATATCAGAAGGCATGAAGAGGAGGCTAAGAAAAAGAAGACGATTGCATTGACGGCAAATCAGCAACCCACAAACTCTAGTGGAGATGACTCTTCAGAGAAGAGTGATGATGTGGAGAACATAGCTATGTTGTCACGACAAGTAAGGAAGTTCTTAAAGAAAAAGAGAAAGAAACAAGGAAATATCAGGAAGATCCCAAAGAAGCCTGCCATGAACAAAGGGGAAGCAAGCAAAATGAACAAGATAATCAGCTATGAATGCAAGAAGCAAGGGCACATGAGAAGCGAGTGCCCTGAACTGAAGGAGAAATTCAACAAGAGAAAGCTCAAGAAGCCAAAAGCCATGGTTGCAACATGAAGTGACAGTGAAGAAGATGAACAGTCCGAGGAAGATCTAGAAGAGCTCATGCAGAGCATGTGTCTTATGGCTCACGAGGAAGAAGATAACCAGGTAAACACTGACCCTGATCAAATATCCTATGAACAGTGGAAAATGGCATATATCTCTTTGTATAAAAAATATAAAAGGATCAAATTTGAAAACAGAAGTCTCGAAATAAGATTGAAGATCTTGTGCATGTAAAAAATGAATGTGACAAATGCATTTTTTTTGGAAATGAGTGCAAGAAGCTAAGAGATGAAAATGAGTCCATGAATGCAAAAGTAAGCCTGGTTGAAAACGAATTGGAATGTATACATGAAGGTAAAATACTGCTTGAGAAATCCAACAAATGGGAAGAAGAAAATGTTAAATTGAGAAAAGATAAAGACAAGCTTCTGTCTAAAATTTCTATGATGGAAAATCATTTTGACTGCTGAAATAAAAGACTTAAATAAAACTTTGGCAAAATTTGTGAAAGGAAAGAAGAACCTAGACAATGTGCTTGGGATGAGAGTAAATTTTCAAAAAGCAGGGTTGGGATACGTTCCCATCAAAAAGAAATCATTTGAACAAAAAATCACTAAGTCATACATTCATGAAAAGAACACAAAATCTGATGTTTTACAGAGCAAAGGTCCTACATTTGCATGGGGTAATCAAAAACAGTCCACACAGAGGGAAAACATTTGGAAGACCACTTACTGTCACATGTTTTTACTGTGCAAAACTCGGTCATGTAGTTTCAAATTGTCGGTTTAGAAGATTTGCACACAAATTAGATGCAGTTTGGATAAGGAAAGATTGCTTGGACAAATGCACTAACGCCAGTGGACCCAAACTAGTTTGGGTACCAAAAATCATTGGATGAGAATGTTTCATTGCAGGTTTGCCTTGAAGCCACAGGATCAAAATGGTACATGGATGGCGGTTGTTCAAGACACATGACGGGTGATAGATCTATCTTTTCAGGTTTGCAAGAGAAGAGTGGAGGACAAGTTGTGTTCGGAGGGTAGAATAAAGGCGAAATAATCGGTATCAGAAAAATATGTAAGAATTCCTCCACCATTGATCATGTGCTCCTTGTGAAGGGATTGAATCATAATCTTCTTAGCATGAGTCAATTATGTGACAAAGGATATAAAGTGATTTTTGAATCTTCTTACTGCTCAGTAGTGGACAAAGAAACCAATAAAATAAAATTTGTAGGTCTTCGAAAAAATAATGTTTACATGATTGACTTGAATGATACTTCACTCATTGTTTAGTTGCTAACAGTTCTGAAAATGCATGGTTGTGACATCGTCGTTTAGGACATGCCAGTTTCAATGTGATTTCAAAAAAATAAAATAAAATTTGTTAAGTCTCAGAAAAAATAATGTTTACATGATTGACTTGAATGATACTTCACTCATTGTTTAGTTGCTAACAATTCTGAAAATGCATGGTTGTGACATCGTCGTTTAGGACATGCCAGTTTCAATGTGATTTCAAAACTATCCAGAAATAACTTAGTCCTAGGTTTACCAAAGTTAAAGTGTGAAGGCAATAAAATCTGTGATGCATGTGCCAGAGGTAAGCAGACCAGAACACCATTCAAATCCAAAAAATTGTGACATCGACCAGGCCACTTGAATTGTTGCATATAGATATGTTTGGTCCTACTAGGATTAGAAGTCTAGGTGAAAAATCATATGGCTTTGTCATTGTTGATGACTTCTCAAGATTTACATAGGTAATATTTTTAGCTCACAAGAATGAAGCATTGCAGGAGTTCCAATCACTTTGCAAGAAACTTCAGAATGAAAAGGGCTATCTTATCACAAAAATTCAAAGTGACCACGGCAAGAAATTTGATAACCGGGATTTTGATGAGTTTTGCAGGAATCACGGATACACCCACAACTTTTCAGCACCTAGGACTCCGGAATAAAATGGGGTCGTTGAAAGGAAGAACAGAACACTTGTTGACATGGCTCACACCATGCTTACAGAGAATAATCTACCAAAGTATCTTTGGGCAGAAGCAATTAATACTTCTTGTTACATCATAAACAGAACCATGGTAAGACCTCTCATCAAAAAGAGTCCCTATGAATGGTACAAAAGTAAGAAGCCCAATATCTCCTATTTTAAACCGTTTGGTAGTCCTTGTTTTATATTAGATAATGGTAAAATTGATTTGGGTAAGTTTGATGCTAGAAGTGATAGAGGAATTTTTCTAGGCTACTTCACAAATTCAAGGGCATATAGAGTCTTTAATAAGAGAACCTGTACTGTTGAAGAAACTGCCCATGCCTTAATTGATGAATCAGTTGCAAAAATGCCTAATGACATATCTGAATTGTTGGATGCAGAAAGTCAGAAAGAGGCACAAAATGATGAAAGCAAAAATTCAGAAAACTCACTTGATCCCCCCAAAGAAAAAGGAGTCCAAGGGGAACTAGCTGTGGAGGAAATCCAAGAGCAACCAGAGGAGCATCAAGATTTACCAAGGAGCGTCAAGCTTATTAAAGATCACCTATCAACTAACATCTTGGGAGACTTGGAAGACGGTGTGAGGACAAGTTCCTTGCTGAGGCAAGTAATTGAGGATGATCTTATTGCACTAATTTCTTAGGTAGAACCTAAATCTATAGAAGATGCATTAAAAGATGATTCGTGGTTCGTGGCTATGCATAAGGAGCTACACCAATTTCAAAGAAATCAGGTGTGAGACTCTTGTACCACGACCTAAAGATAATCCTGTAATAGGAACCAAATGGGTTTTCAGGAATAAATTAAATGAAGCAGGATTGATCATTAGGAATAAAACCTGACTTGTAGCCAAGGGCTATAGGCAAGGGTTAGGGATCGATTTTGATGAACCTTATGCTCCGGTTGCAAGATTAGAGGTAGTCCGAATATTATTGTCTATTGCATGTTCCATGAATTTTAAATTGTTTCAGATGGAAGTTAAGAGTGCTTTTCTTCATGGCTTTATCAAAGAGAATGTCTTTGTAGAACAGTCACCTGGTTTTGAAAACTCTAATCATCCACAACACATGTTTAATCTTCAAAAGACAACATACGGATTGAAATAAGTACCGAGGGCCTGGTATGAAAGGCTTAATTCTTTTCTAATTGAAAAGTAATTCAAAAGGGGAATGATAGATTCAACTCTGTTTATTAAAACCACTAATAATGATATGTTAATTGTTCAAGTCTACGTTGATGATATAATTTTTGGAGCAACTAATTAAATTTTGTGTAAAGAGTTTGAGATGAGTTTGATGGGTGAACTAAACTTCTTCCTTGGGTTACAAGTAAGACAAATGGAGGACGGGATTTTCATAAACCAGAAGAAATTACACTGGAGCTCATCAAGAAGTATGGTTTCAAGAGTGCTAAGGCTTAATCAACTCCTATGGCGACCACACTCAAATTGGACAGCGATGAAAAAGGTAAAAATGTTGATCCAAAACTCTTTAGGGGCATGATTGGGTCTTTGCTATATCTTACTGCAAGTAAACTTAATATTCAATTCAGTGTGTGTTTGTGTGCCCGGTTTCAATCTTGTCCAAAGGAGTCTCATATGGTTGCCGTGAAAATAATATTTAGATATCTTGTTGGCACGGTAAATCTAGGACTTTGATACCCTAAAGGATCAAATTCAAGTTAGTTGCTTTCAATGACCTTGATTATGCTGGTTGTAAAATTGATCGTAAGAACACCAGTGGTGCCTGTCAATTTCTTGGAGGTTGCCTAATTTTATGGGCATCCAAAAAGTAAAACTTTGTGGCACCTCTCAACGACCGAGGCTGAATACGTAGCTGCCGGAAGTTGTGGTGCATAGGTGCTCTGGATCAAACAGCAACTAATTCATTTTCATGTTCATTTAAAATGTGTGCCTATCTTGTGTGACAACACTAATGCAATAAATCTATCAAAAAATCTTGTCATGCATTCTCGTTCAAACCACATGGAGATTAGACATCATTTTTTAAGGGATCATGTAACCAAGGGTGACTTTGAATTGAATTTCATTGATACAAATCATCAGCTTACAAATATTTTCACTAAACCCTTAGGTGAAGAAAAGTTTTCCTCCATAAGAAGAGAATTAGGTATTTGCAAATTAGAAAAAGATTAGGAAATGTCATGCATGTCAGGCATGTCAGGCATGTGTTATCCTTCATCTCTTGTGTAACTCATAACAAGTCTTGTTTGAAATAAATCTCTGCATGTTTGAATGGATATAGCTCTTATTAAGCAAATCCTTCTCTAAATAAAAGCAACCTTAGTACTCTCAGAATTAAACTGTGATCTATCAATAAGAAAGATATGAGGAATCATGAAAATGGTCTCATTTATATTCTTATACATTTCCATTGAGTAATACACTCCCCTTCCTCCCTAAAATCAGTTCAATGGGTCAGAGCAACATTGCATCGGTCAACATTTTTTTTACTCTGGTCGACCTGCTTATTATCATCGGTCGACAGATGTATGCTGTCGGTCGACCATTCCCTGCTCACCATTTTTGGCCTAAACCGACTGATTCGTGTCAGCCCATGTTCTCTTCTAGGCTGACCTAAACCACCCTATAAACATGAGCATCATTCGAACCTTTCAACAGCAACTACCCTCTCCTCCACACCAAAAAGGTCCCACTTCAAGCCCTAAAACTTTTTCGAAACTAGCTCAACGCAATCTGTGGCTGGATTGCTGAACCCTTGCGCGAGTGTCCCTGGGCTCCTTGCTACCCATCTGAATCGCAATAGCCTTGGTGTCCTTCGCAGTTACACGGTCGTCTCTCTCTCTGTGAGATTCTTCACTCGGGTTCATAAGGAGAGCTGTGCATCTGGTGGATCTTGCTACTGCATCTGTCCAAATGGCATCCAAAAAGACAAGTTTGTCGTTTAACCCTCGAAAATCAACTAGACCTGCAAGTGTTCCGCATCCGAGAGTTATTCCCAGAAAATTTCTAAAATCCAGAGCAGTTGATTTTGATGATCTGGATAGCATGTTTCCCATGCTGCGACCTTTGATCTCTGTTCAGTCTGGTTGGCTGGATTTCATGTCTGATCACAGAAAGGTTTATCCCTCACTTGTTCAAGAATTCTATGGAAGCATGTTTTCTAAAGGAGCTCGAACATACACTACAATTCGAGGGGTTACAATTCCAGTAAAAGCAGTGATTTTCAATAGAGCTCTGAATCTTCCTTTCGGTCAAGGCTATGAAGTGCATTCCTCTGATCGTGCCTCTGATGATGAATGCTCTATTGAGTTCAGCGAAACATATGTTATAATGACCCAACGGGATTATGTCGAGGGGTACAGTGCATACATGAAGCTGAACGCAAACGACTTCCCTCCCCTTCAACGTATTTTGCATCACATGATGACCACAATTCTTTATCCAAAAGGAGGAAGTCGGGATCAAGTCACTGATGTTCACAAGCATTTATTTTGCTATCTCTTCAATGGTCTTCAAATTAATCTTGTTCTTCTAATGATTTATCTTATAGAAATTTGCAAGAAGCAGAGGAACCGATCCCTCCCCTATGCTGCTCCCTTAACTGCAGTGTTTGCCTATGCTGGCATTGATCTAGCCGATGAGATTTATGAAGAAATCCATCCTATGGATATATATAATCAAACTGGAATTCAGAAATATATGGGATACATCCAACACAATGGGGAAGTGCACAGGATTTTGCACCGACCACTTCTTGATGAGATTACT
Source organism: Amorphophallus konjac (assembly GCA_022559845.1). Classification (NCBI taxonomy): domain Eukaryota; kingdom Viridiplantae; phylum Streptophyta; class Magnoliopsida; order Alismatales; family Araceae; genus Amorphophallus; species Amorphophallus konjac. The sequence continues at coordinate 561,846,852 of CM040121.1, read as the reverse complement.
GATGAGGAGTCTGAGGATGTTGATGAGACTGAAGATGAAAATGATCGGCCTGGACAGCTACCTGCAGAATCCCAAGGTCTTAGAGCACCGGATCAGCCCATGGAAATGGATGGGGCACAATATGTCCATGAAGGACAATCCTCTCAGCAAGTCCATGGCCATGACAACCTTCTTGAGGATCGTTTCAGGATGATCGATACACAGTTAGATTCACTGAATGTGCATATGACTCAAATTACTGCCTCAGTGGAGTCTCTCACAAAAGATACCTCAGATCTCAAACTGTACCACAAAGACTATGCAATCTTTTCATTCCATTCAAACCCATATGGAGATTCAATCTCAACTGTATAAGGATATAATGGATTATCTTCATGAATCCTCAGATCGATCTTCATAAAGATCATGGTGGTTGTCATTGATGAGTCTAAGAATTTGCTTCCTTTACCTTATCCCCATCCCCCATTTTGATGATGCCAAAGGGGGAGAAAATATTGGTGTCTATGGTCTATATGTAGGATGCGTGATGTGTGCATGTGTGATTGTGAGAACATCATTAAGCATTCAGGTATTGTTTTTGCCATGTCAGTTTAGCAGAGTGTCTAGTTCAAGTCTAGTTCAAGGTGTCTAGTGTCAAGGTTGAGCATGTTTGGTGTCATTAAGGTTCTGATGTTAGGTTCTGACGTCCTTGAGTGTTGCTTAATGTGTAATGATGTGAAATGGAGTTTCAGATGAAAACAAATCTTCAAATAGTTGTTTGCTAATTTCTCGATATGGAATGCATGTTGACTCCCCTGATGTAATGGTTGGTTGTCTTTCGAAGAAAAATGAATGATGATTCAATTATTTATGCATAATGTCTCAAATTATATTGGAATATTGTCATCATCAAAAAGGGGGAGATTGTTGATCTCTCAGTGTATCTTTTGATGATGTGTTTGTTTTGATGATGACAAAATAGCATCGTGGGCGATGTGTTCTTATTGAAATCATAATCGCCTAATTTTGTGACTGCCATAGTATTCACAAGACTAACCTCGTTGTTTAGCAGCATTGCAGAGAAGTGAAGTCCTAGGCTCAAGAAATCAATACATGATGTCTAAGGTAAAATTCATTTAACATCTCAGATAATGAACTAAATTGTGTTAGTTTTCAAAGGTCGACCTATTGCAAATGAAGGTCGACAAATGCAAAATTTCCTCTTTGGATACGGTCAAGTTCAGCAGAGGTCGACCTTTGAAATGGCCGAGGTCGACCGATCTAAGTAACATTTACTGGAGAATCTCAGAGTTGAGCAGAGGTCGACCTATGCAAGCAGATCGGTCGATCGACGCTCAAGCGTGTTTCTGGAACAGTTTTTAGCTCTGTGCAGAGGTCGACCTGTGCAAGATAGTAGGTCGACCGAAAATAGTTTCGATCGAACACGGGTCAGTTCGTTCAGGCCGTACCAGTCCTGTACCACGTGTGGCAACCTTTATATGTCTTTTCAGCATTTATTTTGTCCTCTCACACGTGCAAGGAATGAGGATAAGGGGAATAGAAGGTTCTACTGGGGAGGATATATATATTTTAAGGCATCCTTTTGTGGGGTGCGCGAGTGAAACAAAGCAGCCGCCGCAAGGAAGAACCACATGTGGAAAGCAACATGTCCAGGGTCCAATGTCAAGGGAGATCCATCTCTAGCCAGAGTTCTACATCCATTGCAAGGAGAAACACCTGATTGATAGCTCAAGTGAGCCTGTTGCGGCTAGGAGGAAGAAAACTACACTCATTCGCAGAAGAAGGCCAACCGTTCCATCAACAGGGGGAGATTTCATTAAGCTCGAAATTACTATTTTCTTCTTGTTAGGATTATCCTGTGTGTTATAATTTGTACATTTCGATCAGAGATCGAACATGGATGTGGAGATTGTCACTCTCCGAGTGTGTGTGCTAGGCCACTGTTGCATTCTGCGTGTGGCTTTGTGCCTATTGATGCTGAGCATCAGTGTTGGAGATTGAATCTCCATGTGTGTGTGTGTGTGTGTGTGTGTGTGGCTTCATAGTGTGTTTAATCATCACACATCGTGAGAGGTGGACGTAGGGTGCACAGGGATGCATTCGAACCACCTAAAAATTTCTTGTGTCCTGTGGTGTGCTCTATTTCTCCTATCTCTGTTCACAAGGATCCTGTCACTAGTTTGTCAATTTGCATCTGTTTGAGCACAATTTAGTGAGCTTTGCAACTATATCTCAGACTTAAAATTAGAAGAGTTAAATCGCAGTTAACTCACCTTCCTGCAATTTTAAAGGGGCAAACACAATTCACCCCCCTCTTGGTTTGTTGTCCCTGCCGGGACTACAACCAGGATACAGAAACTTGGAAGATGAGTCTGACATTTGTTGTGGGCAGTCGGGAGGGAGAGAAATAACATGTCTTCCGGAAAGAGTACAACCGACCAATCGAAGCGATCCAGAGCTGTATCCTCTCTCTTCGTCAGTGGCATTTCTCTTCTTTTGGAACATGGGATAGGGATTCCATTGTTTTAAAAAAAAAAATGTGTTCCTGGAGAAGATTTATTTTGTAATCAGGTGTCCATGGGTTTTGGGAGCGGTGGATGGTCTCTCTTTCCCATCTTGGTAGATTTTGACCCTCTCCATCTTTTACTTCTTCCTATTGTATTTGTTTACTTTGTTTGCTCAATGAATTTTGGCCACTAGGCCACCTTCCCCCCCCCCAAAAAAAAAAGAGAGAGAGAGATAAACAGAGTGCATTTGTCCCCTTATTTCCACAGTGGCAAAGGCCTCCAGCAGGGAGACCCGATGTCCCATCTTTTTGTTCTGGTTGCACATATTCTTAACAGGATGAGCGAAAACCTATGGACTCATCAAAGGCTTCCAGGTCGGAGTAAATAATCTCCACATCACCTATCTGCAATATGTTGATGATACTATACTATTTCTAACAGAGAACGAAAGGCAATTATATGCCACCAGACTAATGTTAGAATTGCTGAAGAAAGTCAGTGGTCTCAAGATGAATTTCAACAAGAGCCAAATAGTGGGTGTTAATATGAAAAATAGAGCCTACAGGAGAGCAACCTTCATCTTAGGCTGCCCAACAGGAGAGTTCCATCTCTTATTTGGGCCTCCCGCTGTCTCTAGGGGTCTTACATTGTAGTGATTGGCACAGGATGATACATATATATGAATTCAGATTGGTCGGGTGGAAGGCAAGGCCTTTTTCATATGGGGGGAGAATGGTACTTTGCAAATCTGTGTTGGATAGACTCCCCATCTATTACCTCTCTATCTTCTGAATCCTGAGGATGATTGCAAAGAAGCTTAAGTCTATTCAGACGAGATTCTTCTGGAATGGTAGTGGAGACAGTAGCAAGGGATGACACGATATTGTCCAGAGTATAGTTTGCTAGAGCAAAGGCACGAGAGGATTGGGCATCAAAAATATCACACTTCAATATGGCTATGCTGTGCACATGGCTATGGAAGCTTGGCTCGGTGGACAATGGACTATGACCACAAATCATTCGGTAGAGATACTATTGTAGAGCCAAGGATTAGGACTTGAACGCAACCTCGCAACACAATACATCTCCCATTTGGAAGGGTATTTTGCAGTGCAGGGACATCATTTTGGCTAGTGTCAGGTTCCGATTGGATGAAGAATATAATTTTCTGTTTTGGAAAGGTACATGGTATGGCGATTACACACTAGACGACACCTCCTCGCAGCTGTTTGCGATCGCATTTGTGCCGTTGGCATCAAATTCCCAAGCTTTTGATTCACAGCAACCAGGGGGACTAGGGCTTCATCCTTGAGGAGGAATCTTAAAGTGGAAGAGAGGGAACAGCCAGAGAAACTCCTTTCTTCCCTCCTGGATTTTGCTCCAAAACCTAGCACCATTGACAGATGGTGGTGGAGGTGGGATAAAGATAGACTTTTTTCAGTCAGATCAGCATATACCTTTATCTTAGATGGAGGAGAGCGACATCGTTTTGCTTCGCAGATCTGGACCCCAAAGAGTTCTCTCAAACTGAAGCCCCTTATTTGGAGGATCTCTCAAGTACAGCTGCCAACTTGTGATAGGCTGACTTCATTTCTGGCGAGTATCCCTACACTTAGCTGTCTTTGTGGACGAGGAGGAGACCTTGGATCACGTCTTTACAGGCTGCTCCTCTCAGGAGATACGGACACAGGTTGCGAGTAAGATTCGATGTGCCTTCATCATCCACAATAATGTGCAGCAACTGATCGGGGAGTGGCACAAGAGATGGACTTTTAAGGGCGATAAACTCATATAGTGGCTTATTCTCCATGCCACCCTATGGGCCTTATTGAGAGAAAGAAACAACAGAATCTTTAGGAGGGAAGCTAGAGCCACGAAGAGGGCGGTCTCTTTCATCTGTGTGGGAGTGCGAGAATGGGCTTCGGTTCCACACAACTCTTCCTTTTTTACCATGTTGGGTGGTTAGTGGGTGCCACACTGCCTTGATGTATAGAATTTTTGTACAAGGATCTTTTGGGAACACATTCCTCACACTGTATATGCCTCCCTTTTTCTACAATTTGTGGTACCATCCACTTAAAAAAAAGAAAGAAAACAGAGTGGATTCTTCTTAACAAAATGTAATCCCTAAACTTGTTGCCAGATCTGCAGAAAAATGCCACTCAAAAACAAAATAAATACATGTTTTAATTTCTTCATTCAGTTGTCTGAATTCACTTCTGAAGATTCTGTTGTTCCTTCCCTTCCCCACTGCCCAAAGCATGGCTGGTAAAATTACTTTCCATGTGTTGCTGTACCCAAACGATATCTGGCTGTGGAATTATTGTACAGCTATGGACTTTGGTGGTGGTAAGAGTGGCCATTAATGTAGAAAGGGCAGAACAATAGCTCTTGTCCCATGGTGCCAGGTTTGTTCTTATTCTGACAATACCCTAGCTTATCCTTCAAATTTTAGAACTTCTACAAAAAGGATTTGAAGACTGAAACAGCATATGGAAATTCTTCCCTTGGGGGAAGGAGTAGTTTCAAGTGAGGAATGAGTGGCATTAATTCTCTTTGAAGAGTTACGCGAGAGAGTTAATGTTATAAGAACTTAATTTTGTTGCATGTAACTCAAGATGCTGTTCCTACATGCACATTGTGTACTGTACAGAAGGATAGGAGGTAGACTGTTGTCTACTCCAAGTTTTTATTCCAGAAAAAAAGGATGAATAATTCATTGGACATGGCATTCCTTTCTAAGAGGTGGCAAAAGCTCTTTTTTTTAGAAGGGGAGAAAAAATGTCTCATAAGAGAATGAGATTCAAGGCTTCTAGAGTTTTTTAGGCTTGTCAGATGGTCAGAGAATATAGGAAAAAGGGATTTTGGAATTAGTACAACTTTGATATCTGTTCTGTTTCAACTAACAACCATGACTAGTGTGGTGGTGAGGACTGAGGATGGAATTTGATGCCTCTGCCAAGGCTTCTGCATCTCCTCCAGCATGGAGAATTTACTCTTTCTTGGACATGTTGGATGTGTTTTTCTTCTTTTTTTCTTTTTTGAATAATTGTGCATATTATTGCACAAGAAAGCACAGAACAGTCTTTTGCTTAGTTTCAAGCTTAACTGAACCGATGTTCTTTGGATAGATCTGGCACAGAATCTAGAAAGGAAGGGATATGAGCAAGTTGGCCAGTGAAGGGGGCTAATGCAAAGATGGCTCCTTAGTCCTTACCTAGGCAACCTCCCATCAAATTGGAAGAAAATACCTCCCTGCGGTGAGAAACTATCTTATTACTTGAGCAAGTGCTGTCCAGGGATTTGTCAGCACCTTTCCCGTTGGTGAAGTGGGCAATTGGTGAAGTGAGCAAACTTAAATTGGCTTGATATGTCCCTCATTCATTTCTTGTTAGTTTCTTTGTTATTTGAATCACTTTTTCTTAGGTTAGTCCTGAGTGACTTAAGAGTACTAGATTGATTTCAAAAAAAACATGTAATTTAAACAAAATCTTGATGATTTTAAAGTATACAGTAGCATTAAAAAATACAACTAGTTGTGATTTCAAAATGCACTAGATAGTGTGAAGTTTAAAATCACAATAATTTACAACCTAATTGGGGTAAGGTTTCAAGAGGAGAAAAGACCCAAGAGCGGATTTGAAAATACCTAGTCATTGAGATGTATTTTGAAATACACACTTTCTTTTGTAACAATTCTAGTGGGGATTTGAGTTGGGATTTAAAATCCAAATCATATTACATTATGAGTAATGAGTGATTTTAAAATTACACTTTAAAATCCTCTACGCATAACAGCAATTTTTTGTCCACTTCACTCGTGACTAACCCCCCTTATTGATGTAATGCAGTTGCACATAATTATCCAACAACTGAGACGTACGAAGGTTATTATTAAAAGTAAGCATTTTACATTTAGATCAGCAAAACAGAATATCCACTAAGGTTAATTGGTTACATCTACCATTACATAATGATGGCTGGAAGCAATGTGAGTAAAACGATACTTGCATCATGAGAAATTTAATGCCAGAGTTGTTCAGAAGCTAACAATAGAAGCAAAGATAGGAAGTGCGAATAATGAAAGAAAGGAAAAACCATGTCCTTCTGGAACTGCAATCAATATTGTTCAAAAGATTTTAAAAAATGGTCATCCTTAATATAGACAACAAGTCACTGTGTTATGGAACATAAAACTAGCATACCTTGGAGTATTTTGAGTAGGATATAAGCCAATTTACAGACGGAAAATGTTTCCTCTGGGCAAGCTTCTTATCCAGGCCCCAAAAGACCTATATAAACAAAGCAAAACCTTCATACATTAAAATCACGGCGTCTTCTATTTATTCATTCCAAAACATAGGTTCTTATATTTCTTCACCTATCTGCTTGTTTATCTATCTTGTTTATTTACCAGGTGGGATAAAAGATACCTGAACTATACCAAGTGTCGCAGATGTTACAGGGTCTGAAAAATCTCCTCCAGGAGGAGAAACAGCACCAACAATTGTTACACTGCCAGTGCGATCGGGGCCACCTAGACACTTCACTTTTCCAGCACGTTCATAGAAAGAAGCTAAACGTGCTGCTAGATATGCTGGATAGCCACTGTCTGCTGGCATTTCAGCCTGAATGAAGTGCTCCAATGTCAGCACAAGCACAAGACAGAATCCATGTTACCAAGATCCAATGTAGCAGAGTCAAAGACCACACCAGTATGATAGGAGATTATTGAAATCAAAAGTACAGTAACGAAGAAGCACATTTCATTAATATGACAGAGGAAATATTTCATCTTGTACCTTGACTTATTCCTTGACTTTATTATCAACAAATTAAAAGCCAGTTTAGGAACCGCCCACTGGAACTGGACCAGTTCTGGCCCAGTTCAGCAAGTTTTGAATACCTTGGCTACAATATACAAGACAGCAGACAACTCCTCACATGAGGAAAACACCTAGATCACGTGAACTTTTGGACCGTCCATTATCCAACTCCATCTGATTCAGGAAAGTATGGTACTTAAGTTCTGGGGTGACTGATTTGTTGTTTTCCCAAGTTGTTGAAGTTCAGGCACAGTATATCCACTGACTAAATTTCTATAAAGATTTTATACTAATGTGGATCGTAATAAAGAATAAGATGTCATGCCACATGTACAAAAATCAAGGTTTAAAGAAGAAAGGGCTTATTTTTTAACAGTCAAATCCAATAAAACTACACTAAAAATTCAATAACACAGGTACTTACCAGTCGACCAGATATTTCACGCAAAGCTTCTGCCCAACGTGAGGTAGAATCAGCCATCATACTGACATTGTAGCCCATATCTCGAAAATATTCAGCTAATGTAATTCCTGAAAAAATATTTGCAATCATTAGATGTTGCATCACTGGCATGGTAGAATCTATTCTTCTTCTAGTCGTAAGTATATCTCCAAGATGAGAAAGAAGTCAGAGCACTGGCGAGACCACAGTTTCCAAATGAATGACTAGCAGAAACATCCTCTCCAACAGATTTATCATGTGGAAAAATAGCGGTTTGCCTGAGCAACCAGACAAATGCTTTCATTTAGGTTTTTCCAGGATCCCAAATTCAGGTTCCTTTGGATAATTAGCAATTATTCAATATGAAAATACTTTTACAGGATTTAGATTATATGATTAATAAGCAACTAACCAATGTGTAGAAAAAAAACAAAAAAGCAGAATGTGAAACCCAGGTGAAGAAAACTTGATTCTGATTTGTCGAGAATTTTCTTTCTATTTTCTGATCATAAACATCTTTCTCTAAAGTTGTTAATGCTACAATGCATTAGCCATTATTCCTTACTCCTTAACACTAAAATGTAACACTGATGGTCATAACACATTTCAAATTTGAGGATAAGTTTCATAAGAAGAATCGGGCCACCATACCTGTGTAAATAGAGGCCTCTCGAGCAGCCACGGGCATGTTGGAAGTGTTTGCAACCAGTGTAGTACGCTTCATCACAGATTCTTCACGACCATCAGGCAGTGTCATTGTTAGTTGTGGGAAATCCATAAGCACCTGGATTATAGAATGTTGATCAGATAGGAAAAACAAGGATTAAAATACAAACAACAGTATGTAATCATACCTCAGCCATTTCATTTCCTCTTTCTCCACAGCCAACATAAACCACAGTGTCAGAGTTTGAGTACTGAGCATGAAAAAAGTAAGGAATTAGAGAAAATTCTGCAAAACAGATAATCTAAGAAATGCAATATGCAAAGCCTAAAACAAAACAAGATGAATGGTGAAGCCACCTTTGAAAGTGCTTGACTGATGACCGTTTTCCCACAGCCAAAAGCACCGGGTATAGCACAAGTTCCTCCAAGCACTGATGGAAAAAGTGCATCAAGAACACGCTGCAGGCAATAAATGGCTAATTATCAAATACAGCTCTAACTAAAGTTACTTGAAAGAAAGCTAACAGTGATGAAAATGTTTCCTATAAACTTTGCATTTACCTGCCCTGTCAAGAGAGGTGTATCTGCCGCAAGTTTTGCAGCAACTGGCCTAGGTGTACGCACAGGCCAAGTCTAGAGAACAAAGTCATGAAAAAGTAAACATGTGAGTTAGAAACTGATGCATCATACATTAAAAATTGCCTTATGAACAAGTTATTAACCTGAAGCATGGTAAACTGCTTTTTGACACCTTGAAACTCTAGCTCAAGTACAGTATCCTGTAAGTAAAGCACAAAAGTAAAGCAAGAAATAAATATTATAGATAAAGAATGCAAAATTCTAGGGATGAGAAACAAGTGTGACCTTAAGACTGTATTGACCAGCTGAAGCAATGTACAAGATTTTTCCCATGGAACCAGAAGGGAGTGCTACATGGTGTTGCATCAGGGTGTTCTCATATACAGTCTGCATAGCAAAGACCAGGACTTTGATCAACAAGTGGCTTGATAAGGAAACAAACAACATTTTGGACTGATAAGTTAAATTTGGATGATTTGGCTGTGGCAGCCAGATGGTACAAAAACATACAGCATACAAGTCTCCACCCGTTAGAAGATCTCCCACAGCTGAAACAAGCAAAAGAGCAATTTCAAAACAAATCAGCAACAAAAAGTTGTCTAAAATCTAAAAAGCACCCTGGAAAGAAAAACCTTTCTGAATTAAATGTTCTCAGCCAGTATTCCAAGTGATCACATTTGATTACCTAATTTCTTAGGCTCAAAATCCCAAAGTGTATCTTTGTCCAGGGCTGGGACAGCAACCCCACGAGGAATGTATACATCACCAGATTTTATAGCAATTGTCTTTAGTGGTCTCTGCATCAAAGAAGAAATAATGAGGATGTCTCAAGATAATTAAGCTAGCAAAGTCTAGCACAATGACAGGCTTCAGTTTCAAGAAAGCAGACAACAACTAAACCATATGTAGATGGATACCTGAATCCCATCAAAAATGTTGCCCAGGATTCCAGGCCCTAGCTCCACAGAAAGAGGCTGCAAAGAGTAAAATGAAACATAAAATGGGTAAGACAATTAAATCATCCATTACTTTGGAAAAGGGAAAAAGCACTCTATATTTACCTTACGGGTTCTAAGGACAGGATCATTCACCATCAGTCCAGCTGTCTCTTCATAAACTAGAAACCAATCACAAGGTAATTGGCAATTATGCTTAGACACACCACTTTAAGTAGGGAACACAATAAGAAAATTGACACAGAAAGCAAAGGCAGGTTGAAGCACACAAGAAAGAGAAGAAATATTAAGAGGCCCATAAGAGGGATTTGGAAGGAGGAAATGGAAAACCTTGAATGGTAGCAGAATCTCCCTCTAACCGAATAATCTCCCCAATAAGATTGTCATGACCAACACGAACAAGTTCATACATCGCAGCACCTCCCATTCCATCTGCCACAACAACTGGACCTGATACCTATACCATAACATTGAACAGCAGAAAGAAAATGATCACAAACAAGCTTGACATGAACAGCAGAAAACATGCAAGTATTAGCATCTTTAGGTCTGGGGCTGCATAATTACAAAAAGCCCTTGCCCCTACAGCCATTTCCTTTTTATTTGGATCAAATATATGAAACCATCCCTTGAGGAAAACACTCAGACCGATAATTGGAGTTCATTAAAATCTAAGGTCATTGATGACAGATACTAGCTACCATAGAATTCACCAAATGTTTTATGGGTCCTGTACTTTGTCCTAATGGAACTTAAATTGTTTTAGAAAATTGACTCCACAGCTCAAATTTACTAGTGTATGAAAAGAACGGCTTTGAATGGTCTGACAACGAACTGAATTGTTGTTCTATGCACAAACAATTCAGGCAAAAGCTACCAATTCCAGAAATACCACAAGGACCAACATCAGTCTAAGAGATCACCTAACAGATCACGAACCATCAGAACTTAAAGTGAACGATGGCGCTCACTCTATTATAAAAAAATCTCTTGATCACAACACGTATGGTCTTCCACGAGCACTCAGCTATGCCATTTTCAACGGCAACAACACAGATCTCAGTTACCAAAAGAAACGGGTAAAACACATCGCCTGCCCCCAGCGAGCTTTGTCATATTTACTCAAATTTTGGTTTGTTTGTATTGATTCAAAGTCGTAGGTGATGCATATAAGTGTACTTAAAACCACTTTTCTTTCTCAATCCATAACAACGCATTGCTCAATCGCTCCCACAGGTTCTTTTCAAATAACCAAAAATTAAAGAAAACGAACACTGATCACGGCCATTGCTACCGTCCAAATACTCAGACGACATGATTCGTGATCAACGAAAAAGGGAACCGCCAAGAAATCAACATCATATCCAAGAAGCCAAAAAAGCAAGACAAACTCAAACTCCCACTCATGTCGCAATCTAACGGGAGTTGGGCGATCGGAAAGGGCATCAGAAGGACACCTTCCGGACGTATCCATACTCGCTCTCCTTCTCCGTGTCCTCGAACGTGGTCATGCGATCTCCGTGCACTGCCGGCATGGCTGCGAGCCGATCGAGCAGCCGCGTATGCGGAGATCAGGGAGGTGCCGCGTAGCAGGCGAGAGAGGGAGATCTGTGCCCTCCTTCGCCCTAGGGATTTGGAAGGTGGTCGGAGAGAGAGAGATCTGGAGATCCCAAAATGATTGAGAGGAGGAGAGTGGAGGAGAGCTTCGAGAGACGATCTCTTCTGTCCCTCTTCTGCCGCTCTCAGGGTGTCGTTTTGACTCTTTTGCCCCCCGTCCTCCGGATTATAACGCCGGTGCCACCATCTCCGCATCTCATGTGGCCGTGGCATCATTGTATTGGTTCTTTTGTTTCGTATGGGGATCCTTGTTGCCTCTGTATTTTCGACGGCGACGCCGGGGTGGTGGTCGCGAAAGGATCCATAATGTCCGTTGCGGGTGCGGTCCGATTACAAGTGATCGGTTCCATTCGGTTCGGGTTCGGCTGTGGACGTGGGTTTGGTCAACAGGAAACACGAGAGCCGCACGCTGCTGTGCTGCTGTTAAAACGTGGCACGTTGCTCCTGGCTTCGTGGGGTGCATTCCTGGAGAATTTTATGAGAGAGAAACTGAGGGTGTGCGAGAGGTGGAGAGGAGAAATCAAATTGGTTAATTGATTGAAATTGTGTTTGGCAATGTAAGTGTGAAAGTTTAAGTGTGAAATGTGGATAAAGTCTTAGGGCGGTTTTGATAACCGAGCAAGTTTACGCTCGGATGGGCCACTCTCGATTGACTTAATCTCACTCGTGGGGTCGAGTGAGATAACCCAGTTTTCCTCTGTTAAGGCGCGATTAGGGTGACTTGCTCGGGGGTTTATCAAATTGGGATCATGCCAAAACCGGTAAAACCGGCATGAAAATCGGCGGATGCGTCACCCCCGCCCCAACTGCTCGGTTATCAAACCAGGCCTTAAGAAATTAGACGGTGGTACGTGCATTCAAATTAGATTTTAATTTTAATTAGGGATTTTTTATTTTTGACTTCTAAATTCTTTCAAAATTAGAAAAAAATCCACACAATCTATCTATTAAACTAAAAACTCCCAAAGTCATGGCCGTTACATAAAAATGTCCTTGGACATATGTAGCCGTGAGAGAAATGGTGGTTAGGCTAACCTAACCATGGTTCATGTTAACTCCAAACGAGGAAATGACGCCCATGCCGCCTTTTATCAACCCCCTTTGACCCGTTTAACCCTTAAACACATTATTCTTCCTCCCCATTTCAACAGGTTGCACCCTAGGGTTTACATGGGAGGTGAATCGCAACGTTCGCCATCGCCTCATCGGAGATTCCTCAACAAAAAGTGTGTGATCGGCTCGTTGGCAAGTCCCTTATCGTCGCGGGCCTAAAGTCCATCCGGAGACGGCCAAAAGAAGGTGTCGTACGTCTACGCCCTCTTTCCTGCGTCTTAGAGAAACTGGAGAACTTCGCCATTGCCCAACCTATGCCATCGCGCACTAATTGAAAGATGTCTACAAACAAAGTGAAAGCTGTCTGAAAGACCATCAAGAGATATTTATCGGATCATTTTTTAGGATTGTTTGATTGGGTGTTTGATTAGGGTTGAAGGGGGATTTAGGGTTGTTTGATAAGGCTTTTCATTTTTTAAGCTCTCTGATTACCACCATATGTTTTCTTTGCTCATATGTGTGTTTAAAATTTCTTCTTTATATGACAAATGGGGATATAGTATGGCTGGGACAGAGTCATAGTTGAAGCTTACATACAGGTATGGCAGGTATTGGAAGACCAATCCCAAGGGGCAATGCTAGCTATGTATTGGGGTGGATGAAGACAATAGAAATTACTATAAACTATCACATGCAATGGATGATGATGGAAGATATGGCTAGAATTTCTAAGCAGGTAGCAGGACATGCATTGACTTTTCATCACGAGGTGCTTAACTCCAGGCCGATGAGATATGCGAAGACCACTTCTGACCAGTAACTCTACCATGTGATGAAGTCGTACCTGCCAATAGGAAAAATGAGAATTTATGTGTCAATAGGAGAAGAAAGACCACTTAATAACCCTTTGCAGGGTGGCGGCACCTAGCTGCAAAATGGTGTCCAATCAATGGTACCTGTTAATGAAGAGGGTTCGGTACCTATTTGTAATGTCTTGAGTTTTTCGGATATTGTTCAGATTATGATCCGTGGGTTTCGGATCGCTTTTGTGAGTCTCGGATTGAGTTTTACAGTTTACACGTGTTTTTGCCTGTCAAACCTTCGGAACCTCGTGTAAGGCGAACCGTTGCGTTCTCCAGCTCCGGGACGTTACCAGCACGTTATGTATTTTTTGAGGATCGTGGGGAATATTTTTCCTATTTTTGGTATTTTTCATAAATTCCAGATTTTCTATTTAAACCAACCCCTTTTCTCTCTCCCCATCTCTCATTTCTCACTCTCTCCCTCTCTCTTCTCTCTCACGTTATCTCCTCTCCCCCTCTCTTCTCTCCGGGCGGCCGACGGAGATGGACGAGGGCTAGGTGACGGCACTCGTGGGGCGAGGGGCGGCATGGACGGGACAAGGATCGAGGCGGTTGAGGCGCAGCGAAACTCGACCGCGAGTTCGGGGTGCCACGGCATTCATGCAGCGTTTTCTTGGCGGATCGGCGTCCTCGGTGCGCGAAATCTTCGGTGGAGGTAGAAGTATGGTTTCTTAACCCATGTACTTCATTTCCCGCGAGTTTGGTAGCCCGAGGCGAGCCGAGAATGTTTATTTTCCCACTGAGGTCATAATGTGTGATTTTGGGGTGTGAGCCAGATCTCGTGTTTTAATTACATTTTTGGGGTTTAAATGGGTCCTCTCGGTGCTAGAGAGGTTGGGGAATGATTTTCCCTTATTTTTCCCTTCACATGGGTGTGAACGGGGCGTGGAATGGGATTTTCCAACGTGTTCGTCATTTTCGCGCTCGGGGCGTAGTAGCGGTCCGACCAGTAGCCGCCACTTCCATGAGGCGGTACGCTGGGGGCCGCTATCTGACCCAGAAGTGTCAGCAGGGTTTGCGGTCCAGTGGTGACCGCCAATTGAAGTTGCGGTCTCGCGACTGACCGCCACTTCGTGAGCTTTCCTCGTTGAGTCCCCGGAGTAGGCGGTCATGTGGATGACCGTTTCTCCGAGTTGCGGCCAGGGCATGGCCGCATTATGCCCAATGGTCCTCGTTAGTAGCAGCCTTGCGCCTGACCGCTAAACGATGGAGGCGGTCAGGCCAGGACCGCCACTGGGGTTTGCGGTCTGGGGGAAGACCGCCCCTTTGTCAAAGTGTTCATGGCGAGTTGCAGTCCAAAGTGGACCGCTACCTTGGAGTTGTGGTCCAAGGAGGACCGCCACTTGGAGGTGACGGTCAGGGGGATGACCGCCACTTGGGTTCCGTGATTCTCGTGTTCCAGTCGTGTCGTTTTGGCTTCCGGTCGACCCGGTTGTGACCCAGTGGTCGACCTTCGATCTTGTGAATGTCACGGACACCCCGTAGATCTATGTCCATGTTTTGGGGTGTCTGGAAGTACCGTGTTATCTCGATTAGCGTGTCCGGAAGTTTTGAGGGTCCGGGTGAATTCGAGATATTGCAGTGATCAGAGTCGGTAAGGTCCAATACAGTCGGCAGCTAGCATAGGGTTTTGTGCTTGTTTTCCGCTTGGTTTCTCGCGTAAGAGCTTGAGCGCGCTGAGTTGGCACTGTAATGGTGGTTGCTGTCTCGCTAAAGTGCCGATGTGGGGCCCAAGGGATGTGATAGAGAGATTTCTTCCCGATGGGTGGTGGCCCCAGTTGTGCAGCGTTGGGCAGAGGTTGTCGACATGTGCGGATCTGCGGTGCTGCGTTCGAGGAATTTGAAACGAGGTCAAGTGGCTGGCGAGGATTGCTCGTGATTAAGTGGCTGTGAGTGTGCTCCGAGGGAGTTATTGGCGTTTTGGCCACTCCAACTTGAGATTTATTCAGCCCCTAAGACGTTGAGATTGTGGTTTAAGGTGTCGGAGCGGGTGCTCTAGTCTGCTCGGGTGAGTGTGGACACCAAAAATTACACACACAGATATCCTACTCGGCACAGCATCAACAACGGCACCGAGTGAAGAAGCCCCGGAAAGACTGGTCACCCGGACTCCCCAAACAAATGCACACACTACCGTGAAGCCGTCTCCGGAATCACGACAGCGAAGAGAAATCAACCACCAAGAGCTACACAATCCATGGGCCTCGAAGAAAATTAAATGGGCTGCAACTCGTGCTCACAACGGGCTCAAAATTGCCCATTTAGCCCTTCAGCCACGCCCCTTGGGGGTCTTCAGCGGCACAGCCCCTGTGGGCTTCAGCGGCACACCCCAAGGGGGGTTTCAGCGGCACACCCCAATGGGCTTTCAGCGGCACAGCCCCCATGGGCTTTCAGCGGCACAACCCCAAATGGGGTCTTCAGTGGCACGCCCCTTTGGGTCCTCTACGGCACACTCTTTTGTGCCCAACGGCATGCCTTTTGCCCTCTTCAGCGGCACGCTTGGGCAACCTTCAGCGATGCGCCCTTTTGGCCCTCCCCCGGCACAGCCCTAAGGCATGTCAACGGCTGGACGACGTGGTGCCCATGCCCTACGCATCGTTGGCGCGCAGTGAACCCTTTGAGGTGTCAATCAGGGATTGGGCCACACAGGCTATTCCGCTGACATCCAGGACGGGGGGAGTCAAACCCCATCATGACAGAGCTGCTTCCCGCCTTCGACGGCCGTGCTCAAAAGCTCCCGCTGCTGGGAGTATAAAACCACTCCCATTCGAGAAAAGAGAAAAAGGGTGAGGAAGAGACAGAGACACGTAGAAGAGAAGAAGAGGAAGAGAAGAAGCGAAGAAAGAAGAGGAGGGGAGGCTCCGCCTCCCCCTTTCTGCTGCTCCGTCCACCCGCCACCACCGTCCGCGCGAAGAGAAGAAGGATAAGAAGAGAAGAAGAGGAGCTCGTCGCTCCACCTACCACCACCGTCTGTGTGAAGAGAAGAAGAGAAGAAGAGTGGGTGGAGAGAGGGAGTGAGGTCCGGGAGGGGAGGAGTCCACGCTCCGTTCCCCCCCCCCACTGTATTTTCTTTTCCTCTTTCCTTTCATTTCTTGTTTTACCGTCGTTGCGATGTATTAGCCCCCTTGGGGCACTCCTCTTATGAGAATAGAAGTAGAAGTCTTGCAAATATTTTTTGGACGTCTTCCTCAAACATTTCTCCCGTGTTTGCATCCTTCGGTGTTTTACGCCCCTTTCCCTTTCTCCTTTTGTTAGGGCTTGCTTCCCCTTTGGCATTTTTGCCTTCGCTCACCCCTGCGTGCCCTCAGCGGCACACCCTAGCCGTACCTTCAACGGCACGCCCTTGGACACCTTCCCCGGCACGGTCCTTTGGACCCTTGCCCGGCACGCCCTGGTCAAGCCTTCAGCGGCACACCCTCCTGTGCCCTTCCCCGGCACGGTCCTTTGGACCTTTGCCCGGCACACCCTGGCTAAGCCTTCAACGGCACGCCCTCTCGTGCCTTCCTTGCCCGGCACACTCGCCCCTCCTTCTTGCCCGGTGCACTCCCTCTTTGGCCAGTCCTAGGAGTAGTCTTCCACTCGCCGTTCCCTCCGAGTTTTCTGAGGTTTATAAAGGTGTTGCCGCTCTCGAGTGCCCACCTCCAGTTGTCGGGTTCCGCCACTCCATGTGGGCGCGTTCCCTGTATCTCCCTTACGCTCGGGTTAAGGGGAGATGCTGCCGAATTTTCGTTAGAAACGATAATATATTAAAAGACAAAAGGAAGCAACAAACAAATGGAACAACCACACCTTAAAAAGGACTAAAAGAAAGCAACAAACAAACGAAAAGAACAACGGTGAAACGCGTTCACCAAGGCAAGGGAACCGTAATCAACTCAAAGAGAACCAAACCGAACGGCAACTAGACAACTCGAACATCCGTCCCCACAAGAGAAAGAATGAAAGATAATCAAGAGAAAGAGAGAGACAAACACATGCACACTTAATAAAATCAGAAAAGAAGAAAAGAAAAGCCTTAAAAGAATTAGAGGGAGAGTGGGCCCTCATCGGTACACCCTTTTAGCCCCTCAGCGGTACACTCCCTCAGCCCTTCAGCGGCACAGTCCCAGGCCCTTCAGCGGCACACTCCCAGCCCTTCAGCGGTACACTCCCTCAGCCCTTCAGCGGCACGCTCCTGCTTCAGCCCTCGGCGGCACACTCCTTGATCCTCCAGCGGTACACCCCTGGCCCTCAGCGGCACACCCTTTTGACTCTCCAACGGTACACCCCTGGCCCTTAGCGGCACACTCCTTGGCCCTCCAACGGTACACCCCCTGGCCCTCAGCGGCACACCCTTTTAACCCTCCAGCGGTACACTCCCTGACCCTCCAGCGGTACACCCCTAGCCCTCAGCGGCACACCACACCCCCTGGCCCCCAGCGGCACACTCCCTTGGCCCTCAGCGGCACACTCCCTTAGCCCTCTAGCGGCACACTCCTTTGGCCCTCAGCGGCACACTCCCTTGGCCCTCCAGCGGCGCACTCCCATGACCCAGCGGTACACCTGAAATAATGATATTAATAAAGATAATAAGCTAAAAGAAAACATAATAAATAAACAAATAATGATACAAAACTTAAATAATGATAATAATAACAAACTCAAAAGAAAATAGAGAAATAATAGCGAACAATAATGTTAAACAACAATAATAAATGATAATAAATTCAAAAAGGTGAATAAATAAATAAGAATGATAAAGAAATAAGCAATAATAATAATAAGCTTAAAAGAAATAATAATAATGATAAATCGACAAATAAATGATAACAAAAATAAATAAATAAATAATAATAACAAACTTAACAAAAAATGACAAGTAAATGAATGATAATAAAACGAACAAAAATAATAACAAACCTAATAATAACAATAGTAAATGAATAAATCACAAGAAAAATGAATAAATAGTAATAAAGAATTCACTCAAAGATATGTATAAATTAACGAATAATATGATAAAATTTCAAATGATAACAAAATAATGAGATACACTTTGCAGCCCCGTCTCTCTCGTGACCCGATGCCGAAGGAACAACAATGTCGCCCTTCCAGGTTGGGCCTGAGTCTCGGGAATCATCCCGAACTGGCCGTGACCCGACCTCGCCTCAGGCTGACATTCCGATTAAACCGGATTCATTTCTCTGGCCGGATCCCTTCCGAGCCGCTACTAAAATTGCCGCACGCTCGGCAGACATTTGAACGGGTTCACCTTGGTTTTCGCCGCATTTCTATTATGGACCTGTGTCTGAATATGAAAAGACCCGTGAGCAACCAATATGACCGACGGCTCCCTCCCCGACATGGTCGTGAGCCGGTATTGCTCCGGGTCGATAGCCCGTTAAATCGGATTCATTCTAATGGGATTCGTTCCCGTCCTTTCATTGAAACTGCCGTAAACTCGGCATACATTCGTACGGGGTCGTTTCCATCAACGTCGCACTTTCAATATGAGCCCTTGCTCGAACATGAAAAGGTCCGCAAGAGACCGACAGAATTGGAATAGAACGAGACGGCTCTCGCCACCCCTGGACTCCTTCCATGGGAATATCAATAAGGCCTCCATGGGCCACACTTAGACCTCGGGCCTGACCCGATCATGGTCATTGTCTGGCTCATATCCTTGGTCTACAGCCCGCTCCTTTCAAACACGTTTTCGGTTCTGGAGTCTAGTCCCGGGACTCTCCCCCGTTGCCCTCCGGCACCGGAAATATTAATGATGCCCGCGCAAGCCTCGTTCGGATCACGGGAGGCGCCCCCGGCATGGTCCTGACTCGATCTCGCACTGGGCTAATAAATCCACTAGCTTCCTGCTACACTAGCCGAGATTCAACCGAATATTTTCAGTGTCTCGGAATAATAAACTTGTCGTATCCCGGCATGCATATGTTCCAGGTCCTCCCTTGACGATTACAATATTCTCAAGCCGGACTCCCGTCCGAATATTAAATGGTCTCCCGAATGACCCACATGTTTCGAACGCCCGCTTCTCCGGACACAGGGCTTTTCAGTCGATTCAAGGGATATTCCCTCGTCGCCCCTTGGCATCGGAAATATTAATGATGCTCATGCAAGTCTTGTTTCGACCGCGGGGGGCCCACCGTAGTATGGTCGCAGCTTGCTCTTGCACCGGGCCAACAGATTTACCGATTTCTGACGGCTCTAACCGAGGTTTAGCCAAACGTTTTCCGTTCTTCTGAACAGTAAATTGCCATATCCTGGCATACATATGCTCCGGTCTTCCCGTGACGATCGTGCTTTCCCCGAGACGGACACTCTTCTGAACATCAAATGGTCAGCACATGACCGACATGATCTCGAATGGTTTTCTTCTCGCCCTCGCGTGAGGATCTCAATACCTCGTAATAGACTTTTCATGCAATTGATCTCTTGGCCATGAGGCTCTGAATCTCGGCGATTAATCAAGGGTGTTCCCTCGTATGGGGGATGTAAATGACGTCGTGACCTTTACGGTGCGGCGGGTTTTGGTCCTGACCCGAACCACACAATCGTCTGACGAAGTCAGATCGAGCGCACAATGGGCTCTTCGGAGCCCGAATAAATTGTCACTTCTGTGACTGGCACGCCCACGCACTCAATAGACGAAACCACATGAATAAGCGAATTTTAGTGCGTCCACAAGTCTGGCACGCCCGGTGGGACCTAAACCACCCTTCATCTCTTCACCGGGATTTGGGGCCTCGTGGCCTCCTAATTAACGATGTTTGCCTGCTTTGATGAATGGCAGGTGCTGTGTTCGCCATCCTATGGGGAGAAAAGCCAGACTCGGTGCAGCTGCGTTCGTGGTCTCGGGGAGGCTGCTTCGAAGCATATGCAGCTTCCAGGAATCATGGGGGTTGTTATAAAAAAGGAGAAGAGAAAGAGAAGAGAAGGGAGGGGGAATTAAACACCCCCCCTTTTCCCCAAAAAGAAGGAGAAGAAAAGAAGAAAAGAAGAAAAAGAGAAAAGGAAGAAGAAAAAAAAAGGAGAAAGAATTAGCAAGAGAGGGTTGTACGGTCACGTCCGCCGAGACCCGTGCTGAACAAAGATTACCATTGTGGGGTTGATGCGGTGGAGCGAACCACTCATCCCCTCCCTGAGGGGGTGAGCGCTCTCCTGCACCCCCACCCTGGTCAATCATACAAAAAAGAAGAGAGGAGAAGAAGGGACAAAAAATAAGAGAGAAGAAAAAAAAGAAAAAAAAAGAGAAAGAAGAAAAGTCGACCAACATCGCCGACCAGAAGAGCAAGAAGAAGCCCGGCGTCCCGCCCGACTCTAGGAGGTTCCGAGTCCGCGGTGCAATGACCCCGCTCGTTCCTCCTTCCTGCTGCCTCCATCCGGCACAAAACGGCCCCCGAATGGTTGTTAAAAGACCCAGCTAGCCACAACTGTAGCTTGGTGAATGGTTGCCCGCTGTAGGGAATGTTTTGTAGCAATGAGGCCGAGCACGGCCACCACTCCCGAAGAGAGCATGCGCATACCCCGCCATGGGGATGAAAAGAATATATATACCCTGCTACGGGGCATAGGAGGCAAAAAAAAAAGAAATACACCCCGTTCCCAGGGGCACATGAAGAGAATCCGCCCCGATTGAGGGGCACACAAAGCAAAAGCTACACCCCAGCTTCGGGGCATTTAAAGAAGAATCCGCCCCGACCTGGGGACGTAAGAAGAAATAGATCTGCACCCCGGCTTAGGGGCATTTGAAGGGGAAATACACCCCGATATGGGGGCACCTGAAGCAGAAGACATACCCCGCCATGGGGACATAAGAAGAAAGGGATACACCCCGGCTTGGGGACGCTCAAAGAAAAGGAGCCACACCCCGGACTGGGGGCATACAAAGAAAGAAATTCACCCCACCTTGAGGGCACAAGAAGCAAAAGATACACCCCTCGCCAGGGGCATACGAAGAGGATACACCCCGGCCTGGGGGCATAAGAAGCAGAAGAAACATACCCCGCCAGGGGGCATAGAAGCCATAAAGAATACGCCTCGGCTTAGGGTCATTTGAAGAAGCTGCATCCCACCCTGGGAGCATAAGAAGAAAAGAGTCCACCCCATCTTAGAGGTATTAAAAAAAAAACATACCCAGCTATGGGGGCATAGAAACCATAAAGAATATGCCCCAGCTTAGGGCTATTTGAAGAAGAAGGATACCCCGCCTCGGGGGACATTGCAAGCAGCGATATACCCTGCTTGGGTGCACAGGAAGAGACCACACCCCACTCCTAGGGGCACATGAAGAGAATTCGCCCCGACTCGGGGGGTACATGAAGCGACAAAGAATACACCTCGCCTTAGGGGAATTTGAAGAAGAAGCATATACCCTACCAACGGGGGCACATGAGCCATCAAGAAAACACACCCCACTTTCGGGACACAAGAAGCAAACATTCCCCAGCGTGTCGGGGCAAAAGAAGAAGAATCCCCCTCGGGGGCATAAAAAGCAAAGATACACCCTCGTGCCGGGGGCACACGAAGAGAATGCACTCCATCCTGGGGTCATGAGAAGCATAAGGCGCATCCCACCCTGGGGGCATATGAAGCGAAAAGAATACACCCTGGCTTAGGGGAATACAAAGAGAAGTATACCCCACTCTGGGGCAGAGGAAGCGGGAGAATCACACCCCCGTCTTGGGGTATTTGAAGAAGAAATATACCTCGCCTCGAGGGCCTAGAAGCTATAGAGAAACTCACCCTGGCTTAGGGGCATTTGAAGAAGCTACGTCCCGCCTTGAGGGCATAAGAAGAGAAGAATATGCCCCGACCTTGGGGCATTCGGAGAAGGAATACATCCCGACCTCGGGGTCCGTGAAGTAACATATATCCCCCCCCCCCCCGGGGGGGGGGGGCATCTGAAGCAGAACACACAATATTCCCCGGCTTAGGGGAGCACGTGAAGAAAGGAATACACCTCGATGCGGGAGCACATAAGCATAAGAAGAAGAGACTACCCCGGCCAGGGGTCATGAGAAGAAGCAGAGTTGCACCTCGGCTCAGGGGGGCATATGAAGAGAAGTGTACCCCACCTTGGGGCATAAGAGGCAGAAGAATCAACCCCGACTTAGGGGTAACTGAAGAGAATTCCACCCCATCCCGCCACGGGGGCACAAGAAGCAAAATACCCCCCCGTCTTGGGGGCATATGAAGCCAAGAATCACACCCCCGTCTTGGGGGTATTTGAAGGAGAAGCCCACCTCCCCTCGAGGGCCTAGAAGCTATAAAGAACACGCCCCGACTCAGGGGCATATGAAGAGAGGTCCACCTCGGCCTAGGGGTATTTGAAGAAGCATACCCCGCCAGGGGACATAGAAGTCATAAAGAATACACTCCGGTTTAGGGGTACTTGAAGAAGCTACATCCTGCCTTGGGATCATGAGAAGAAAAGAGAATCCACCCCGGCTTACGGGCCTTTGAAGGAGCATACCCCAGGCTCGGAGTCCATGAAGCAACATGCACGCCCCCGGGGGGAACATCTGAAGCAGAACAAACAACATCCCCCGGCTTAGGGAAGCATATGAAGAGACGAATATACCCCGATATGGAGGCACGTAAACAAAGAAGAAGAATTCACCCCGCCTCGGGTGCATAAAAAGCAAGAACTACACCCCGCATCAAAAGCGGCAATACACTCCACTCTGGGGGCACTAGAAGTGGAATACACCCCATGTCGGGGGCATATAAAAAAGGGGGATACCTCGCTCTGGGGCATCAGAAGCAGCAATACGCCCCACCTTGGGGGCATCAAAAGCAAAAAAAAATACACCCCACCTTGGGAGCACAAGAAGCAAACATTCCCCCCGGGGTGTCTGGGAAGAAAAAAAAGAATTCACCCCGGCCTGGGGACACTTGAAGAAAGAAGCACATCCCGCCACGGGGGCACATGAAGAGAACCCCTCCCGCCTCGGGAGTCTAAGAAAGAGAAGAATACACCCTGGTCTGGGGGGCTTTTGAAGAAACAACATACCCCCTCCATGGGAGACAAAGCTACGCCCCGACTCAGGGGTATCTGAAGAGAGATCACCCCGTCGCGGGGTCATCAGAAGCAAAAGAATACACCCCGACCCGGGGACACATGCAGAGCGTCCACCCCGCTCAGGGGGCACAAAAAATTACACTCCGCCCTTGGCGCATAAGAAGCAGAAGCATGTACCCTGACCCGGACACGGAATCGAAGAGACATACATCCCGATCTGGGAGCATAAGAAGGAAGATATACTCCGCCTAAGCAGCACTTGGAGAAACAACATACCCTGCTTCGGGGGCATAGAAGCCGTAAAGAGATACACCCCGGCCTCAGGGGGGCATAAGAAGCAAGAGATACACCCGTACCAGGGACATATGAAGAAGAAGCATACCTCGCCTCGAGGGCCTAGAAGCTATAAAGAACACACCTCGGCTCAGGGGCATATGAAGAGAAGTCCACCCTGGCTTAGGGGCATATGAAGAAGAAACATACCCCACCTGGAGGCATAGAAGCCGTGAAGAGTATACCCCACCATGGGGGCATTTGAAGAGAGTTACACCCCGCCTCGGGGGCATTAAAAAAAACACACCCTCGTCTGGGGACATAAAAGCCAAAAAAATACATCCCGTCTGGGGGCACAGAAGCAAAGAGGTAAAACACACCCCTCAGGGGGGATGCACACCAAATGAAGCTACACCCCAACCTGGGGGCACATTAAGAGAAATACACTCCAGCACGGAAGCGTTAATGAGAAAAGAAGAGCAATAAAGAAAGAAAAAAGGGGCACACAAGGCAGACGTGGTCTTCGAGCCCGCCTCATCCCATAAAAGAAGAGAAAAAAAAGAGTCACG